>JAAALK010000080.1:61648337-61818938 GCA_019279435.1 Zizania palustris | reverse complement strand
GTCGAACCAGCGGGGTGCCCTCGGTCTGATCGGCCATTGCCGAAAATAGCCTGACGAAGGGGCTCCGGTCAGACCGGCCCTACGCCATCGGTCGGACCGGCGATGACAGATCCGATCTGTTAGAGGTCAGATGGCCTAGCAAACAAGATCCAATCGCCTCCAATTCTTACAGAGGTGTTCATGGATACAATTATTCTGCAAAGATAACAAAGGATCAAACACAATTACTTTCACATAGTTTGTTTCTCTTTTACTATCTTCGACGTGCCTAATGCCAACATTTGGATGTAACCGATGCTCGAGTAGGATGGTCTTGACGAGGAGCACGCATCTTCCCAGAGTAGTTATGGTGGAGGGTGTCGATTCGGCTCCTCTTGGTGCCGATTCCTCACAGCAGGCCATTCTAATCCGGTCACCAGACGTAAGTCTCCTCGTTTTTTCACTGGCATGCCTCTCTTCCTATTTGTCACGTGTATCATCGTCATCATCTTAATTAAGATGTTCCTGGTTTAGATGTAGAGGACCAGGCCATCTTTCGGTATGTTGATGCAATACGACTTTGGGCTATGTAAAATCAATGATCTTTGTAATGAAACATTTGTCCTTTCTTGTAATATATTGTCATTGATTCCTTTGGCTTGATGTTGAGCTTGTTTGCATTTTGCGTCTAAGGGTGATGCTTCTGTATCGGTCGTCTAAAGGTGATAACGTCGGTATCAGTTGTTTCTACGTGTAGATCTTTATGCTTCATCCGAACGATCACTCAATATTTCCTTAAGTACTTCTCGTTCGGCCTCTTCCCATAACTCCGACGTATTGGCTTTCAATCCATTTATCTCATTGGGGATCTAGGTACATGCGAAGGTTGGCCTCGGTCTGTCGTGGGGTCTCATGTTTGTATCTCCATAAGATGAGCTTTGGCAGCTTCTTGTTGATTGGGTTAATACCATTGTCTGATACTTCAATAAAGTTGCCATCCAAAGCCTTTCCTAATAGATAGAAACTACTAGAAAACCCCCCTGTAGCTACGCCATAGTAGTAACGCCATGTAAAAGCATCTCTACATCCACATATAAAGATGCTTGTTGACACGGTTTTGAAAGCATGTCAGATTGTTACGATAATAGACACGCTTGTACTATTACGAATCATACGAAGATATTTTTTTGACACGCTATTGAAGTCATCTCAAAATGACACGACGTTAGACAAGATTTAAAGTGTCATTATCACACAGAGACGTTGTAAAGTGTATCAAACATTTGTTTATAGCTAGGTATAGATGCTTGCTAACTTGATTAGAAAAGCGTATTGAATTGATACAAATTTTAACATGTCGTCATTCCGCGAATAGCATGTAGATTATTCGTAAATCGTATCAAATAACAATCAATAGAAAATGACACGAGTTGCCTCCGAAGTCCCTTAATATCATATTAATTATGATGAGGTCCTTAGGTGTTTTTCCAAGCTTACAGAAGGTGGCATAAGGCATCATGTTGACAATCGCCCCTCCGTCTATCATCATCTTGGACATTGGCTTCCCAATAACCAATCATTTAATATAGAAAGGTCTGAGATGCCAATGCTCAAAGTCTTCTGGTTTGTCAAAAACTGCTGATCATGGAGCCAACACTAATTGAGCCATCGTATCGGCCTATTCTGTATCATCTTCTGAGATGTTGGCCCAATATTCAGCGGGGAGGAAGAAGACCATGTTTACCCCCGTATCTTTCTTATCCTCGTGATCGGTCTTATCTTTTACCCGCCATTCACTTTTGATCCTTCGCGGCCGATCTGTTTCTTCATCGCACCTCTATGTATTCAATTCTCTTTGCCATAGATGTTGCACTGTTCTGTTCTGACTCCTTGTGAAAATACTGTTGGGGCACCATCGCGGCTTCTCTACTACAGTACTGTCATCGGTCGGTTGGCTGTTTTTTTGGAGTTGATGGGGCCGAACCTTTTGAGTGTTGATACCCTCGGTGGTGACAACCTTTGGTGAATGACTTCTTTATCATGCGGCCTTGGCTTGACGTTATATGGACGATGACCGTCTTGTGCCATATCCTTGGCGTCACATCCCAAGAAGTCATCCATTAATGGTAGATGTAGCCCTTCGTTCAAGCAAAGCCTGAATAACTCACAATTCCAATTAGGGTTGAAACGTGAGTAGTCGTGGTTTCCTTCACTGTCCATCCTCTCCTTGACTTTCTTTGGTATTTCTTGATGAGATCCGAAGGAGCGATGTTGCTGCTGGCTCGTCTACTCTTCTTTGTCTGTCGATCATCAACGTGGTACGCGTGCACCATGTTGACTAGGAATTGGTGACCGTGGATATTCATCGACTTCTTCCCATCATCGAACTTGATTTGGCCTTGCTCCACGACCGATTGGATCTGCTACCTGAACACTTTGGACTAATTAGTGTGATGCGATGGAGAATTGTGCCACTTGTAGTATTTCCTATTCTTTAGTTCATCGGTAGGTGGTATCATGTGACCAGGTGACATGTGGATCTGCTTTTCTTTGAGCAACAGATCGAATATTTTATTGACCTTGTTGATGTTGAAGTCGTACTTTTCCTCTTTGTCAGATGGTTTTACCTAGGGGCATGCAACTTATTTCTTGTTTCTAGACCATTCAGCCATACCGACTTTTGCATCTGAATCGTTGTTCTCATCAGAGTCCAAATGGTATACTTGAGTGTATGCCACCTTCTTCTAATACATGTCTCTTTTTGCTTCTTGGATTCAGCTCTCATGTGCTGATACCCTTTGCACTAGTTGAGAGAGGCTCTCAAACTCATGTGATGAAAATATCTCCTTAATTGGGTTCAGCAATCCTTGGAATGTTAATTCCGCCAACTAGGTGTCACTAAGGCTCAAGCTGTAGCATTTGCTCCGTATGTCTTAGAACCTCTGGATGTAATCTTGTACTGACTCATCCATTCTTTGCTTCATAGTTGTCAAGTCGGATTCATATGTTGAATGACGGCGAAGAAATACTGGTGAAACTTCTTCTCCAAATCCGCCCATCGCCTTATGGAATCCACCGGCAGTGAGGCAAACAACGCGAAGGCCGATCTTGATATGGAGAGTGGGAAAAATTGGACCCTCAATGCTTCGTTAGCCGATGCCTCTCCACATTGGGCGAGGAAATGACTGATGTGCTCGATCGTGGAGATTGAGTCTTGTCCTGAGAACTTGGTGAAGTTGGGTACCCTTTATCGGCCAAGTAGTGGTACTATATCAAACCATTTTGGGTACGGCCACAGATACATGTATGTCTTCTATTTGGGCTTCATCCCAAGTTGATCTCTGATAACTTCTGTGATCTGATTCACCTAGTCATCTTCTTGCTACTCAGCGTTGGGTACCGATCCGGCATTGAGGCCTACTAATATTTCTCTAGACGGGCAGCATTTTATCTACATTGCCCCTCATCAGTGTAGTGTTGTGTTTCAAAGTTCATGATCCTATGGTACCCCTGAGGAATGCCGTCGGGTGCCCCCCTAGGCGGCATGACATCTAACTGCACGTTCCTTGCGACCCGTTATGTGACTTGTGGGCCTCCTATCTTATTGGCATAGGGCCGGCCGTTGTGAATGGCACTGACACACCTCTTTCGAGGTTATACGACAAACTCATCGGCAAGTCCCGAGCGGGGGCCGATGGTTGGTTCATCATGTTTCCTTCATGGCCGACTGAGAAGGTCAACTATTCTACCCTCATCGGCTCTTGCGGCTATTAAGCCAGCCAAGTGTGCTGTGGATTTTGTAGCAATCTGGTCTAAGTATCAGGGAGATACATCGGACCTTATGGTGGCTCGTGGGCTACAATGCCATCTATAGTCTTCTTGATCAACCCGCGCAGGGTGTTGACCAATGTTCTAGATTGATTGATGAGCGCATGGTGAAGCGTGTTGTCGATGATCTCCTAGAAACCGACATGAGGGCTTTCTATCGCCTGGCTGATCTCCAAGGCCATCGATGGTCTTGCCAACTGATCCCTTTGGATTGGACCCGCTCGAGTCATTCTGTAGGCTTGCATACACAGCTCCTAATAGCGTCAATATATTTTCGTACCTCTATCCTTTGTTCCTCAGTCAAGGTCTCCAGGGTGATCGGAATGATGTTATCGTCATTGAGTTCACCCGCCATGGCTGAATTGCTGAAGTATGGTCCCACTAGGCGTGCCAAAAAGCGTATTGGTGTATTTTTTGATCACACTTTGACACAAGTGTGGCCTGGGAGATCTGCTGAACTCCAGTGTAGGTCCTACGTTCTTAGAAAAAAGGGTTCAAGGCGTGCAAATCAGTTTGACCCTGCAATTGATAAGGAAACAGATATAATAGTATGAGTAGCATAGCCTATCGGCTATCGAGCCAATGACCGCAGTAAGGATAGGATATTCATGGAGTATTATGCCAATCGGCCATAAGGCTGATGACCATGGGCGAAGCGATCGAGTGAGCATGCCATCGACCGATGAGATAGGTAGTTTGCGCATATGGGCGGATGATTGCTTTTCCGATGGTGAATAACATGTAGCATTGAATTGAATATAACCTATCGGCTTGTATTTTTATAGAAATAAATACAACATGTTAGATAACATGTCTATATCATGAAAATCATCATAATAACTAGATCGGACCTAACCAAGCGAGCATCTAATCACGATGATCTTAATAATATGTCAAAGTATCGGGCATGCTTTATTTAGATGAATGGTATACAACATGAAAAAGATACAATAGCAAGAGATGTCAAAATTAACCGATGAAGCCTCAAACTACCACACCTAGATCACATCAATCTATAAGAGATCAATCTAATGCAACCTTAGACTTAGCTAATACACCGTGATAAATAGTGTTTATAGCAAAAATGGCATTAAAGGTCAAACTAGGCAAATACTGAAAAATAGTATTTTTGATCGAAGATATGTCAACCTGGCAAAGGCCAGTCTGGCCGTCTATGGTAGGCCGGTCTAACTGGCCAGGTCCGGTCAGACCAAACCCATGGGCTCGGTCAGACCGGCTAAGGTCCAGATTACGGATCCGAGTAGGATTCGAGGTATTTTCGCCCAAAACATATCTCAACAGGGTTTTGGACGCATCTAACTCTATCTCTAGCTAGGGATAACTTGCCCACCCCCCTATAAATACTAGGGGATTCAAGGGCTCCCCCCGAATACACAAATCCAAAGCCCTAGCTTTGAATCCCATTTATTTTCTTCACTTTCTGCATCTTCGTGGGTTTTCTTCACTATCGTTTTTATCGGTTTTTATCGCCATATTCGGCAATTCGGCCCTCTGGCCAAATTGTGTTTGATCTCTTATTGTTTTTGCAGATTAATTGCCTTCCTAAATGGCCCTGCAAAATTTGGATGCAATCGGATCTCATTTGCTTAGTCGCCCAGGTTCTAACAGATTGGATCTGCCATCGCCGGTCCGACCGGAGGTATGGGACCGGTCTGACCGGAGCCCTCCCATCAGGCTATTGTCGGCAACGACCGGTCAGACCGAAGGTGCTCTGCCGGTCTGACCGGGATACTCCGTACTTCGTCGAAGTCCCTTCACCGGAGCATCACGCATTGGAGCCCGCGTAATCCGAAGCCTACCTCGCCAGTCCGACCGGGAAGGCTTCGCTAGTCCGATCGGAGCCCTTCGCACCGTGCTGGAACCTACTCCACAACTATCTTTGGGACGCACCCGAAGCCCTTCGCAACCTCCGGTCCAACCGAGGTTGTACCTCCGGTCTGACCGGGCTTGACGCCAAAGGTGTCCTAGGGACCCTTCAGACCAGGCTCCGCTATAACTACGAATCGGCCTCCGAATTGGCCGATTCTAGGTATTTTGGTCGTTTTGTTACTGTTCACATTGTTACTAATACTTTTCAGCCAATTGGATTAAAATATTAATTATTTATATGATTGCCTGGTGACTCCAAATCCCTTGTCACTATCCAGGGTAGTCGGAATGTGACGTCGGTATCGTTGCGATACTTTTGGACGTCGAACCGGCCCAAGTGTGGGGATGCATTTCTGCATCAACACACTTTCTGGCCACTCCACTGGGGAAAACGCCAACCATGACTACTACCTCTACATCGGCAGCAGGTACCTCTACTACGTCTAAATCCACTACATTACCGATGAACACTATGGGAAGCACGGACATCGACGACCGCAACATTATGACACACACCATGGCGGACATATTTGAGGAAGACCGAGCAAAGATCGAAGCAAAAAAGAGGGAACTCGAAGAACTGATGGTCAGAGATTGCATAAATACGCGCTTGGGCTTCATCACGCCCGACAACCTCAACTTGACCTAGGTACGCCCGTCATCACCCCCTTTATCTGCCTCACAAGTCGACCGTAGGATAGCTTCGTCTGTTGAACAAGCGGTTAGCGCCTCACTAGCCAATAAAACAGAACATGCGGTTGTCTCGCAAGTGGCGGCAGTGTTTTGAAGATTCGGTTTTACTGAGGCCGATTCACCAGCACCAATTACTAGTATTCCGCCAGCACAACATATTTATAGCAGAACCGACGGCAATACTGGAAAAACTATCATGTTTCCGGCTACTTCATCCACAACCGAAACACATAACTATGCTTATGGACAGGCCAACCCATCTTATCAAATGCCACCACTGTCTGCGCCCGTACCTGCTCTACCGCCGTCGCTCGCACTACACACTCCCACACAACAGCATAGGCCAGAGCATGTCGATATACCACCACGCGTCCCGCCACCACATGAAAGACACACGCAAGCATTAGATCACGACGATATCAAGGAACTTATTCGCGTGCTATTTAGGGAATGCACCGGCTTTGCACCTCAAGATAGAGCTAGGGTTTATCGAAAACCATATCCCGACCACTTTGACACCATTCCGTACCCTCGCGGTTATAGGGTTCCAGATTTCATGAAATTTGATGGCGCGAGTAGTAAATCCACGTTAGAACACATTAGCCAATTCCTAGCACAATGTGGCGAAGCCAGCGGATCGGATGCATTAAAACTATGGCTATTTTCCCTATCGTTGTCCGGCACCGCATTCTCTTGGTTTTTGCCACTTCCGCTGAACTCCATGCAGACGTGGGCTCAACTAGAGCAAAAGTTTCATGATTATTTCTACACAGGCGAGACCGAGCTTAGGCTATCACACCTCACGGCGATTAAGCAAAAATCTAGCAAAAGTATTTTTGAGTATGTTAAATGCTTTAGAGACACCAGGAATAAATGTTTTAGCCTAAACGTATTGGAAAGGGACCTAGCAGATCTAGCATTCAATGGCCTACGGGCACAAATTAAGGAGCGTATGGATAATAAAAACCTCTTGGATGTTAGCCAAGTATTGCAATAGGCTCTGGTCCAGGAAGGCCGGGCCAAAGATAGAAAATTCGTTAAGACTATTAGTAAACCAAGAGCTGAAGTCCATACTATGGAGCACTCTCATGAGGAAGAATCCAAAGAGGAAGAGGTTCTGGCCGATACGTACACGGCCGAATGGACATGGAGCATGAAGTCCAAGCCCGTCACCTGCTCCGAATTGCGGCCGTCTCCCTCTAAAAGTCGGTCTAATGAAGTTAGATACTCATTCGACGTAACTAAATGTGATAAGATATTTGATTTCCTATTAAAAAATCAAATCCTACAGCTGCCGAAAGGGCAAGTCATGCCATCCGCCGAGAAATTAAAAAAGCGTACCTACTGCAAGTGGCATGATTCACATTCTCACTACACTAACGATTGCAATGTTTTTCGTCGGTAGGTGTAATAGGCCATAGAGGAAGGACGATTGAAAATAGAAGCAAATCCAAATATGAAATTATACAGAGACCCTTTTCCCACGAACAACGTTGAGCTAGAAGGGAAGAAGGTGTTGATTCGGCCAGAGCAGGCTGAGTCGGCTAAAGGAAAGCAATCGTCATAGGAGACACTCACACACACACTTGTACCAAAGAATCCGAAGGTAGGGGTGTGGAAAGAAAATGTTAAGTCATCCTCTTCAGCCAAACATCGTAGGAGGCTGAAGGTGACGTACAAAATACTTTTGGACAAGCACCAGTGAAGGTCCGAAAGAAGAGGTGTTCACCCACGAACTCCGGGACAGTCGAAGCCCCCTAGGAGGGCGAGCCTCGTGAGTGATGGGTCCGGACCTCAAGGTCCGAACACCCCTTCGGAGTGGATCTAGCCTCCGGCAGGGTTTGGGCCTCAGTGGCCGAACCGCCCTCCGGGTTGGTCCCAACCTCCGGTAAGGTTCGGACCTCATTCGCCAAACCCTCCGCCGGCTTGGCCCCTGTTTCCGGGAAGCTTCGAGCCTCAATGGCCCAACTGACCTCCGCCATGGGCTAACTTGCCTCCGGCATGGCAGGACCCTTCACTGGTCTGGTCCGAGGTACCATCTACGTGGCCGGTCTTCCAACAGGCCAATGGGTTCGGCACTCAGTGGGTAGGGCCACTGGAGCCTCCGATACCACCGCCCTACTGTGGGCCGATGGCTCCGACTTTGCCTTCGGCACTGGAGAACTTCGTGCAATGTTCGACTACTAACACTTACACTCCTAGTGTCTCTGAGTGGCTATTTCGGGGGCTGGCGAAGGATAACAATATTGTTCACCGCCTGTCCGTAGTGCCTCACAACCGGACTCCGCGAGATGCCACCGGAGGAGACGAACGTGGAGACGCCTCAGAGGTTATACTCATTAGGGTTGGATCCTAGGAGGTCCCAATACCGAAGGATGCCCCGATGGGGCTACGCGAAGACTCGACCGAAGCTTGGTCTGACCGGCCTACTGTGGCAGGTCCGACCGGCCTTACAACGGTTTTTGGCATATACCAGTCTGACCAGCCTACTACGACCGATCCGACCGACCAGGAGTAGGAGGCCTTTCATGGCAAACGCAAGATATCCGAGGCCGATATGAGCAAGTCCCCTTCAGCCAAAAATGTTAGAAGCAAGACCGTGGCACCCGGCACTCGTCCTCAGCCATCGTGGGTGCCCTCAGGGATGTCCAAGTCACAAAATAGGAGGTTGCAATGCTTGCGGCCACAGGAGATACGAGAAGAGAAGGCCGAGGAGGCACATGACACACTTTTTGAGGAGGCACATGGGCAGCGAGCGATTGTCGGGCAAAGGGGCCGCGATGTCGAGCTAGCCCAATCCGGGTACATGGGCTAGGAGAAGCAGAGGATCCACTGGGCTATTGACCAGGTTTGACTCAGGTACACAGGCGGCGAGCGATTGCCAGGCTGACAGAGCTGTGGAATCGGGCTGGCCCAATCCGGGTACCTAGTGCAAAGTTGGTGGACGCTTTGTCAGTTTCGGCACAAAACTGATAACCGCTGATCTCGGATCTGACCGTTCTGAGGCAAAGTCGTAGTCGCTATGAAAGCTCCGCTTCAGGATAAGTCATCTATAATTAGGAGTTTACTATTTTGCCTTTAGGCCCATAGTCTGTCAGTCGAGTCTGTAAAAATATCATAATGGCATTTTGGTCTTTTCCATTTTATTTCAGCGTCTGTAAAAACCCTAAGGGTCTTTTGGTATTTTCCTAGGCTATTGGTTTGCCTATAAATAGGGTCCCAATCCCTAGGGTTAGGGTTACCCTTTCTGAAATCAATTTACTAATTAAAAAGATTGGGTCATTTTCTCTTTCCTCCTGTTTTGCGCCACCGGCGAGTGTTTATTCTGTTTGCTCTGAAATCACCACTATTGTTCTTACATGTTCTCCTGGATATGCATCATCGGCTCACGAAGCAAGTACTCTAATCCGGTTTTTATTTTTCTACTCCCAGCCATCGACTGTCATGTCCTTGATTCGTAGTATGTTGCCTCATTTTGCGTACCTCGATTGATCGTCTGTTTGTGAGAGCTAGTGTGTTGCTATAGTTTTTCTCTATTGTCTGTTTTATATTCATTGTGTGGGGTTTTTCAGCATCTGCATAGCTAGACTACAAGTTTTATTGTTTTTGTGTTCTAGCTATCACTAGCTATGTGCTAGGCACTTGAGTTTTGCTTTGGACAGAGGAGGTTGTAGAAGCAAAAGCATGCGCAGCGATATTATGGCGTGATTTTTCTTGGTCTTTGGTTGTGCATGCACTGGAGATTTCTTGTGCTAGTCTGTTGGCCTAGTTTGCTAGCCTTCAGGCTATGCAGCTAGAAGCAACTAGTAGCCGGCTAAAACTAGATAGTAGCAGTTTTTGATAACAGCTGCAGAAGTAGTTTTTGATCAGAACTGGTTCGAAGCCTGTTTCTCCATCCGTTCGAAGTTGTCTGTTCGAAGTTTTTCAGCATAGTCTGTTCGTAGTATTTCGCCGGAATCTGCTAGGGTGTTGTTCTGATTTGGCACAAAGTTCGGAGCCTTGCATGCGAAGGTGCTTAGTGAGCTTTGCCATCGAAGTGGGGGCTTCAGAGTTTGCGTTTCTGTCTTTAGACAAGTTTCGAACTCCATGAGTGCAGTCTTTGCATGACAATTTCGAAGCCAGCTATGGCAGGTTGCTAAACAGACTTCGAAGCCATCTAACTCCAAAGCACCAAAGCACCAAAGTATGTCAAGGTCGGAGCTAACCTCGTTGGCTCCGAAGTATGACGAAGTCAAAGCATTCTTCGGTCAGGCTTCGGTCAGATTTTGATCAGACTTTGACATCCACACACTCAACCTTCTCACGAGGACTTCGAACAGGTTTCGTCAAGTATCGAACAGGAGACAAATTTTGAACAGTAAACTCTCATCTCTTTTTACATGCACTCAAGTTGAATACCTGTGATGATTTACCTTCATGAAACATGAAATGACCATGTTTTAAATCCTCTGCTAATCTGCCTTCGAACACTATTTTGGTGTCTTCTCGCTTAGGACACCGGTTGTTTTTAGGCTAGATTATATTCTTGGTTTACATCTTCTAGCTTCAACTGGTTGTTAGTCGAGGTGCGTTGGGTGTTGGGAAAAGGCCATTGATTCGCAAGAATTTTTAAGGCACCCATTCACCCCCCCTCTGGTCGGTACTTTCAGTCCTACAAGTGGTATCAGAGCCTGGTTAGGGTTTTTCCATACCTTGACCGGTTCTAAACCCATGTAGTGATCATGACTTCTTCTGGAAAGGTTCCGTTCCTAGAAGCTTATGGCTATACTTATTGGAAGACTCACATGCGAGCCTATCTAATGAGCCAGAGCGTGGACATTTGGAACATTTGTGTTCACCCTACTTTCACCATAGTGCCTGTTGTTGAGGATACATCTGCAGATATTATCGCCCAACTTCGGAACAACAACAAAGTAGTGAACATTTTGTTTTCTGGTTTAGGTCCCACTGAATTTGAGCGTGTGAGCCATCTCTACACTGCTAGAGAGATTTGGGCTACCCTCTAGGCACAACATGAGGGGACAGCCCAGGTCAAGGCTAGGCTCTATCAGACCTACCGACGTGAATATGAGAATTTCACACAGAAGCCAGGTGAATCTGTTGAAGCTTTGTTTTTTCATTTTCAATCGATCATCAACAAGATTCGGGCCAACGAGGCCGAGAGAGTTCAGCTGGTCTCATATCATGAGCAGGTGCTCAAGGTTCTCCATACCTTGGACCCTAAGATCTGGGAGATCAAGGTATCCTCTATAATTGAGAGCACCTCTAATGATACCTTGAATTTCTGAGTTGTTCAACAAGTTGAAGTCCACTGAGGTTGATATCCAGTTGAGATCAAATCTCACTGGCTCTGGATCAAAAACCCTGGCCCTTGCTACACCTTCTGCTGACCCCTCCTCTATGAGCTGTGTTGGGTTCTCCTTCATGTCTATCACTGAGGACCAGCTTGAGTCACTAGGAGATGATGACTTGTGTCTGTTTAACAACCGGGTGCATCGTGTCTATGATAAGCAAATGATCAAAAGACACGACACAAAATCCGGATGCTTTGAGTGTGGTGATCTAGGTCACTTCATCGCAGACTGCCCCAAACTCAATGGTCACAAGAAGGGTACCGGTGGTGGCTTCTACGACTCCAGCAAGCATGACAGCTCCTCCTTCACAAAGGGCAAGCCAAAGACTAGATTCTTCAGAAAGGCCCTGAAGGACTACCGGCGTGAGAACAAGAAGCGAGACAAGGCCTTCTTCACCAAGATGGAGAAAATCTAATCCAAGCGGTCTTCGTCTTCTTCCTCTTCATCAAGCTCAAGCGATGAGGAGATCGTGATCAGGAAGGGAAAGGACAAGGACGATCCGGCGGGCCTCTGCTGCATGGCTTTCGGGGACAAGCCGAAGAACCACTCACATCAACGCCGAAGATCCCGCAAGAGCTTCTGCTCAATGGCTCTTGGGGATAAGGAAGAGAAGGGCTCCCCCGATGACTCCGACGATGACGACGATGAGAAGGGGCTAAGTTGAGATATTGGGAGAAACTTCTTATAGGGGCTAAGAAGAGGATAGATTAGCTTGAGAGTGAGCTTGTTGTGGCCAACGACAGAATTGAGAGTCTATCTTCTTCCCCTTGCTTGGGTGGTAGTAGTGAGTGCCCAAATTGTGAAGTGTTACTATATGACCTAATGACTTTGAAGTCCAGGTACACAGAGAGGGTAGATGAGAGGGATGCTTTGGCCATTAAGCTTGAGAGCGCTCAATTGGAGCTGAAAGGTGCTCATGCCACTGTCGTCGTGCCCTGTGTTGATTACCCATCCCATCTAGCTAGTTTAGCTGAGCTGAAAGCCAAGGGTGATGAGCAGTTGGGTGAGTTGGAGAGAGTCAGAGCTGAGCTGGAGCAGACTAGACTAGAGCTTGAGACACTATTAGATCCACCCACTGTCTGTGAGAACTGTTTGTCTCTTAGATTGGATTTGATCAAGCTAAAAGCCGAAAAGTCTATCTAGGTTGATAGAGAGTGTGAGACCTGCTTGTCTCAGGTAGAGGTTCTAGCTTCCTTGAGAGAGGAGCTAGCTGATGTTCAGAATGAGAACTTTTACCTCCATCAGATCCTGAGTTGGGTGAGTGCCACGGAGCCACAGCTTGGCATGATGATCAGTAGTTTAAGAGGCAAGATGGGTTTGGGGTAGGCTACACCTATACCAAGGCTAAAGCTCCACCCAAGAAGCTCCTCTAGGTCCCAAAGCCCAAACATCTCCACATTTCTCTAGACTCTCTACCTGGACCCTCTCACACAAAGAATTCTACACCTAACACCACCAATCCCAATAACCCCAAGCCTCAACCACATCCCAAGAAGCCCACTTACCACTATGAGTACTGTCAGAAAAGACGAGAATCTTGAGGAATTTTGCTTCAGGAGGAAGCGGGTTGAGAGAGCAGAGAGAGCTCGTGGTGGGCAGGAGGAGTTCTACCAGTAGGGTGGTAGACTGAGAGTTCCTCGATGCAGGGAGAGGCTAGAGGCTAGGTCACGTCGTGTAGGTGGTGGCAGAGGAGACGACTTTCATGTCTGTGCTTCGGAGGGTGGTGTTCGCTCTGGCAGAGCTCCAGGCCGTTCTGGATACGGTTTTGGATCATGTGGCCGAGACTTTAGGCAGAACCGAGGACCACGCTTTGAGCCACATTTTGGTCCAATCTCTTATGATGCTTTCTGCTTTCCGTCTTTTGAGAAGATGGCTCGACACTGGTTTAGTTCTTTTGCTAAAACTGGTGCCGGACCATTTGCTCCCCCTTACGACCACTGATTGTGCAGGATTGGGGACTGGAGGACATATGGATCATGGACTCAAGATGCTCTCGCCACATGACGGGACATCGTAGATGGTTCTCCAATCTCTCTCCCATGAGCTCCAAGGAATACATCACCTTCAGGAACAGTGGTCAAGGGAAGGTACACGGTATTCGCTCAATTCGTATCTCAGACCATTTCTCTCTGACGAATGTTGCTTTGGTTGGAAATTTGAACTTCAATTTGATTTCTGTTTCGCAACTTCTTGAGGATGGTTTGGAGGTTCGTTTTAAGAAGGGCATGTCTTCTGTGGTTGATTCTAGAGGGTCTTTGATTTGCCAGATCTTACCCTTCGGTAAGGTTTTTCGGATTGACTTATCTAGTTCTTTTGGCCCTTCTCGGTGTTTGATTGCTGGATCCTCCTATGAGCTCTGGAAGTGGCATAGGAGGTTAGGCCATTTGATCTTTGATCTGCTAGTCAGATTGAGCTCTATGGACCTCATCCGAGGATTGCCAAAGCTTATGATGGAGAAGGATTTAGTTTACCATCCATGTAGTCATGGGAAAATGGTTGCCGCTTCTCACTCACCTGTGACTTAGGTGATGACTTCGTACCCGGGAGAGCTGTTACACATGGACACTGTTGGTCCAGCTTGGGTACACTCAGTCGGTGGGAAGTGGTGCGCGCTTGTGATCGTTGATGATTTTTCTCGATTTTCGTGGGTTTTCTTCTTAGAGTCTAAGGATGAGACTTTTCAGTTTGTTCATTACCTGATTTTGAAGCTGAAGAATGAGAACAATGGTCGGATTTGAGCAATTCTCTCTGACAACGTCTCTAAGTTCAAGAACTCTTAGTTTGTCAGCTTTTTTAGTGATTAGGGTCTTGATCATCAGTTTTCTGCTCCTTACACTCCCCCACAGAATGGCATTGTGGAACGAAAGAACCGCACGCCAGTCGAGATGGCCAGGACAATGCTCCATTAGCATAGGACTCTTAGGCATTTTTGGGCTGAAGCCATGAACACGGCTTGCTATCTGGCCAACCGCATTTTTCTTAGAGCTTACCTAGGTAAGACTTCATATGAGTTGCGGTTTGGTATATAGCCCAAGGTGAGCCACTTGCGAGCATTTGACTACAAGTGCTTTGTGCTCAAGAAGGGAGGGCATTTGGACAAATTTGAGTCTCGTTGCTGGGATGGAGTCTTTCTTGGTTATGCTTTGCATTCTCGAGGCTTCCGTGTTTGGAACCTCGACTCCCAACAGCTTGTCGAGACTTGCGAGGTTTCTTTTGATGAGTCCTTGCCTTCTTTGAATCCTTCTTTTGAGCTTTCTGGAGATGATGAGCTCGGAGAGTCCATCTTCAAGGAAGATGATAACGCTCCAGCTGTTGATGAGGGTGGGCCTTCTGCACAGGCCTGCAGAACCCACACCTTCTGAGACTTCGACTGAGGATGAGGGTGGACCTTTGATCACTTCTTACACTTCGATTGAGCCCCCTCAATCGAGTCCAGAGGTGACAGCTACTGACTCCGGTGAGGTGACTTTAGATCACCTGGGATCCTGAGCAGTTCAGCGTGATCACCCCTCAGAGCTCATCATCGGTTATCTTACTGAGAGGACTTTGCATTCTTCTGTTGACTCGCTAGATGTGTTTGCATCTTTTGAGCCCATAGATATTTCTCATGCTCTTTATGATTCGAATTGGATTAATGCCATGCAAGAAGAGCTTGAGAATTTTTTCCACAATCGGGTTTGGACACTAGTTGAGCTGCCACCTGGATGCAACCCCATAGCCACCAAGTGGGTGTTCAAAAACAAGCAAGGTGAAGATGGGGTTATGGTGCGCAACAAAGCTCGACTAGTTGCCTAGGATTTTTGCCAAAAGGAGGGTATTGACTTTGAGGACACTTCCACTCCTGTTGCCCGTCTTGAGTCCATTCGCATTCTTTTAGCTTTTGCCGCTTCGAAGGGTTTTAAGCTTTTTCAAATTGATGTCAAGAGTGCTTTTCTGAACGGGTACATAGAGGAGGAGGTCTATGTTAGGCAGCCCCCCGGTTTTGAGAACCCAAAGTTTCCTCGACATGTTTTTAAGCTGCAAAAAGCTTTATACGGTCTGAAACAAGCCCCTAGGGCGTGATATGACTGGTTGAAGCAGTTTTTGTTGGGGAAGGGCTTTGCGATGGGTTCTGTGGATAAAACTCTTTTCTTGCTCAGAGATGCCTCAGATTTCTTGGTTACTGAGATATATGTGGACGATATCATTTTTGGTGGTACTACTAATGTGCTTGTGTCCAAGTTTTCTTAGCAGATGCACAGTGAGTTTGAGATGAGCCTTATGGGTGAGCTCAAGTATTTCCTAGGGCTCCAGATCAAGCAGACCAAGGACGACATCTTCATCCACCAAAGTAAGTACACTCGGGACATGTTGATGAAATTCGAATTTGGTTGATAGCTGAAACCTCAGATGACCCCAATGGTACATCTAGGGGCCTAGACAAGGACTAGAGCGGCGTCAAGGTCAATGAGAGAGAGTTTCGAGGGATGATCGGTTCGCTGCTGTACTTGATGGTGACGAGACCAGACATTCAGTTTGTCGTAGGACTGTGCACGTGCTTCAAGTCTTCACCACGTGCGTCTCATCGGCAGGCTGTCAAGCGCAATTTCAGGGACCTTACCTATGCGCCCGATCTAGGTCTCTTTTATTCAGCATCATCATCTCTTGATTTATTTGGCTTTTCGGACGCTGACATTGGTGGGTGTTGGTTGCATCGCAAGTCGACTTCTGGTACTTGCCAGTTTCTTGGTTCTTCTCTTGTCTCTTGGTCTTCTTGAAAGCAGTCTAGAATGCACTTTCGACCACTGAAGTTGAGTATGTAGCTGCTGCTAGCTTCTGCTCACAGTTGGTTTGGATGATTTCCACATTGCGAGATTTTGGGTTGTTCTTTCCTACCAGAGTGCCTCTGTTTTGTGATAGCACCAGTGCAATTAGCGTAAGGAAAAACCTGTGTCTCCATTCAAAAACCAAACACATTGATGTACGCTTTCACTTTCTGAGGGATCAATATGAGAAAGGTGTCATTGACCTTGTTCATGTTGATACCCATCATAAGTTTGCTGACATTTTCACC
This sequence comes from Zizania palustris, assembly GCA_019279435.1. NCBI lineage: Eukaryota > Viridiplantae > Streptophyta > Magnoliopsida > Poales > Poaceae > Zizania > Zizania palustris. Next base: position 61,802,141 of record JAAALK010000080.1, on the reverse strand, counting down.
AAACCCCTAGATCAGTCTACTTTTGAGCGTTTACAAGGGGATTTGGGTGTTTTGTATCATTTTTAGAATATTTTGAGTCAGTTTTTCTTTCTTCTTACTCTTTTCTTGAGTCCGTCTGTGTGTGTTCATATCATGCATATTCACATATCACACTTTGAGCTTGCTTATGTTATATGATTGATCTGCTTTACTTATTCTAGCTGGTACATGCTTTTGATTACTTGTCGATGATCATGCTTTGCTTCAGTTCAGATGATATGTCTTGATATCTGTCATATGCATGGCTTTTATGCTTTCAAAATTGAAAAATGATCACCATTGCTTCTGGTAACTAGCATGTGTAGGCTGAATGTTTTTGCTATATGTTACATGCCTTGTAGCTAGACCCTTACTTTATGCTTTAAACATGGAAATGTGCTATAAAAACGATAAAAATAAAAAATGAATGAAAAATTTCATTCCATTTTATGCTTGATTTGAAAAGATCCAGGTGGGTTTGCTTCTTTCGCATTGCATTGTTCTAGACTGCTTACCATAGCACTTTGGTATGAACTAGGATAGTGTAGTGTATGCCAAGATGAATGTCTTAAGCTTCTGATGGTCCAGATTTGGCCTAGGCTTGACTTGGTCGGTTAGCATAAGGTTTGACATGCAAATAACCCCTGGCAAAAATGAAAAAGGAAAAAGAAAAAGCCTGAAAATTAAAAAGATAACAGGTTTGCTGAAGCACTTTGTTTTGGACGATGCTTATCTTGGTAGATATCAGTTAGCTTTTTCATCTCAGGCTTTACCTTGCTTGTCAACTTGAAAATGTGGTGATGCTTTTCTTTTCAAAAATTGAGAATGCGTGCTAAATGACTTTGTTTAGATATCATCTGTTACACTGATCATGCCATGTGTCTTAGATAGTATGTCTTTTGCTATACCTGTTAGATGTTGTAACTGCAGTCAATCATATCCGAGAAGCATGCTTTCTACACTCCACTTGCACCCTAGTTGCATTCATTGCATATTTTGAGGGGGAGCTGCATTTCAGGGGGAGTTTGTGTCTATGTTTCTTCAAAGTGCATTTAGTCTCGCTTGATGAGTCCAATTGTCAACAAGGGGGAGAAATTTTGTGGAGAAGAGTTTAAGGGGGAGTTTTGACTTTCTCAGGAATTTGTTTAAGGGGGAGTATTGGCTTTCTCTGGGATTTGTTTCAAGAGGAGTTTTTGTCCCGTTTTGTCCTTACCTTTTGATATCCTTGTTGATAATTCTGAGATTGCACTCGTTTTGGGTCTTTTACTTTTGGTTAACCATAATGACCGCTTTCTTGCTTTTGATCGGCTTTTGGTCATTAGGGTTAAACTTTTATTTTATTTTCTTCTTCTCTGTTTTCTTGTGTTTTGTTTTCGTATTTCCACATGTGCTTCCTTCGATAGTGAGTCTTCGCTGCATCCCGAGTTATAGAAAGTGCTCTTCGACCATAAGTTTAAAACTTTGAAGCTCTGTAAGTACTCCGGAGAAGTGGATCCGGGGGAGTTCTCCCTTTCATATGCTTTGAATTCGGAGAAATGGATCTGAGACACCATGGCCAAGTGTTTCCCCCTTGCTCTCGAAGGGGTTGCTTTGCGTTGGTTCTGGTCCTTGAAGTCGGGATCAATTAGAACCTAGGAGCAGTTAAGGAGAAAGTTTATAAGTAACTTTCAAGGTACCTTCATACCCCCTATGTCTACGGGAAGTCTTTTCTAGGTGAAGCAGCTACCTGGGAAACTTTAAGACAATTTTTCAAGCACTTCGCTCATACAAAGTCACAAATACAGGGCCTATCTACATCATCCGTTGTTGATGCAACCCGAGAGGGAGTTACCCATGCGGGCCTCCTTGATAAACTTCATCAGAAACAGATATCCTATGTAGCACAACTGATGGCCTATTTTGAAGAATATGCTAGGTCGGAAGAAGAATGGCTTCGAAGGACAGCTTCAACTCCATCAATCTTATAAGAAGTCAAGCTCGAAGTGAAGACTTCAACACCTTCACAGGGGCCTAACATCGATGTCCAGCATGATAGGCGTCAGGGGCAAAAGCATCCTCGCTCCGAAGTCCTGAACATTGCTCATCCACAGAAATTTGCCCCTAGAAATCCACAAGCTTCGGGAAGCAAGACCAGTGGCTGGAGGCCGCCAGGGAAGTCGGCTGGCAAAGGCCAGGCCTTCTTCTGCTTCGTTCATGGTGAAAATCGGAGTCATGCTACTGATGCGTGTAAGTCTATATTCGGTTTAAGAGGTGAGTACCTTGAAAGGACCTCTCTTTGAGGCACTACTGACCGAGTCCCTTCTAAGGCATGTCCAGAGCCTGTGTAGGTTGCGGCACGTGTAGACAACTTCGACCCCGCAAGACAACCTCCGGTGGTCAATATTATGCCACCTCTGAAGCAAGAAGATGGCCAAGATCGGGGCAAAAGAGTACTGCTCCCCATTTGGAACTTCTTCGTCTGCAACTACCATGCCCGAGTGGTCCCATGTGCCGATATCTTTCTCTGCAGATGATGCAACTGGCATAAAGTTTCCACATGCAGATCCCCTTGTTATTACTGCCGATATAGCAGGGAATGGATTTCGGAGAGTGCTGATTGACGGAGGGAGTTCAACAGATATCATCTTCGTTCAAGCCTTTGATCAACTCTGTATCTCCAGGAAACATCTCCTCCCTGCAGCTCGTCCCCTGCAAGGCTTGGCAGGACCTCCTGTTGATGCCCTCGACCAGATAGGTCTGTTGGTTGCTTTCGGAGAGGGGCTCCTGGCAAGGACGGAGGAAGTAATCTTCGATGTTGTAGATGCCCCTTATGCATATAATGTTATCTTCGGAAGGGTCATGTTAAATAAGTTCAGAGCTGTGGCGCATCATAACTATTTATATATGAAGATGCCCACGTAAGTTGGAGTACTCACTGTCTTCGGAGATCAAGCCACTGCGTGAAGAGCAGAATATGGTCATGGTCGCCGTCTCGACCTGAGACAAGCGAATAATGTACAAGGCAATTCAGAGGATATCTCTGCCTCAGGCGAATCTTCGAAAAAATCCTTCCCAAGACCCAGCCCCGATGGACAAATCATAATGAAGGTTATTGTAAAAGACGACAAAGACTATTCTTTCAGCTCGGCAAAGATTTGCCTCCAGAAATCGCTACTTCGTTAGAAAAAGTAGTTGAAGAAAATTTGGATGTATTTTCTTGGTCTGATGAAGACATTCCGGGAGTCAGTCGAGATATCATTGAGCATAGCTTGCTTGTGAACCCGAGGGTTCGACCTGTTCGACAAGAACTTTGGAAGTTATACGCAGAAAGGGTCATCATTGCTAAAGCAGAAGTGGATAAATTACTGAAGGCTGAGATCATCACAGAAGTAGCTCATACGGAGTGGTTAGCCAATCCGGTCTTCATCAAGAAAAAATCCTCTAGGAATTGGTGCATGTGTATTGATTTTACATCTTTGAATAAAGCATGCCCGCGTGACCACTATCCCATGCCCCGAATTGATCAATTAGTTGATTCCACTGCTGGTTCGGAGTTATTAAGCTTCCTTGACGCGTATTCTGGCTATCATCAAATCTGGTTAAAGCGCGAAGATGAAATGAAAACAAGCTTTGTAACTCCTTTGGGAGTCTTCTGCTTTGTAAGAATGCCTTTTGGCTTAAGAAATGTCGGGGCAACCTTTTCGAGGTTAATTGCTAAAGCTCTAGGTCATCAAATAGGTCGCAATGTAGAAGTCTATATCGATGATATTGTAATAAAGAGTGCTTTAAAGCACCAGCATAGCCTAGACTTAGCAGAAACATTTGAGAGCCTTCGGGCATGTGGAGTCCGTCTTAACCCTGAGAAATGTAACTTCGGGGCTCAGACTGGGAAGTTGCTAGGGTATCTAGTTTCGAATAAAGGGATAGAAGCTAGCCCTACTCAAATAACTGCATTGCAAAGGATGGCTCCGCCGAAAAATTTAAAGTAGGTACAAAAGCTGATGGGTCGTCTAGCAGCACTTAGTAGATTTCTAGCAAGATCCGCAGAACGAAGCTTACCTATTTTCAAAGCATTGAAAGGGTCCGAAGATTTTGCATGGACACCGGAGTGTCAAAAGAGTTTTGATGATATTCAAAATTATCTCAGCAACCTCGCTACACTCACTGTGCCCGTTGCAGATGAAACCCTACTCCTCTACCTTGCAGCCACTGGCTCCGCTGTTAGTGCAGTCCTTGTCAGAGAAGTTGATTTCATTCGGAAGTTGGTGCAGAATCCAGTCTATTTTGTATCCGAAGCCTTATCTGGAGAAAAAAGAAGATATTCCGAGCTTGAGAAGTTCACTTATGATCTAATAATGGCTTCAAGGAAATTACGACATTATTTTCTAGCACATAATGTAATTGTACCAACTTCATATCCTTTGGGAGATATGCTCTGAAGCAAAGATTCTACGGAAAGAATTGGAAAATGGGCTATTGAGCTAGCACCCTTTGGCATCTCCTTCGTAGAAAGGACAACAATCAAGTCGCAAGTGGTGGCAGAGCGGACTCCATCTGCAATATGGGCTCTAGAGAAAACAATAAAGGAATTTGGACCATATACTCCAACGAAGCATTTCAAGCGTCTAGAGCAGGCATCAGAGCAGTAATAATTTCGCCTTTAGGGCAAAGAGCAATGTACTCCACAAGGCTCAACTTTACGTCCACCAATAATATAGCATAGTATGAAGGAATTTTGTTAGGACTTCGAAAAGCACGTGCTTTGGGTGCTACAAGAGTTGTTATTAAAACAGATTCTCAAATTGTAGAAGGACAAGTTGATAAAAGTTTTCAAGTCTGTCATCCACAACTTGCAAAATATTTGGAAGAGATCCATAAGATAGAAGCAGCATTCCAAGGGATTTCCATTCGAAGTATACCAAGAGCTGAAAACATGCAAGCTGATACCTTAGCGAAAGCTGTAGCCAGAGTTGTAGACATTCTAGAAGGAGCCTTTTACGAAGAACTTACTTTGCCTTCGGTGCCACAAATTCCTCATGCGGAGGTTCTTTGCATTCCAAGCACTGACTGGCGGAGTTCAATCATGGAGTTATTACAAGGTGAAGCAAATTTGCCTGAAGGACCACAACTTTCGAGGGTGAAGATAAGAGTTCGGAATTATCATGTAATCAACGGTATTCTCTACAAGGCCGAAGTATGTTCCCCCCTACTCCTATGTATATCTCAAGATGAAGGTCAAGAGATACTCCGAGAAATTCATGAAGGCCTTTGTGGTAGCCATCTGGCCCCCCGGGCTTTAGCAGGAAAAACACTTCGCTAGGGGCTTTATTGGCCTACAATAGTGGCTGATGCGGAGAGCTTAGTACGCACTTGCCAAGGTTGTCAATGGATGGAAAGACGAAGTCATCGTCCGCCAACGACTCTTCAAGTCATTGCTCCAGTTTGGCCCATAGCCAGATGGGGCATGGATCTCATTGGCCGCTTCCCAGTAGAAAAAGGAAATCTAAAATTCGCAGTGGTAGCAATTGAGTATTTTTCCAAGTGGGTTGAAGTAGAAGCCCTCACAGCTATCACTTCGAATATTGTACAAAATTTCTTTTGGAAAAATATTATATGCAGATTCGGAGTGCCTCGATAGCTCATAGTCGACAATAGGACACAGTTTGATGCAGAGCCCTTCAGAAAGTTTTGCGAAGATCTTGGCATACAAATATGCTTTGTAGTTGTGCGCCATCCTCAGTTTAACAGAGTTGTCGAAAGGGATAATGGTAATATTCTATCAGGGCTGAATCGAAGAATAGTAGGGTTAGCAAAGGGGCTATGGACCGAAGAACTCCCGAAGATTTTATGGTCCATTCGGACCACTCAAACAAGGTCCACAAGTTTTACTCCTTTCAGGATAATAAGTGGGAAATTAGGAAATTAGGAAATTAGTGGGAAGGTCCATATGTCATTCTACGTTCAGGACGCCCTAGTTCTTTTAAATTAGCTAATTTAGAAGGCGAAGAATTAAAGCATGTAGAGCACTTAAAGTGATATTTCACATAGGGGCTCCTAGTAATCATTTGTAAACACCTTCTGAATAAATAAAGTTCATGGTTCAGATAATGCCTACCTCTCAAACACTTCATACTTCTAGTGGACGCACTGGAGGAACGAAGTTGGCTGTGAGGGAAGTGTCATTCATTTGAACCAAATTTGTGGACTTCGAACCACTGGTTCGAAGCTTCCGACGAGGTGGGAAAGTCATAGAAAAACGAATTCCAAGCCACCGGCTTGAAAGCATACGTAAAAAGAGTCCAAGGAGACCAAATGATACAGATTCCAGGCTCCGGCTTGAAAGCATCCGTAAAAAGAGTCCAAGGAGACCACTGTGCGAATTTCGAACCACTGGTTTGATAGCATTCACAAAAAGAGCCGAAGGAGGCCAAACAAAAAAGACTTTGAGCTAATAGCTTAGAATGTCTGTAAAAAGAGTCAGAAGCGACCAATTGTTTTGGATGCTAAGGTATCTGAAAAAAGAGTGCGAAGTGACTATATTCAAACAAAAAGGTACTAAGTTACCAGTTTTAAGACTTCGAGTTAATAGAATCGAAGACATTTTCGAGATCTTAGTCAATCTCTAAGTTGATAAGGGGCTCTAAGCATCCAAAATTTTACTCCTAACTAAAGTTATTTTCGTTGCGTGTAACCAATTTCGACCAAGTTTCGAAGTTGCTTACACCTAAAGAGGGGCTGGGAAGTAGGGAGACAATTTTGAAACTTTAATCTTTATCATTCAAATAGATTACATTACATCATGAAAAGTTTGTATCTATACCAAGAAGGAAACGAAGACCTCTTTGATCCCTAGAACTACCGCTAAAGCTAGAATGACTAGTTCCGGAGCCGGGAGTTTTAATAACTTTACGTTTAACTCTTCTCCCTCCTTTCGAAGCTCGGAAATCCTTTTGTTCCTACTGAAGTTCAGCCCAAGTTCGAAAGTCGCTCGGGGCTTCTTTCCCATCTTCGAAGTTATTCAGGGTTTTTCTTTACTTGTTCTTCAGTAGTATTTTTTCTTCGGACCATTCAATGTCTTCAGAAGATGAAGTTTCCAAGTTAACTTATTTTTACCCCTCTTTAATGTAAGATAATATATCTTTGCATATTTCAGGTGCAATTAGACCAGAGCTTTCTCGAGGAATCGAAAATCGAGGGCGTTTGTGAGGTATTAAGGTTTCAAAGGTAGCCCATAGCAGGGGAAGTTCTTCGTTAACCTCTAGCACTTCGAGATCATCCATAAAAGGTCGAAAAGGCTAAAAACATTTCAAAATAAGTCTTTGCATTCATAAAAGATAAAAGCATAAATTTTTACATATTCGGAGCGCTAAACAAAACTAGACCTTCAGGTCTGGTGGGGGCTGGCTGCTCGAAGCTTGCGACCGTACTTGCTTCTGGCGAAGTCCTTCATCAATCCAAGCCTTGATCGTTGATCGACCTTCGGCTCTCCAAGATGCTTGGAAGGCTTGCCAAGCTGCAGCTACATCATCGGAAGGGTTTAAGAGTCGGCTGTCATCGAAGATAATGGGAGCCGCCCTTGAGTCTGGTGCTACATATAGCCCTAGATCTTCGTAGTAGCGATGTACTCTGAGAGCAGCTACTTGGTCGGAGATTTCTACATACCGAATATCCGCCGTCTTCATCATCTTCACTGCTGCTTGGATCATTTTCAATCTTCGAAGCAGAGGGATGTCACCAGTTGAAGGTAATGTCCAAGAAGTACCAAAATATTCCAAGATAGCCTGAAGGTTATCCATAATATCTAAACCACCTTCTCGAACTTCACCCTATCTTCGGATAAAACATCCCTTGATGAAGATAGCTCGTCTATCAAAGAAGATAGCGTGGCTGCCTCCGTAGCCAAGGAGTTCTTCTAACCGAGAAAGTTGTTGGCCTCTTCCATTAACTTCGCCTGCTCCTCCTCGAGCCTGACCAGCTCAGCCCTCGTGGTTGCTTACTCCATTCGTAGTTTCTCTACTTCAGCCCGAAGCATGATTTGTTCGGCTTCCAGCTTCCGATTAGCAGCTTCCAAACCAAGTATGGCTTTCCTTTCCGCTGCTACCATCTCATCCAAGCTGGAAGTTCGAATTTTAGAGTTGTCAAGAATCCCTTGGAGGGCAGTTATCTTCTCCTTAAGACGATTGCATTCCCACTGGTTAGAAATAACCGTAGCTCGAGCCAAGACTATTTTCTACGAAGGAAAAAGCAATTTGAGTAAACTATTTACAAATTGAAACTAACTCTGTTATTGCAGATACTTCGTACCTGGTATGCTACCCTCTCCAAGGCTACATCTAACTCCGACCCCTCTACTTCCCCAAGTATAGCCACCAAGTCAGTCTCCCCGACTTCGCGATTAGCTCGAGCCAAGGGCTCTAGCAGACTCCGAAGCCCGGTACTTCGCTCCAGAAAAGGAGCTAGGAGGGGTAGCATTGACAAGGCTCTCTGATCGTCTTCATTGGGAGAAGGGCCAGAGCGTAGCGCCGCATCCCCGGAGACCTCAGTGGATTGGCCCCCTTTCATGGACTGGCCTTCGTCTGTAGATTCCGATAGGGTTAATCTAGAGTTCAGAGCAGGAAAAGGATCCACTTTCCCTTTACCTTTTCCGGGCCCCATTTTTATTATCTCCTCCGGAATTGACTTTGGAGATGTCGAGGTTTTAGGCACAGTCTTCATGGCAGGGGTCATCTCCATGCGGGTTGATCCTGTAAAATCAAAGGTATTATATATTGCATAGTTTTGCAGGATACGAAAAGAAAGGAAAGGTACTCTACTGAGGATTACCTTCGACATTTTGTCGATGGACAAGTATGGGACTGCTCGGAGGCTCAAATGCCTTTTCGAAGTCCTCTTCAGATTCAGAGTTGGTGACCGAAGGATTAGCTGCTGAGATCTCTCCTAGAACAACAGTTATCACTTCATCCGGAGCCGAAGCATGATCATTTGCTACATCAACTCTGCCTTCTTCAGCGGCAGGGGCCTCTTAGCTTGGCCGGACATTCGAAGTCTCTGCTTGCTCGAGGTTGACTTGCGCAGTCGGCATGGACGCTGTGTCACCTATAGCCGAGACTTCGACATCTGTATGCGCCTCTTCATCTCCGGTAATAAGGTCAATTAAAACCCTTTGCATTTATTTGTATCCTTCATCTTCAGATGAATCCGAAGACGAAGTAGCAGACTTGTAAGGGGCCACATATTTCGGTTTATGGGCCAACTTTTTCACGGGAGTCTTGGCTGGCGCCGAAGTCCCAGCTTCAGGTTTCCTCTTCTTCGGACCAGGCTCAGAAGTGCTCCAGTCCGGAAGGGAAGGAGCGTCAACTCCGAGTACGCTCCATACCCGGTTGAATCGCTCTCAACTGCCTACCAGTTTCACCCTCCATTCTTTCTAAGCAAGAGTTGTAGGATCGAAAGTAGCGACCAGAGGGGGTGAATGGGCACCTAAAAATTCTTTCGAATCAATGACCTACTCCCAACACCCAACGCACCTCAACAGACGAACAGGAAAGATCACAGATGCCAAACAAAATAATCTAGCCTAAAAACAACCAGTGTCATAAAAGAGAAGACACCAACACAGTATTCAAAAGTAGATTAACAGATCATTCAAGACATGAATATTCAAGCTTCATAAAAGTAAATCATCACAGGCATTTAATTTAAGTGCATTTGAAACGAGTGAAGATCTTACTGTTTAGAGTTGTCTCTAGTATGATACTTGTCGAATCCTGTTCGAAGTTTGCTAGATGTTCATCGAAGTCTGCAGTGCTTCAGTGTAGACAGCCTCCGTCCTTCAAGTTCACAACCACAAAAGATAGAAACGAAGCATGCAAGAAAAAAATAAATTCGAAGCCAGTACGAAGGCTGAGCTGTAAACTCGAAAGCAGTCACACTCCGAAAACGAAGCCTGCTATGAAGTATTCACACCTCGAGTCACTACCTCGAAAAATCGTGCACAGAAAAGAAACACATGCGAAGCTATTCACAGCTAGCTTTTGGAGCCACACGAAAACACCGCCGATGCCTGCTGGTACACTAGCTCCGAACCAAGAAAACTCCGAACTGATATCTTCACAGCACACTTCGCCAAGGCAAAAACTAAACACCTGGCCTCGAACTCTGAATACTTTATCACACTCTTGAAGGCAAAATAATCAGGACCTTTACGAAAAACAGCCAAGTGTAGTCTGTGCTATGCGAAGTGGGGTCCACGTTGTATACTCCGAACATCTATAAGCGAGACCTCTGACCAAAATACACGTCTACCAGGACACTTGAGAGAATCATCGATTCACATGAAAACGTTGCGCCAGACAGCTGTAGGAGCAAGGCACATAGGCTAGTTGCCTAGACTAAAACTAGTTGTCATGCCGCTCGGCTTGATAAATCTTTTGCGCATGCAGCTGACCCAGAAAAGCAGTGCCACGGCACAGACAGAAGAGCTAGGCTAGTTTTGTTGGCTATTCCATGCGCATGTCAGTAGCAGCTGCAGGGTAAAACATAGATGAAAACAATATAGGTACTACTAAGTGATGTGACCAAACAACACAACTACCATGAGAAAAAACTTAGAATAATATTCATCTGCAGCACGGTACATAGAAAGTTACTACAATGCACTGGAAATGGGAGAAAAAACTAGCATGAACCAGATGTGTGCTAGAAGATTCAGTGCAGCAGCAAATCGTTGTACCTACATGAATGCTAAAACTGCTACAAGCAACCACACACAACAGATAGACCACGCAAGCGAAAACCGTGCAGAAAACAAAATACACACTGAGCACGCAAAATGAGGTAACGACTAAATGAATCCACAGCGATGCCTGATGGCTGAGAAAACAAAAGGAGTAAACCTAATGAAGAGATTTCTTGATGTGTGGTCGATGAAATCAATGGCGGCGGAGAAGAACATACGCCAGGAGGATGAACGCCAAAAGTGACCCAAACTTTTTGATTAGTAAAGTAATTTCAGAAAGGGTAAACCTAACCCTAGGGATTGGGGCCCTAATTATAGGCAGCCCAATAGCCAGGGAAAATACCAAAAGACCCTTAGGATTTTTACAAACGCTGAAATAAAATGGAAAAGACCAAAATTCCCTTAGGATAATTTTTACAGACTCAACTAACAGACTATGGGCCTAACGGTAAAATAGAAAACTCCTAAATACAGATGACTTATCCTGAAGCGGAGCTTTCGTAGCGGCTACGGCTTCGCCTCAGAACGGTCAGATCCGAGATCAGCAGTTGTCAGTTTTGCGCTGAAACTGACAAAGTGTCCACCGTCTTTGCACCGGGTACCCAGATTGGGCCGGTCCGACTCCGCAGCTCTCTCAGCCCAGCAATCGCTCACCGCCCGTGTACCTGAGTCAATACCAGTCAACAGCCCAGTGGATCCTCTACTGCTCCTAGCCCATGTAACCAGATTGGGCCAGCCCGACTTCGCGGCCCCTCTGCCCGATAGTCGCTCGCTGCCCGTGTACCTGAGTCACATGCGGCCCAGACACAATAGGTCTTCTCTTCTCTTGTGTCCTTTTTGACTTCCGTTGACAATCACTCATCATATCTGGAGCCATGAGGCCCATACTCTTCAGCATGGCTCCTCAATATCCCCCTTGATGAGTGCATTGTCAATACTTCTCTTTATCAGCTCTCCAATTCTTGTAAGCACATGTGGAAACACAAAAACAAAACACAAGAAAATTAAACAGAGAAGAAGTAAATAAAACAAAAGTTTAACCCTAATGAACAAAAGCCGAACAAAAGAAAGAAAGCGGTCATTATGGTTTACCAAAAGTAAAGACTCAAAACGAGTGCAATCTCAGAATTATCAACAAGGATATCAAAGAGTAAGGACAAACGGGACAAAAACTACCCCTGAAACAAATCCCAGAGAAAGCCAAAACTCCCACTAAACTCTTCGAAGAGAACGAGTAACCCAAAATTTCTCCCCCTTGTTGACAATTGGACTCATCAAGCGACTAAATGCACTCTAAAGAGACACAGACACAAACTCCCCCTGAAATGCAGCTCCCCCTCAAAATATGCAATGAATGCAACTGGGGTGCAGGTGGAGTGAAGAAAGTATGCTTCTCAGATATGATTGACTGCAATTACAACATCTAGCAGGTATAGCAAAAGACATACTATCTAAGACACATGGCATGATCAGTGCAACAGATGATATCTAAAGAAAGTCATTAGCATGCATTTTTCAATTTTTGCAAACAAAAAGTATCACCACATTTCCTAGTCGACAAGCAAGGTAAAGCATGAGATGTAGAAGCTAACTGATATCTACCGAGATAAGCATTGTCCAAAACAAAGTGCTTTAGCAAACTTGTTATTTTTTAATTTTAGGCTTTTTGTTTTCCTTTTCATTTTTGCTAGGGGTTATTTGCATGTCAAACATTATGCTAACCGACCAAGTCAAGCCTAGGCCAGAACTGGACCATCAGAAGCTTAGGACGTTGATCATGGCATACACTACATTGTCCTAGTTCATACCAAAGTGTTATGGTAAGCAGTCCAGAACAATTCAATGCGACAAAGCAAACCCACCTGGATCTTTTCAAATCAAGCATAAAAGGCATGGAATTTTCATTTTCTGATTTTTTTTTTATCATTTATATAGCACATTTTCCATGTTAAAGCAATATAGATGTCCAAGTTGCATATCTGCATCTAAGTGAGGAACTAGCAATCAGGCATGTAAAAGATAGCAAAAACATTCAGCCTACACATGCTAGTTACCAGACGTAATGGTGATCATTTTTCAATTTTAAAGCATAAAAGCCATGCATATGATAGAAATCAGACATATCATGTGAACTGAAGCAAAGCATGATCATCGACAAGTAATCAAAAGCATGTACCAGCTAGAATAAGTATAGCAGATCAATCATATAACAGAAGCAGGCTCAAAGTGTGATATGTGGATATGTATGATATGAACACACACAAAAAGACTTAAGAAAAAAGTAAAGAAGAAAGAAAACTGACTTAAAATATCCTAAAAAGGATACACAACACCCAAATCCCCTCATAAACGCTCAAAAGTAGACTGATCTAGGGGTTTGGTGAAAATGTCAGCCAACTGATGATGGGTATCAACATGAACAAGGTCAATGACACCTTTCTCATATTGATCCCTCATAAAGTGAAAGCGCACATCAATGTGTTTGGTTTTTTGAATGGAGACACGGGTTTTTTCCCTACACTAATCGCACTAGTGCTATCACAAAACAGAGGAACTCTGGTAGGAAAGAACAACCTAAAGTCTCGCAATGTGGAAATCATCCAAACCAACTGCGAGCAGTAGCTAGCAGCAGCTACATACTCAGCCTAAGTGGTCGAAAGTGCAACTCCAGATTACTTCTGAGAAGACCAAGATACAATAGAAGAACCAAGAAAATGGCAAGTACAGCGTCCGAAAAGCAAGATAAATCAAGAGACGATGATGTTGAATAATAAAGACCCAGATCGAGCGCATAGGTAAGGTACCTGAAAATGTGCTTGATAGCCTGTAGATGAGACGCGCGTGGTGAAGACTGGAAGCACGTGCATAGTGCCATGACAAACTATATGTCTGGCCTCGTCACTGTCAAGTATAGCAGTGAACCGATCATCCCTCGAAACTCTCTCTCATTGACCTTGACGCCACTCTCGTCCTTGTCCAGGCCCCCAGATGTACCCATTGGGGTCATCTGAGGCTTTATCTCTCCACCAAAGTCGAATTTCTTCAACATGTCCCTTGTGTACTAACTCTGGTGGATGAAAATGCCATCCTTGGTCTGCTTGATCTAGAGCCCTAGGAAATACTTGAGCTCACCCATGAGGCTCATCTCAAACTCACTGTGCATCTGCTCAGAAAACTTGGACACAAGCGCATCCGTAGAACCACCAAAATGATATCGTCCACGTAAATCTGAGCAATCAAAAAGTCTGAGGCACCTCTGAGCAAGAAAAGAGTTTTGTCCACAGAACCCATCACAAAGCCCTTCCCCAACAAAAACTGCTTCAACCGGTCATACCAAGCCCTGGGGTCTTGCTTCAGACCGTATAACGCTTTTTGCAGCTTAAAAACATGTCGAGGAAACTTTAGGTTCTCAAAACCGGGGGGCTGCCTAACATAGACCTCCTCCTCTATGAACCCATTTAGAAAAGCACTCTTGACATCCATTTGAAAAAGCTTAAAACCCTTAGAAGCGACAAAAGCTAGAAGAATGCGAATGGATTCAAGACGGGCAACAGGGGCAAAAGTCTCCTCAAAGTCAATTCCCTCTTTCTCGCAAAAACCCTGGGCATCTAATCGAGCTTTGTTGCGCACCACAACCCCATCTTCACCTTGCTTGTTTTTGAACACCCACTTGGTGCCTATGGGGTTGCATCCTAGTGGCAGCTCAACTAGTGTCCAAACCCGATTGCGAACAAAATTCTCAAGCTCTTCTTGCATGGCATTAATCCAATTCGAATCAGAAAGAGCATGAGAAATGTCTCTGGGCTCAAAAGAGGCAACAAATGCAGACTCAACAAACACAGCAAGCGAGTCAACAGAAGAGCACAAAGTTCTCTCAAAAAGATCACCGATGATGAGCTCTGAGGGGTGATCACGCTAAACTGCTCGGGATCCCAGGTGATCTGAAGTCACCTCACCGGAGTCAGCAGCTGGCACCTCTAGACTTGACTGAGGGGCTTGATCGAAGTGGAAGAAGTGATCAAAGGTCCACCCTCATCTCAGTCGAAGTCTCAGAAGGTGAGGGTTCTATAGGCTGTGTAGAAGGCCCACCCTCATCGATAGTAGGAGCGTCATCATCTTCCTCGAAGATGGACTCTCCAAGCTCATCATCTCTAGAAAGCTCAAAAGAAGGAGTCAAAGAAGGCAAAGACTCATCAAAAGAAACCTCACAAGTTTCAACAAGCTGCTGGGTGTCGAGGTTACAAAAAAGGAAGCCTCGAGAATGCAAATCATAACCAAGAAAGACTCCATCCCAGCAACGAGACCCAAACTTGTCCAAATGCCTTCCCTTCTTGAGCACAAAGAACTTGCAGCCAAACGCTCGCAAGTGGCTCACCTTGGGTTGTCTGCCAAACCGCAACTCATATGAAGTTTTACCTAAGTAAGCTCTAAGAAAAATGCGGTTGGCCAGATAGCAAGCCATGTTCATGGCTTCAATCCAAAAGCACCTAGGAGTCATGTGCTCATCGAGCATCGTCCTGGCCATCTCGACTAGTGTGCGGTTCTTTTGTTCCAAAACATCGTTCTGTGGGGGAGTGTAAGGAGCAGAAAACTGATGATCAAGACCCTGATCACTACAGAAGCTAATGAACTGAGAGTTCTTGATCTCAGAACCGTTGTCAGAGCGAATTGCTCGCATCCGACCATTGTTCTCATTCTTCAGCTTCAAAATTAGGTCATGAACAAACTGAAAAAGTCTCATCCTTAGACTCCAAGAAGAAAACCCACGAAAATCAAGAAAAATCGTCAACGATCACAAGCGCGTACCACTTCCCACTGACTAAGCGTACCCGAGCTGGACCAATAGTGTCCATGTGTAACAGCTCTCCCGAGTACGAAGTCATCACCTGAGTCACATGTGAGTGAGAAGCGACAACCATCTTCCTGTGATGACAAGGATGGCAAACTAGATCCTTCTCCATCTTAAGCTTGGGCAATCCTCGGACGAGGTCCATAGAGCTCAATATAACTAGCAGATCAAAGCTCAAATGGCCTAACCTCCTATGCCACTTCCAAAGCTCAATTGAGGATCCAGCAATCAAACAGCGAGAAGGGCCAAAAGAACTACAGAAGTTAATCCAAAAAACCTTACCGAAGGGTAAGATCTGGCAAACCAAAGACCCTCTAGAATCAACCACAGAGGACATGCCCTTCTTAAAATGAACCTCCAAACCATCCTCAAGAAGTTGCGAAATAGAAATCAAATTGAAGTTCAAATTTTCAACTAAAGCAACGTTCTTCAAAGAGAAATGGTCAGAGATGTGAATTGAGCCAATGACGTGTACCTTCCCTTGACCACTGTTCCTGAAGGTGATGTATTCCTTGGAGCTCAGGGGGAGAGAAACTGGAGAACCATCTGTGATGTCTCATCATGTGGCAAGAGCATCCTGAATCCATGATCCATACGTCCTCCAGTCCTCGATCCTGCACAATCAGTGGTCGTAAGGTGGAGCAAATGGTCCGACACCAGGTTTAGCAAAAGAACTAAACCAGTCTCGAGCCATCTGCTCAATAGACGGAAAGCAGAAAGCATCATAAGAGTCTGGACCAAAGCACGACTCAAAGCGCGGTCCTCGATTCTTCCTAAATTCTCGGCCATGAGGTCCAGAGCCATATCCAAAATGACTTGGAGCTCTGCTGGAGCGAACACCACTCTCCGGAGCACGGGCATGAAAGTCGTCTCCTCTACCACCACCTACACGACACGCGCCTATCCTCTAACCTCTCCCCGCATCAAGGAACTCTCAGTCTACCACACTGCTGGTAGAACTGCTCTTGCCCACCATGAGCTCTCTCTCCTCTCTCAACCCGCCTCCTCCTAAAGCAAAACTCCTCAAGATACCCGTCTCTCTAACAGTACTCACAGTGGTAGGTGGGCTTCTTGGGATGTGGTTGAGGCTTGGGGTTCTTGGGCTTGGTGGTGTTGGGTGTAGACTCTTTGGTGTGAGAGGGTCCAGGTAGAGAGTCTAGAGAACTGTGGAAGTGTTTGGGCTTTAGAACCCAGATGGGCTTCTTTGGTGGAGCTTTAGGTTGTTCTTGGAACACTCCATCCTTGGGCTGACTAGCCGGGAAAGACTTAGTGGAGTGAGTCATGGGATATCTCTGTTCAGGAGTCATCTTACTCCACTCCACTGCCCAGCTAATGGCACTCTCAAAATCAGCCTTGGTGTAGGTGTAACCTACCCCAAACCCATCTTGACTCTTAAACTGCTGGATCATCATGCCGAGTTGTGGCTCTCTTGCACTCACCCAACTTAGGATATAACGGAGGTAGAAGTTCTCATTCTGAGCATCAGCTAGCTCATCTCTCAAGAAAGCTAGTACATGCACCTAAGACAAGTAGGGTCACACTCTCTATCGACTTGAACAGACTTCTCAGCTTTCATCTTGATCAGCTCCAATCTAAGAGACAAGCACTTCTCACAAACAGTGGGTGAAACTGACAATGTCTCAAGCTCTAGCCTAGTCTGCTCCAGTTCAGCTCTGACTCTCTCCAACTCGCCCAAACGCTCATCACCCTTGGCTTTCAACTCAGCTAGACTAGCTAGATGGGATGGGCAATCAACACAAGGCACGACGACAGTGGCATGAGCATCTTTTAGCTCCAGCTGAGCACTTTCAAGCTCACTGGCCAAAGCGTCCCTCTCATCTACCCTCTTTGTGTACCTGGACTTCAGAGTCGTTAGGTCACACAGTAACACCTCACAATTTGGGCACTCACTGCTACCACCCAAGCAAGGGGAAGAAGATAGACTCTCAATTTTGTCATTGGCCATGGCAAGATCACTCTCAAGCTCATCTATCCTCTTCTTAGCCCCTCTAAGTAGTTTTTCCCGATATCTCAACTCCTGACGGTTCTCTTCAAGTAAATCAATGATTTCACGTTCATAGGAAGATACCTTTTCATTGTTGTCGTCGTCAGAGTCATCGGGGGAGCCCTTCTCTTCCTTATCCCCAAGAGCCATTGAGAATAAGCTCTTGCGGGATCTTCGGCGGTGATGTGAGCGGCTCTTCGGCCTATCCCCGAAGGCCATGAAACAGAGGCCCGCCGGATCATCCTTGTCCATCCCCTTCCTGATCACGATCTCCTCATCGCTTGAGCTTGATGAAGAGGAAGAAGACGAAGACCGCTTGGAGTAGCTTTTCTCCATCTAGGCGAAGAAGGCCTTGTCTCGCTTCTTGTTCTCACGCCGGTAGTCCTTCAGGGCCTTTCTGAAGAATCTTGTCTTGGGCTTGTCCTTTGTGAAGGAAGAGCTGTCGTGCTTGCCAGAGTCGTAGAAGCCACCACCGGTACCCTTCTTGTGACCTAGATCACCACACACAAAGCATCTGGATTTTTTGCCATGTCTTTTGAACATTCACTTATCACATACACGACGCACCCGGTTGTTAAATAGACACAGGTCATCATCTCCGAATGACTCAAGCTGGTCCTCAGTGATAGACATCAAGGAGAACCCAGCACAGCTCACAGAAGAGGAGTTAGCAAAAGGTGTAGCAAGGGCTAGGGTTTTCTATCCAGAGATAGTGAGATTTGATCTCAACTGGGTATCAACCTCTGTGGCCTTAAGCTTGCTAAATAACTCAGAATTGTCAAGGTATCATAAGAGGTGCTCTCAATGATAGAGGATACCTTGATCTCCCAGATCATAGGGTCCAAGGTATGGAGAACCTTGAGCACCTGCTCATGATCTGAGACTAGCTGAACTCCCTCGGCCTTGTTGGCCCGAAGCTTGTTAATGATCGATTGAAAACGACCAAACAAGGCTTCAACAGATTCACCTGGCTTCTGTGTGAAATTTTCATATTCACGCCGGTAGGTCTGATAGAGCTGAGCCTTTACCTGGGCTATCCCCTCATGGTGTGCCTAGAGGGTAGCCCAGATCTCTCTAGCACTTTAGAGATGGCTCACACGCTGAAATTCAGTGGGACCTAAACCAGAAAACAAAATGTTCACCGCTTTGTTGTTGTTCTGATGCTGGGCGATAATATCAGCAGATGTACGCTTAGCACAAGGCTATATGGTGAAACTAGCGTGAACACAAATGTCCCAAATGTGCGCGCTCTGGCTCATGAGATAAGCTCCCATGCTAGTCTTCCAATAAGTATAGCCATAAGCTTCCAAGGACGAGACCTTCCCAGAAGAAGTCATGATCACTGCCTAGGTTTAGAACTGGTTAGGGTATGGAAACACCCTAACCAGGCTCTGATACCACTTGTAGGACCGAAAGTAGCGACCAGAGAGAGGGGTGAATGGGCGCCTAAAAAATTCTATCGAATCAATGGCCTGCACCCAACACCCAACGCACCTCAACTGACGAACATGAAAGATCACAAATGCTAAACAAAATAATCTAGCCTAAAAACAACTAGTGTCCTAAAAGAGAAGACACCAACACAGTGTTCAAAAGCAGATTAATAGATCATTCAAGACATGAATATTCAAGCTTCATAAAAGTAAATCATCACAGACATTTAATTTAAGTGCATGTGAAACGAGTGAAGATCTTACTGTTCAGAGTTGTCTCTAGTATGATACTTGTCGAAGCCTGTTCGAAATTTGCTAGATGTTCACCGAAGTCTGTAGTGCTTCAGTGTAGATAGCCTCCGTCCTTCGAAGTTCACAACCACCAAAGATAGAAACGAAGCATGCAAGACAAAAATAAATTCGAAGCTAGTACGAAGGCTGAGCTGCAGACTCCGAAGCAGTCACACTCCGAAAACAAAGCCTGCTCCGAAGTATTCACACCTCGAGTCACTGCCTCGAAAAATCATGCACAAAAATGAAACACATGCGAAGCTATTCACAGCTAGCTTTTGGAGCCACACGAAAACACCGCCGAAGCCTGCTGGTACACTAGCTCCGAACCAAGCAAACTCTGAACCGATATCTTCGCAGCACACTTCGCCAAGGCAAAAACCGAACACCTGGCCTCGAACTCTGAATACTTTATCACACTCTTCGAAGGCAAAATAATAAGGACCTTTATGAAAAACAGCCAGGTGTAGTCTGTGCTATGCGAAGTGGGGTCCACGTTGTAAACTCCGAACATCTATCAGTGACACCTCCGACCAAAATACACGTCTGCCAGGACACTTGAGAGAAGCACCGATTCACACAAAAACGCTACGCCAGAGAGCTGCAGGAGGAAGGCACATTGTCTAGTTGCCTAGACTAAAACTAGTTGTCATGCCGCTCGGCTTGATAAATCTTTTGCGCATGCAGCTGACCCCGAAAAGCAGTGCCACAGAATAGACAGAAGAACTAGGCTAGTTTTACTGGCTATTCCATGCGCATGTCAGTAGCAGCTGCAGGCTAAAACGTAGATGAAAACAGTCTAGGTACTACTAAGTGATGTGATCAAACAGCACACCTACCATGAGAAAAAATATAGAATAATATTCATCTGCAGCACGGTACACAGTAAGGTGACGTTAGATCATCTAGGATCCCGAGCAGTTCAGCGTGATCACCCCTCAGAGCTCATCCTCAATGATCTCACTACGAGATCCTTGCGTTCTTCTATTGGTTCTCTTGCTGTGTTTGCTGAGTCTACGTTTGTTGCCACTTTTGAGCCCAGAGATGTTTCTCATGCTCTTTTTGATTCAAATTGGATAAATGCCATGCAAGAAGAGCTTGAAAACTTTATTCGCAATCGGGTTTGGACACTGGTTGAGCTACCACCTGGATGCAACCCCATAGGCACCAAGTGGGTGTGTAAGAACAAGCAAGGTGAAGATGGGGTTGTGGTGCTCAACAAAGCTCGACTAGTTGCACAGGGTTTTTGCCAGAAAGAGGGTATTGATTTTGAGGAGACTTTCACCCCTGTTGCCCGTCTTGAGTCCATTCGTATCCTTTTGGCATTTGATACTTCTAAAGGTTTTAGGATTTTTCAAATGGATGTCAAGAGTGCTTTTCTGAACGGGTATATAGAGTAGGAGGTCTATGTTAGGCAGCTCCCCGGTTTTGAGAACCCTAAGTTTCCTCGTCATGTTTTCAAGTTGCAGAAAGTTTTATACTGTCTGAAGCAAGCCCCTAGGGCTTGGTATGATCGCCTGAAGCAGTTTTTGTTGGGGAATGGCTTTGTGATGGGTTCTGTGGACAAAACTCTTTTCTTGCTCAAAGTTGGCTCAAATATATTGATTGCTCAGATTTACGTGGATGATATTATTTTTGGTGGTTCTACTAATGAGATTGTGTCCAAGTTTTCTGAGCAGATGCACAACGAGTTTTAGATGAGCCTCATGGGTGAGCTCATGTACTTCTTAGGGATCCATATCAAGCAGACCAAGGACGACGTCTTCATCCACCAGAGCAAGTACACATGGGACATGCTGAAGAAGTTTGATTTTGGTGGAGAGCTGAAGCCTCAGATGATCCCAATGGGTACATCTGGGGCCTGGACAAGGATGAGAGCGGTGTCAAGATCAACGAGAGAGTGTATCGAGGAATGATCGGACTAGACCAGACATTCAGTTTGCTGTGGGACTGTGCGCGCGCTTTCAGTCTTCATCACGCGCATCTCATCGGCAGGCTGTCAAGCGTATTTTCAGGTACCTTACTTATGCTCTTGATCTAGGTCTTTACTATTTTGCATCATCATCTCTTGATTTATCTGGCTTTTTCGATGTTGATTTCGGTTGGTGTCGGCTGGATCGCACGTCGACTTCCGGTACTTGCCAGATTCTTGGTTCTTCGCTTGTATCTTGGTCTTCTCAAAAACAATCTGGAGTTGCGCTTTCTACTACTGAGGCTGAGTATGTGGCTGCTGCTAGCTGTTGCTCACAGTTGGTTTGGATGATTTCTACTTTGTGAGATTTTGGGTTGTTCTTCCTTGCCAGAGTTCCTTTGTTTTGTTATAGTACCAACACAATTAGTTTAGGGAAAAACCCATGTCTTCATTCAAAAACCAAACATATATATGTGCACATTCACTTTCTGAGGGATCAATATAAGAAAGGGGTCATTGATCTTGTTCATGTTGATACCCATCAGCAATTGGCTGGCATTTTTACAAAACCCCTAGACAGTCTACTTTTGAGCGTTTGCTAGGGGATTTTGGAGTTGTGTATCCTTTTTAGGATATTTTGAGTTAGTTTTTATTTCTTATTTACTCTTTTCTTGAGTCTTTTTGTGTGAGTTCATATCATGCATATTCACATATCACACTTTGAGCTTGCTTCTGTTATATGATTGATCTGTTTTACTTATTCTAGCCGGTATATGCTTTTGAATACTTGTCGATTATCATGCTTTGCTTCAGTTCACATGATATATCTGATATCTATCATATGCATGACTTTTATGCTTTAAAATTGAAAAAAGATCACCATTGGTTCCTGTAACTAGCATGTGTAGGCTGAGTGCTTTCGCTATCTTTTACATGCCTAGAAGCTAGTTCCTCACTTAGATGCAGATATGCAACTTGGACATCTATATGCTTTAACATGGAAAATGTGCTATAAAAATCAAAAAAAATAAAAAATCCATGCCTTTTTATGCTTAGTTTGAAAAGATCCAGGTGGGTTTGCTTTGTCACATTACATTGTTCTAGCCTGCTGACCATAGCACTTTGGTATGAACTAGGACAGTGTAATGTATGCCAAGACCAATGTCTTAAGCTTCTTATGGTCCAGTTCTGGCCTAAGCTTGACTTGGTCGGTCAGCATAAGGTTGACATGCAAATAACCCCTGGCAAAAATGAAAAAGGAAAAGAAAAAGCCTGAAAATTAAAAAGATAACAAGTTTGCTGAAGCACTTTGTTCTGGACAATGCTTATCTTGGTAGATATCAGCTAGCCTTTGCATCTCATGCTTTACCTTTCTTGTCGACTAGAAAATGTGGTGATGCTTCTGTTTGCAAAAATCGAAAAATGTGTGTTAATGACTTTCTTTCGATATCATATGTTGCACTGATCATGCCATGTGTCTTAGACAATATGTCTTTTGCTATACCTGTTAGATGTTGTAATTGCAGTCAATCATATCTGAGAAGCATGCTTTTTACACTCCACCTGCACCCCAGTTGCATTCGTGCATATTTTGAGGGGGAGCTGCATTTTAGGGGGAGTTTGAGTTGGTGTCTCTTTAGAATGCATTTAGTCTCACTTGATGAGTCCAATTATCAACAAGGAGGAGAAATTTTGGGTTACTTGATCTTTTAGAAGAGTTCAGGTGGAGTTTTTGGCTTTCTCTGGAATTTGTTTCAAGAAGAGTTTTAGTCTCGTTTGCCCCTACTCTTTGGATATTCTTGTTGATAATTCTGAGATTGCACTTGTTTTTTTGTTTTTTATTTTTGGTTAACCATAATGACCATTTTCTTGCTTCTGTTCGGCTTTTGGTCATTAGGGTTAAACTTTTATTTTATTTTCTTCTTTCTGTTGTCATTTGTTTTTGTTTTTGTTTTTGTGTTTCCACATGTTTTGCAGGTTCTAAAGAATTGCTGAAGAGGGTGTTGACAATGCACTCATCAAGGGGGAGATTGAGGAACCATGTTGAAGAGCATGGGCCTTATGGCTCCAGATGTGATGAGTGATTATCAACGGAAGTCAAACAGGAGATGTGAAGATGAGACCTGCCGTGTCTGTGGCACGTGTGACTCAGGTACACGGGCAGCGAGCGACTGCCGGGCAGAGGGGTCGTGGAGTCGGGCTGGCCCAATCCGAGTACATGGGCTAGGATCGACAAAGGATCCACTGGTCTGTTGACCGGGATTGACTCAGGTACACGGGCGGCGAGCGATTGCCAGGCTGAGGAAGCTATGGAATTGGGTCGGCCCAATCCGGGTACCTGGTGCGAAGATGGTGGACGCTTTGTCAGTTTCGGCGCAAAACTGACAACTGATGATTATCGTTATTTAGGTTTTTATTATTTAGCCTTCAGGCCCACAGTCTGTGTTATTCGAGTCAGTAAAAAACCCTAAGGGCATTTTGGTCATTTCCAATTTTATTTTCAGAGTGAGTGTAATTTACCATAGGGGTAAATTTGTCTTTTCCCTTTATTAGTGGGCTGCCTATAAATAGGCCCCAACCCCCTAGAGTTAGGGTTAACTCATTTGCAAATTAAAAATCCTGAGTTCATTTTTTCCCCACAATTTTTCTTCAGCCTCCGCCACAATTCTTTCCGGTTTTCTTCACCGGTGACCTCACTCTGGCGGCAGCAGGTCACTTCTTTCGTGCCTCCATGCAGCACGCTGTGCACTATCCTTGTTTTGTGTACGCAAGATCATTTGTGCATCGCTTTGTTTCGATCAGATTAGTAAATCAACAGGAGTTTCATCCAGTTTATTTTCTCTCCTCGTTTTGCGTGAAAAACCAATGTTCTGGATTTCTCTTGTTGACCGGCTGTTTCAATGGACAACAGCAGCACGCATCAGCGATTGTCAGTAGCCTACAGCCTAGCCTAGCACTGCAGCGGCAGGCGGAGGGAAAGTGGCCTGCAGCCCTCTGTTCAGCGTCATTTTTTATGCATGCAGCTGAAAATCCTTAGGTGGATAGAGCACTTGGCGCTGTAACACGCAAGAGCCTGCAGGCGGCGTCAGTGTGTGCACAGCAGCAGTGGCTGCAATGCTGCTTTGGGTGTTGCAGCGACGGTAGCACAGACTTTTCTGCATACGTGTGACGACGTGCGGCAATCGGCGGCACGACAGGCAGGTGGAGAAGACCAGTTGTGGAGGAACTGCACGACGCATGTTTGACAGAATGCCTCAACATGAGATTTCATTTTAAACAGTAAAATTTTCCTTCCTCGTTTTTCGTGCATTTGAATTAAAATTTCTGGATAGATTTAATTACTGCAAGCAGTTTCTATTTTAATGAGATCCGCATGCACATGATATATTTGCTTATGCTTTTGTGAGCTCATCTTAGTTTCAGCTTTCATATTGTCAAATAAAATGCTTAGAATATTGTACTGTTATCATGTGCTTTCTATTATTGGATGAAATATCTCTTGCTTCCTAAAATAACTATTTTTATGTCATCTGATTTCTGGTTTGAGTTAAATTGCTTTTAAGTACTTTGTTAGTATCTTTTCTCTAAGACACCTGTCGTCTTTAGGCTAGATTATTATATTACCTGTGATTTGTTTTCGCTTCTGCTGATTGTTTGTTGAAGTATGTTGGGTGTTGGGAAAAGACCATTGATTCAAAAGAATTTTTTAGACGCCCATTCACCCCCATCTAGTCGCTACTTTCGGTCCTACAACACCCCCTGTTGGGGGAAATTACTTCATTTCCAAGACTCAAAGGCTAACCTTCAGTAGGCTCCAGGAAGATCCCGAAGGTGGCGGACGGATGTTCGAAGCATACGTCAGCACGGTCGGAGGGTGTCACGATGCGAAGTCACAGAGGACCCTCCGAAGGGAAGAAGGAGGCTTCGAAGCAGGAAAACGTGATTGATTGGATGTCCTGCTTATCCATCTACCCTACGGCACTTTACCGTGTATAACCTTGTTTATGATATTGAATGTCAGTTGTAATATAGGGGTAAATAAGTCTATTCCTTAAGCCTTTTTCCCTATAAATACCCCCCTTTGTACCTTGTAAGAAGGATCCAGAACTAGTTGTTCAAGCATATACATTCGGACCTCTTGAGTTGTTATCCTTTACGGAGGCTCAAGTTTGTCCTAAAACACAAACCTCTTGTTTGTTTGTTCTTGATTACCGAGAACCTGTTGGTGTAAGTTTTACGCCAACACCCCCTATAATACTTAAAGCAATCCTTAGTCATAGCCGTCCAATAAAAACCTGCTCTTTTGAGCATCCAACTCATTTTTTGGGCCGACTGCTGAGTGCCACAAAGTCCAACATGAACTTATCCCATAGCTACCTTAGATTGATCGGCATCTAAGCACTTTAGGAGTACCCCATCAATAATTCGGCGGTACAGTACATCGTCGAGTAGCAAAATTTAAACACCTGTCGCCGAATTTTCCGCTCAACCCTTCGACTAGGATTCCTTAGGTACTGGATGATTGGAATTCTCCAATCATCCCTCTGGACCTCCGGAGGGTTTGCCAATTCATTCCTTGAAGTGGCATCTAAATTATTGATTTTGAGGTGCCCCCCATTCTTTTTTGTTTCTGCTGAAGGCTAATTGGATCGGTTGTGCGGAGCCGATCAGACCGAGGCCCTTCGACGGAGGGGTCTACCGCGGGAAGGCCTCCGGTGATAGGAGGACTTTGGTGTGAAGGCCACGGCGTGCGGAGTCCTTCATTGGATGAAGGGCTCCGATACGCAGCACCCTTTGGTGGATGAAGGGGTCCGGCTTGGAGGGTCCGACGGACCTCGCGTCCACCTGAAACCTCTGGCTTCGGTACAGAGTTCAAGCATTGGCTTTTCCTGTACAGAAAACATTCCCCTCCTGACTTGGTAGCCAGATGCTTGCTGAGCCAAATCATTTGCAATTGAATTGGCTTCTCTGATCACGTGCAAAATTTTGAAATCATCAAAGGTAGTAATTATGTCCAAACATTTATCCAAGTAGCTATTTAGCAAGCCATTAAAATATTGAGCAATTTTAGCTACTTGTTCTACCACTAACAGGGAATCGTCATATGCATGAACATGTTTAATACCCATGGAACCTATCAAATCAAGTTCTAGCAATAATGCTTCATATTTTGCTTGATTACTAGTAGAAGGAAATTCTAAACGAGTCGAGGTCTCATAGTGCATACCATTAGGCGATACAAGGACCACTCCAATACCTTGGCCATTTTTGCAAGCTGAAGCATCAAAATAAAGTTTCCATGGTACTACATCAATTAGAGCAACATTGTTACTCCAATTGGAGTCTGCATGGTGATCTACTATAAAGTTAGCGACAATTTGGCCTTTCATAGCTCTCAGAGGTTCATAAGCCAAATCATATTCAATCAAAGCAAAAGCCTACTTCCTTATTCTCCCACTTAGAATCGGCTTTTGCAACATGTATTTTACGACATCAGTTTGACAGGCAATAATACATGTACTAGGGAAAAGATAGATGACGTAACTTAGTACATGCATAATAAAGTGACAAACACAATAGCTCCACAAATACGTACCTTGTCTCGGTGTCCAGCAAGCGGTGGCTTAAGAATGTGATGATGTACTCTCTACCCTCCACCTCATGGGTTAGCACGGCTCCTATCACGCTATCTTCTGCAGCAATATACAGCCGAAACAGAATTCCTGCTTTTGGTGCTCTTACCATAGGCAACGATGACAAGCACTCTTTAATTTTCTCAAAGGTGCTTTGCTGAGTTGCCCCCAAGTGAACTCGCCTTCATTTCTTAGCCGATGTACAGGGACAAAAGCATCGATCTTGCCAGCCAAGTTAGATACAAAGCGACAGCAAATAATTCATCTTGCTTAGCAACTTTTACACATCTCTCTTGTATATCGGTGCTTCAAAGTTTATAATCTTTTCAAGACTCTTAGGATCAATTTCAATACCTCTCTCATGAATCATGAATCCTAAAAACTTGCCTGCCGACACGCCGAAAGCACATTTGAGCGAGTTAATTTTTAAGCCATATTGACGCAACATATCAAAAGAAACTCTCAAATAGGCTTGGTGGTTTCCCATAGCGTCTGATTTGACTACCACATCATCTATGTAGACCTCTAGCATAACTCCTAGCAACTCATGAAAGATCAAATTCATAGCACACTGATATGTACTGCCAACATTCTTTAAACCAAAAGTCACAACGACCCACTCAAACAAACCAACAAAACCAGGGCATCGAAAGAATGTCTTGTAGATGTCCTCTTCGGCACTAAAAAATTGATTATAACTAGTGTTGCCATTAAGAAAACTTTGTACCTTTTGTCCTGAAGCATCGTTGATCAACATGTCAGCTATCGGCATGGGATATTCGTCCTTCGGAGTGGCCTTTGTTCAGATCCCTGAAATCAATACAAACTCGTATTTTGCCACTCCCCTTCTTCTCTACAGGCACAATGTTAGCGACCCATTCGACATACCTACATGGCCTAATAAATTCAGCCTTGAGTAATCGTTATACCTCCTCTTTAACTCGGTCATACACGGCCGAATTAAAGCGAGGAGGGGGTTGTTTATAAGGCCTAAACCCGGGTTTAATAGGTAGCCGATGATCCACGAGATCACAACTTAGTCCAGACATCTCGCTATACTCCCATGCAAAACAATCAATGTACGACCATAGCAATTTTATTACTTCAACCTTTTCATTAGCCTGTAAATTTTGGTTTACAAAAGTCAGCCTTGGAATGTTACCATCGCCTATATCGACCTCTTCCAAAGGATCGGCCGATGCAAAACCTTGTCCTAACTTTTCTACTTCGCTAAAGTCTTCAAAGGCTTCAGCAATACGGTCTTTAGGAGACCGATATTGCTCTACGCGGGACTTCAGCCACTCAAGATTACTTTTACTAGACATGACTACTAATTTAGAAATAGTCGTGCTACACCAGCCAACTTTACAGACACGGGTACAAAACGTCCCCCGGATACGCTAACAAAATCATAATCCGAGAGGTATCTACCTTATAGTCGCTCTACTTTGTCATGGATGGTGTCGATGGATACATCGGCCAATGCTACTTAGGCCGAAGTATCTACTGGTACAACCTCCACATCACCGTCGTCCCATTGCATTAGGCATTGGTGCAAAGTATAAGGAATACAACAATTTGTGTGAATCCAATCACGCTCAAGTAGCACACTGTAGTTACATTGCATATAAATGACGAAGAATTTGTTGGCAACGTCTTATTACCCATTGTCAACTCTAGGGAGAGTATGCCTTTTGCTTCAAAGCTCTAGCCGTTGAAGAAGTTGAGCATTAGGTTGGTTTTCTTCAAGTATTCCTCGCCCCTGCCAAGCTTTTTCAAAAGAGAGTACGACATTATATTCACAGTGGTGCCACCGTCGACAAGCATCCTAGAGATCAGCTTCCCGTCAATGTGCCCCTTGACGTAGAGAGGCTTCAGGTGGCGATCCGTATCCTCGGGCATCACGAAAATACCATCTCATGGGCCAAGGTTCACAGCAACCTCAGCCTCGTCTCGTGGAAGAGCGAACTCAGTGGGGATCATGACGATGTTGATGTCCATTGCCTAAGGTGCGGGCCCCACGGATATGGGTGTGTAGTCATCATCGAGCATGTCGTCGTCATCACATGGAATGGGAGATGGGATGTTCATCTCAACTGGCTTGGTCTTCCATACTTATCTCACGATTGGTCGAGGGCGGATTTCCTCGAATATGTCGTCTCGCTCATCTTCGGGCTCCTTCTCACGCATCTCCTATGACCGCAGGTGTTGCAGGCGCCTCTTCTGTGATTTGGACATACCAGGGGGTGGCCAAGATGGCTGCGGCTTGGTACCAGACGCCACCAATTTGTCTTTGTGATTTTTGGCCGAATGGGCATCACCTAGGTAGGCCTTGTATTTTTTATGCTCAGTAGGGACCTTTTTGTGGACCCTGGCGGACGGACCGGCCTCATCAGGCCAATCGAACCGGAATGCAGCAATGGCCTCGGTCGGACTAGTGGACTTCCTTCCGTTGGGCTTCGGCGAGGGGGCCTCCGGGATTAGGACTTCCGGAGACCCTACTCTAACTGTGATAGCTTCATACCCTCTCTTCCTTGCCTCTTCGCACTCATTTCCCTCGGCTTCATCATGCGAGAGTCGATTTGGAGGTACCATGGACAGCCTGTGAAAAATGTTTCCCTTCATCGTGTCTATTTATCCATACCAATCATAACACTCAGGAAAATAGGGGGCAATATTATACTATGAAGGATGCTCTAGGGGCGAGGTGTAGATCGGAGCCCCTGGGGATCCGGCCAATTAGTATGGCGGAGGCATCGACTGCTCCAGCAGCTTTGGCCACTTCAAGTTGAACCCATTGTCCAGAGGGGGGTTGGACCACGTCGAAGGTATCTCGGACCATATCAAATAGGGGTCCTTCCAAGATGGAGGTATGTTCGGCCATTGTGGGCTGAAGACAACCACAAGGGGTTTCACCCAGAGCAGAGGTGGTTTCGGCCACTAGGGTCCGTATTCGCCTAGGGGAGGGTTCTGCTGTTGGGGTCCGAACTCATTATGCGAAGGGTTTGTCCACTGGGGTCCAAACTCACTGTGAAAAGGGTTCGACCACTAGGGTCCGAACTCACCCTTTGGGGGGTTCATCTGTTGTGGTCCGAACTCACCCTTTCGCTATCTTGGCCCCTTCGGGTGTCATAGCCTTTTTGGCCTGGGGCTTGTTTCCTCGGCTTTCTTCTGGTGTTTGCTCAACAGCATCTGATATGTTACCTTTGGCTTCTTGCGAGCCCTAGCCAAAGGAGACGTGTTGATGTTCTTTTTGCACACTCCTACTTCAGGGTTCTTTGGTATGAGTGTGAGCATGAGTGGTTCTCCAATAATGACTGCTTTCCCCTGAACTGACTCGACCTGATCTGGCCGAATTAGCACCTTCTTCTCATCGAGGTCGACGGTGTTTACGGGAAAGGGGAATTTATCCATCTTCATCTTTGGACTGGAATCCATTTTCTATCGACCTTCTTCTGTGGCCGATAGAACCTGCCAACGAAAAACATTGCAGTCGTTAGTAAAATGAGAATGTGAATCATGCCACTTACACTAGGGACACTTCTTTAGTTCGTCGGCGGTCATGATGACCTGGCCCTTGGGCAACCTAAGAAGCTGGCTCTTCAAGAGGAAATCAAATATTTTACCACACTTAGTTATATCAAACGAGTATTTAACTTCATTGGGCCGACTGTTGGCGGGAGACGGTCGTAGCTCTAAACAAGTGATGGGCTTGCTCTTAGCGTTCCAAACCCATTCAGCCACATACATGTCAACCGAATCTTCCTCTTCCTCCTACTCTTCCTCGTTGGAGTGTTCCATGATGTGGACTTCAGCCCTAGGCTTGTTGAATGTTTTAACAAATTTTTTATCGTTGGCTCGGCCTTCTTGGACGAGAGCCTGCTGTAGGAGTTGGCTGACTTCTAAAAATTTCTAGTTGTCTAGCCTCTCTTTAATCTCAGAGCTCAACCCGTTAAAAGCTAGATCCACCAATTCCCTTTCTGAAATATTGAGACTAAAACATCGGTTTCTAGTATCTCTAAAGTGCTTGACGTATTCAGAGACACTCTCGCTAGATTTCTACTTGACCGATGTCAAGTGTGAAAGCCTAAGTTCTGTCTCACCCGTATAAAAATAGTCATGGAACTTTTGTTCTAATTGTGTCCATGTTTGGACGGAATTCGGCAGGAATGCCGAAAACAAAGTGAAAGCGGTGCCAGACAGTGAAAGAGAAAACAGTCTAAGTTTTAATGCGTCCGACCCACTAGCTTCTCCACATTGTGCTAAGAACTAGATGATATGCTATAGTGTGGTCTTGTTACCATCACCATCAAATTTGGTGAATTCAGGGACTCTATAGTCGCGAGGGTAGGGTATGGTGTCAAAGTGATCGGGGTATGACTTTCGGTAAACCCTAGCCCAATCTCTAGTCACGAAGCCGGTGCACTCCCTAAACAGCGCGCAGATCTCCTCTTCAATGTTGTCTTGGCCTCCTGCCTACGCGTGTCTCTCATGCGGGTGCACGACACATGGTGGTATGTATACATGCCGGCCATGGTGGTCTTCCTCACGTGATGGCTTGGGATATACGACGTGCTCGGGCCTATGCGTTTCCATGGGAGCATGCGACACAGGCAACATGGGAAAAGCTGGCCCAGGCATGGGTGGAGGTGGCGCATAATAAGCAGTGTTAGCTTGGTCGTAAGTGTAGTGACTAGTCTCAGCCGTGGATGTCGAGGCCTGAGACGTGATAGCTTTGCTAGTACTACCATCGGTTCTGCTATAGATGCGATTCACCGGGGTTATACTAGTGATTGGAGTCAGAGGAACGACCTCAGTAAAGCTGAACCTTCTAAACATTGCATCTACCTGAGAGCTAACTGCCGAATTTAAAAGGTTGGCTAGCGCAGCGCTAACAGCCTGATCTACCAATGCGGCTATCTTTTGCTTAATTTCTGAAGAAGATAAAGGAGGCGACACTGGTGTTACCTGAGTCCGAGCAAGGTCGGGGACAATTACGTCACACTTGATGAAAGCCGCGCGTGTCTTGACATAGCTCTCGAGCATGAGATCTTGGAGCTCTTTCATCTTCGCCTCGATCTCCGCCCGACCTTCCTCGGGGATATATTCAAGGGTGGGTGTCATAATGTTGCAGTTGTCGATCTCTGCGCCCCCATGGGATCCATTGGCATCGTAGATGTGGTAGTCATTGTAGAAGCACCCGTAGCCAATGTAGACGTACTTGTCATGTTGGCGCAATCTTCCACAGTGGAGTGACCAAAAAGTGCGTTAACACGAAAACGTACCCCCACACTTGGGTCAGTTTGACGATACAAAAGCGTGTGGATACTTAGGAATGAGCCAAAGCGTAACACAACATTGACGTCATGTTCCGACTACCCTTAATAGTGGCAAGGGGGTGGAGTCACCAGGTAATCAGATCACACATAAATAATCCAATTAGCCGAAATATATAGATAAAAATTACCCAACCGGCCAAATGGAGCCTGATTCGTTTGGACTGTACCATTCAAAGGGTCACCGAAGGGGGCCTTTGGCATCTGGTGCGAAGGGTACACCAAAGGTAGCCTTCATTGTTCAGATTGATCTGGCCAAAGATAGGTTTCGAACAGATTGCAACGCGAAATCACCCCGAACGATAGGTTTCGGTGTGAAGACTCTTGACACAACAAAATCCAACGTGGAGTACTGAAGCGACGAAGTCCGAGATGGAGCACTGGTGCGACGAGGTCTGATGCGGTGCAACCATTTCTAGCATGACCTCAGTGCAAAGATACCTTGATACGAAGTAACTCCGTTGCACATGACTTAACCAGACCGACAATAGTGTGACGAATCCGACACTAACAGAAGAAGTGGGGACTCGCCGAAGGGTGCTCCTTCAGCCTTTGAAACCAGCCTCCTGGCTCTGGAAACCCTCAACGAAGGGACTACGAATGTGAATACTTGCAGCAAAGTTAAGATCAGGTGCCAATTCGTTCTAGAGACCGAATTACTAAGTGTTAGATTATATAGAACGAATGTAGCAATATGTTACTTAGATTAACGGAGGGTTCACAAGGGAGCCAACAAGGTGATAGCAATCTATTACATAGATTAACGGATGATTCACAGGAGAACAAACAAGGCTTACCACTATTACGACGTGGCCGATGGAGGGCTTCCAGCACAAACCCACAAAGGTGTACGGAAAGGTAAAAAAAGTAAAGTACGGTTCAAACTAGGGTTTGAAGTTGATTTGAGTTGTGAGGGGTCTGATGAACTGGCCTCACCCCTGTATTTATAGGGGCTAGTCTCTGATCTCTAATTCTAATCTGATAAGATTCAGCCTAATCAAGTTTAGGGATAAAAACAAACATAATCTGTATCAAACTCTATCTCCGAAGCTCGCCCAAAGTGGGCCTTCCGCAGGCCCGCTGAAGCCTACACCTCTGGTCGAAGCTTCGGCGAGCACTACTACAAACCGTCACTGTAGTGGCGTTGGGCAAAACCACTGTAGTGGCAGGCCATTAGATGCCCGCCCCTACAGTTGCTGGTGCTGACGGCAGCACCGGCGCCCGCCACTATTGTTGGTAAAGTAGTGGCGGTCGGTGCTGATGTCATCCCGAACCGCCACAATTGTACCAATAGCAGTGGCGGGCACTGGTGCTGCCCGCCGCTGCTAATATGGCCGCCACTAAAGTATTGATGACATCACTTGCGACCGCCACTACTATTCTAGCTATAAATGCACAGCTTCTTCCTCCCCGAGCTCTACCAGAGTTCGCATTTAATTTTGTCCGTACAATGGCGACAAAAATCTAGATAAAGAGGGGGAGGCTTTGTTTTCATTTCTTTTGAAGGATTTCATTCTAGGAGGTAAATCCATGCCGAATCTCACATTTATTTTGTATTTAATCATGTATACAATGAGTTATTAGCATTTTACTAATTTAGGGTTTGTGAATAGAAATTTTCAAATAATCTTCCATTTACAGTGTTACCTTCTCCCAAATGAACAAATATGACCCTGCTCACAATTATTCATCACTTGTATATTGATTTACGTCATTTTAATCTCTTTTTTAATTTGATTTATGATTATAGATCTAGAGTTATGTTGTTTGGAGAGAGAGAAACCAATATAGTTAATTTTTTTAATAATTTTTTCTACTTAATAAATAGTTTTAATTAAAGCATTGATTTTTAATTAATGTTGTTATGAGATATAATAAATCAATATATTTTCAATTTGTAAATTACTAAAATTAACAATAATGAATTTATTAATATTTTTTCAAATAATATATGTTTTAGATGGAGCACAGGTCCTACATGTACTCGTCCAACGATGGAGATGTGGTGGCATATTTTAACAGAGTAATTGAATTTACTGAAGTTGCCGCACAATATGCTTCCCGTCAGAGTGAAGAGGCAATATATTGTCCTTGTAAAGTTTGTAAAAACGAAGCGATGTATCCGTGTTCTGATCGTGAAACCATACGATTTCACTTGTTGAAAAATGGTTTCGTGAAGAACTATTATATATGGACGAAACACGGTGAGATGGGCCAAAATCCTCCCGAAGATTCTGATGTGCCGCAAGATGCTCATCAACATAGAAGAGGTTGTGATCAAACATCCGACATAACACATGATGATGTTGATCAACATGATGATGATGACGCCTTTGATGTGGAGGAACTGATGCGAAATGTTGCGCCTAAGGTGTTGTTGCAGAGAACTACAACCAAAGGATACGATAACTTTGAAGCACTTGACAAAGCATCAAAAAACCTTCTTTACGAGGAACGCCACGGATGCGATAAGTAGTATATTGTGTTGTACACAATTCTTGAGCTTATGAAACCGAAGGCCAGCAATGGATGGTCTGACACTAGTTTTTCAGATCTTTTACAACTCCTAAAAAAGGTTTTGCCAAAACCCAATGGTTTACCATTTGATATGTACCAAGCAAAGAAGATGATTTGTCCGTTGACTTTGGGCGTTCAGAAGATTCATGCATGCCCGAACCACTGTATCCTATATCGAAAAGAGTATGGATTGTTAGAGAGATGTACGCAGTGCAACGTGAGTCGATACAAACGTCCAAATGACTGTGTGGAGGACTACAATGACCACCAGAAGAAGAAGAATAAGAGGTTGCAGAAGAGGTATAAAAATGTTATTGAAGACCATCCTGGAAAAAAGACGGAGAGGAAAGTTCCAGCCTTAGTAATGTGGTACCTACCGGTGATTGATCGCTTGAAACGTATGTTCTCTAATCCTAGAGATGCTGAACTATTAATCTGGTATTTTGCTGGGCGAAAGAAGGATGGAAAACTTCGGCACCCTGCGGATGCTAGGCAGTGGAAATCATTTGACCTGGCCCATCCAAATTTCTCGGACGATCCTAGAAATATCAGGATGGGACTTAGCACGGATGGAATGAATCCCTTCGGTGAGATGAGGAACCCACATAGTACGTGGCCAGTCTTTCTATGCTTGTTCAACATTCCATCATGGTTGTGCCATAAAAGAAAATACCTTATGCTCACTACTCTAATTTCTGGTCCAAAACAACCTGGCAATGACATTGATATCTTTCTAGAACCTTTGATGGAGGATATGAAACGTCTATGGGAACATGGTGTCTGTGTGTGGGATGAGCACAAGAAAGAGCACTTCAATCTAAGAGCCATAATCTTTTGCACCATAGCTGACAACCCAGGACGCATGTCCCTAACAGGACAGGTTAAAGGAAAGACAACATGTGTAGTGTGTGTGGACCAGACAGAATCTATGCATCTTCCATCATTCGTTAAGACGATATATATGCGACACCGCAGATTTTTACCAAAAAACCACAAATATCGAAGAAATAGGAACCATTTCGACGGTACAATCGAGCTTGGACTGCCTGCACGAAATCGAGATGGCAAATTTCTATTCGAAATGGTAAAGAATATCAAAGTTGTTTTCGGAAAGAAGAGGAAGAAATCTGAAAAAATTTCAAAGGACGCTCCATTTAAAAAGCAGTCGATCTTCTTTAGATATTTGCCCTATTGGAAGGAGTTGGAGATTGGTCAAGCTATCGATACAATGCACGTTGAGAAGAATTTCTTCGAAAGCACTATCGGTATTTTGTTAGACATACCGGGCAAATCAAAAGTTGGACTCAAAGTACGAAGGGACCTTCAAACTCTCGGAATTAGACCTGAGCTTCACCCACAGGAAAGGGCCAATGAAAAATTTTTCCTTCCGGGTGCTAGCTATAACCTCACAATTGACGAGAAAAGATCAATCTACAGGTGTCTACATGGAATTAGAGTTCCAACAGGATTCTCAACGAATATAAAGAATATTGTCTCCGCAGCAGATTTGAGGATGAGCGGCTACAACACTCATGATTGTCATGTTATGCTTGGGCTATTCCTCGCCATCGCAGTAAGAGGAGTGAAACATTCATTTCTGAAGATGGTGATAACACGCATGTGTCACTTCTTCAATGTCATATCAAAGAAGGTGATCGACACTGAAGAGTTAAATGAATTACGTAAACAAATGAGGGAGACTATGTGTCAGCTTGAGATGTGCTTTCCTCCTTCATATTTTGATATTATGGAGCACTATATGATACATATAGCAGACCAAATCTTTGTTTTCGGTCGAACGTACCTGCACAATATGTATGCGTACGAGCGTCTAATGGTTATCTTCAAGGGTTACGTACGAAATCGTGCTTATCCAGAGGGTTCCATGATAGAGGGCTACACGACTGAGGAAGTCATTGAGTGCTACGCAGATTACATAAGAGATGAAAGAACAATAGGAGTTCCCATGTCTTGGCACCATGGAAGACTCACCGGTAAAGGAACTAAAGGCAGGAAAATCATACGAGACAATAGTTACCAAACAATAAGAGAATCACATTACAGTGTAATGCATTAGTTGGCGATTATGAGACCATATGTTGAACAACACTTGCAAGAGCTTCGTGAAAAGAATGAAGATCGTGATGAACAATGGATTATGAAAGAACACAAAATTTATTTCACATCATAGCTGAGGGATCTAAACCTTTCGATTGGAGAAACCAACAAAGAGATGATGATAAATAAATTGTCTTACGGTCCATTGAGCATGGTTAAAACATGGCAAGCGTATGACATCAATGGTTTCACATTCTATACCAAAGCAAAGGATCAAAAGAGTCAGCGCCAAAATAGTGGTGTCAGAGGAGAAGCAGAAGATAGCACTGGACAAAAGAATGCTTACTATGGATACATCGAAGAAATATGGGAACTTAACTACGGGAACTCTATAGAAATCCCTGTATTTAAGTGTCAGTGGGTCAGACATCCAGAAGGTGTGGAGGTGGATGATTTCGAGTTTACGATAGTTACCTTAATAAGGTGGCTTATAAAGATGACCCTTGGATACTCGCTCAATCCGTGGCACAATTATTTTACATACTTGATCCTAAAGATGAGAAAAAAATACATCGTTGCTCCAGGAAAACAAAATATTGTTGGAGTTGATGGAGTCGAAGACGAAGAAGAATACAATCAGTTTGATGAGGTGCCATTTTTCGTTGACATATCAAGGATCAATGTGGTTGAAGCAAAACTATCATTTGGCAGTGTGATTCCTTATCTACGCATCAATGGCGATGGAAAATTAGTGCAAGGCTAGATCATTTATGTTTAGCGTGCGTATTTGTAAAATCAATTATGTCATTTATTATTAAAACATTTTCAAGATCAAATGAGGATTTAATTAAACATCAATAGAAAATTTATTAAACACCCATAGAAAATTTTTAAAAAATTTAATTTTTGGGGCCAACAGCAAGGTTCAAACCTCAAACCGCCTGCCGGCAGCGAGGTTCAAACCTCGAACCGCATGGCCCCAAGTGAGCCCCGCGCACCACTGCGCTACTAAGTGTTTCACGTCATTGTAGAAAGAGTATTATATGCTATATATATAACCCTACCTCTATTAGTAGTGGCAGGCTGGATGATGTCATCATGCCCGCCACTACTAAGAGAAAATAGCAGTAACGGGCAGAATGACGTCAACCTGCCCGCCACTGCTAATACACCTATATATACTTTCCACTCCCGCCGTCCGAAAACCTAGTTTCATTTTCCAAACCCTAAACTCCCGTGTCGCCCCCCTCCTCCCGTCGCCGCCGTCGACGTCCTGGAGCACGTCGCCGCTGCCCTCCGCCCGTCGCCGCCTTCCTCGGAGCCCGTCGGCGCCGCCCGTCGCCGCCATCCAGTCAGTAAATGATTATTAACCTATCTTTGGTCTTATTTTATTCGAGCTTAGGGTTCAAATGATTTCTAATTGTTATATTAATTTATGCGTGGTAATATAATTTAGTATAATATTACTAGTAGAATGCACTATAACAATAATGTTTTTTAATGTACTATAAAAAATTTC
Source organism: Zizania palustris (assembly GCA_019279435.1). NCBI lineage: Eukaryota > Viridiplantae > Streptophyta > Magnoliopsida > Poales > Poaceae > Zizania > Zizania palustris. Next base: position 61,763,856 of record JAAALK010000080.1, on the reverse strand, counting down.
TGAGAAAAAAAATTCCACTATAACAATAATGTTTTTTAATGTACTATAATATTACTAGCTTAGGGTTTTTTAATTTTATATCAATGTGACAAAAAAATTGCAGATGGCTCCTCCTAAGATTGAACCAAACAGTGGATCCTCAGACTCTACATCAAGTAGCGTGTGTGAGGTTTGCAAATGCGGTAAACATAAGGTACATGACGGTATAGTTTGCAGTTGTTTGGCAAAGAAAGTGATTCTCATAATGGACTCCGACTCGGAGGACGACTCGTGATCGCCGCAACCAGATAGGGTAAGTGTTGGCAGACGGAAGAATGATGAGACAACCGGTGGTAGAGGGAAACATGTCGAGGCTAACGGTGGAAAAGGGAAGCATGTAGAGCAATGCGGCAACAAGAGGAGGAAGGAGGCAAGATCCTCTTTTTATGCAAATTTTATATTTTTATCATCCAATTCAATCATTGATAATAAGTTGTTCTCACTATCGCCGCCCCGTGTATTTTCTTGTTCAGGAACATGGAGAGCAGTTCAGACTGCCTGATGATGCCGAGTTGGTTGAGGATTGGCAAGTTGAGGCTTTTAATCTGTTTAACCATAAATAGGTTGGGTTTGTGCCGAGGAAGAAGAAGAAGCTCCAAACCATATCTTTCTTTTGGGTTTGACCAGTAGTGCGTTTCGATGTGTAAGCTGGTTTCCCCAGCCTGGACTTGTGTTTGTTTACTTGCTTTCAAATAAACATGATGTGTCAAGCGAGCCCCCGCACCACCGCGCTACGAAATCTCGATCATATCGTAACAACATGTAATAAAAACACACTTAATGAAATAAAAACAGTAAACTAAGGGAGAAAAATACCAATTTTTGCAATTAGAATATTGGTGTTGTATTTTTATTGTACAAAAAGTTTCAATTTCAAAGGAAGAATAAACTATAGATTTTGCTTTCAAACCTCAGTCATTTCTTCTCTAAACCCTAATGCATCCCCGGAGAATCTCATGTTTCTTAATGAAATAAAAAAAAGTAAAGTGAGGCAGAAAAATACCAATTTTTTAAATTTGATAAGTTATGATGTATTTTTATTGTTAAAAAATTAAGTTCAAACTAGAATTTAAACATGAATAAAAAAGTCATGAAAATTAGAATAGAAATGTAAAAAAATGTTTGGATGCTAGCAGCAAGGTTCGAACCTCAAACCGCCTGCAGGCAGCAAGGTTCGAACCTCGAACCGCATGGCACCAAAGCAACCCCCGCACTACTGCGCTACAAAGTGTTTCTCGACATGAGTGGCAACGTATGCTAGATAACCCCACCAGCGGTGGGCGGATTAGTAGTGGCGGGCATGATGACGTCACTAGCCCGCCACTGCTATCCTTTAGTAGTGGCGGTCGCATGATGTCATCGGCCCGCCACCACTAAGTCGAGTGACGTACACTGAGGCAGAAAAATACCAACTTTTTAAATTTGATAAATTATGATGTATTTTTATTGTTAAAAAAATTCAAGTTCAACGAGGATTTAAACATCAATAAAAAAGTGCTGAAAATTTTAAAAAGTACAAAATAGAAAAAAATGTTGATTTGACGCCAGCAGCAAGGTTCGAACCTCAAACCGCATGGCACCAAAGAACCCCCCGCACCACTGCGCTACAAAGTATTTCCCGGCTATTTGTGCAGTGTATGCTAGATAATCCCTACCTCTACATGGACTTTTTTGCATTTAAATACCAATTTCTGTTAATGAAAAATACCAATTTTTGCAATTAGAATATTGGTGTTGTATTTTTATTGTACAAAACATTTCAAGTTCAAAGGAAGAATCAACTATAGGTTTTGCTTTCAAACCTGAGTCATTTCATCTCTAAACCCTAATTCATCCCCACAGAATCTTAGGTTTCTTAACGCCCTACATGATTATTTTCTCGAAACAATTTTATTTTTTATGACAACATCTATGGATCGATCATATCATAACAACATGAAAAGTCTCATCTTTTTTAGACTTTATTTTATTTTTTGAGGATTAAAAAACTATAAAAATACGAGTTGTCGATCGAGTGTTGTGGAAACCTACATTTTTTATCATGGTTTTAAATTTACTGGATAATAAGAACTAATTATAAAGTCAAAACATGAATATGGTTTTTCTATAAATTTTGGTGAATTATTTCATGTCTTGTAGTTCAAATTGAACTTATTTTGACTTTGATCATAAAAACACACTTAATGATATAAAAACAGTAAACTAAGGGAGAAAAAGTAAAGTGAGGCAGAAAAATACCAATTTTTTAAATTTGATAAGTTATGATGCATTTTTATTGTCAAAAAAATCAAGTTCAAACTAGATTTTGCTTTCAAACATCAGTCATTTCTTCTCTAAACCCTAATGCACCCCCGGAGAATCTCATGTTTCTTAATGAAATAAAAAAAGTAAAGTGAGGCAGTAAAATACCAATTTTTTAAATTTGATAAGTTATGATGTATTTTTATTGTTAAAAAAATCAAGTTCAAACTAGAATTTAAACATGAATAAAAAAGTCATGAAAATTAGAATAGAAATGTAAAAAAAATGTTTGGATGCTAGCAGCAAGGTTCGAACCTCAAACCGCCTGCAGGCAGCAAGGTTCGAACCTCGAACCGCATGGCACCAAAGCAACCCCCGCACCACTGCGCTACAAAGTGTTTCACGACATGAGTGGCATCGTATGCTAGATAACCCCCACCTCTCATAGTAGTGGCGGTCGGGTATGCTGACGTCACCAGCCCACCACTGCTATTCCTTTTAGTAGTGGCATCGAGCACCAGCGGCGGGCGGATTAGTAGTGGCGGGCTGGTGACGTCAGCATGCCCACCACTATTAAGAGAAAATATCAGTGGTGGGCGGATGACGTCATCATGCCCGCCACTGCTAATACAACTATATAAAAGTTTTTGCTCCCGCCGTCCGAAAACCTAGTTTCATTTCTAACTCCCGTGTGCCGAACTCTGCCCATTGCCGCCGCTCCCAGAGCCCACGCCACCCTCAGAGCCCGTCGTCTTCGTCCCCGAAGGCCGTCGCCACCAAACTCCGCACGTCGCTCCCAAAGCCCACGCCACCCTCGGAGCCCGTCGCCACCGAACTCCGCTCGTCGCTCCTAGAGCCGTCGCCGCCATCCCCGAAGCCCGTCGCCATCGTCCCGGAGCACGCGCCGCCACCGTCCCTGGAGCCCGTCGCCTTCATCCCTGAGCCCACGCCGCCGTCCTGGATCACGCACTGCCACCCTCCACACATCACCACCATCCGGAGCCCGTGTCGCCGCCCTCCACTTGTCGCCACCGTGCTGAAAAAAAGGTCAGCTAGTGCCCTTTTTTACTGTTATGGCAGTGTTTACTAGCGAATCTAGGATTTTAGGATAGTTTCCATTATTTTGCCAAAAAAATTTAATTACATTTTTATTTGTATGGTGCTAAACACATAATTTTTGAAGATAGTGTTAATAACATTATTTTCCTAATAAAGACACTATAATTTGAAGAGGGGAGAAGGGAGGCGGTCGGCTAGATCTGAAGAGGGGAGAGTTTGGCGACTGACGGGATCTAGAGTGGGGAAAGTGTAGGTGACCGGTGAGATTTGCAGAGGGGAGAAGGCGGGCAGTCGATGGGCAGCGGTGTGAAGCACGGGCGACGGTGGTGAACAAATAAAAATAGAAAATGTTGATTGTGGAATGCAGTTTAGGCCTGTCTTTATTTTATTTTTTCTATTTTGGTTGAATGTGTTCTGTTTTGATTCAGAAATTTCCCCTTGAATTCATTGCAAGGTGTCTAGATAATTAAGTTTGGTTAAATTCTGATTTCTTGATCAGACATAAAGATTAAATAACAAGTTTGTGATATAGTCTTTAATTTGACTCATTGGAGCTAAATCTGTGATTAAGTTTGGAGGAGCGTTGGGTGTTTTGAAAGGGCCATTTAATTCGAAAGAATTTTGTCGAGGCGCCTATTCACCCCCCCTCTAGTTCTTGAGTGAAGTCTTCTATATCTAAGTTATGCAATGAGAAATATTGCATACCACATTACCACTTTTTTAGAACAACTGTTAGAGGCCTATGATGCAAATAGTAATTGAGTTATCTCATGTATGTCATCAAGCCGTGCGACACATCCATTCCTGTCAACAACTTCTTCTTTCTCGTGTTGCTGACAGGGAATGGATGTGCTCACGGTTCCATGGCAGACATGAACATATTTGAAAAACAACACAAAATATGTTGAGGCCTCAAAAACACAAGAGAGAGAACAACACAATCTCCTAACTTGAGGATTAATATAGTAGCTTTAGAAGTAATAGCTGACTACTGTAGCCAAGAAGAGTTTTCATACATTTCCCACCTTTGACACTGTGATCAGTTTACTACTGCTATTACTTCTGAGGCTACAGTAGTAAACTGATCACAGTGTCAAAGGTGGGAAATGTATGAAAACTCTTCTTGGCTACAGTAGTCAGCTATTACTTCCGAAGCCACTATATTAATTCTCAAGTTAGGAGATTGTGTTGTTCTCTCTCTCTAGTGTTGTTAAGACCTCAACATATTTTGTGTTGTTTTTCCCTCTAATTTTCTATGGCAACAAAATATGTTGAGGCCTCAACAACACTGTGATCAGTTTACTACTGTTATTACTTCTAAGGCTACTATACTAATCCTCAAGTTCATCCGGCTGAAGGCCAATATTAGATTCTGCAATTCTTTTTAGAGGCCTATGATGCAAATAGTAATTGAGTTATCTCATGTATGTCATCAAGCCGTGGGACACATCCATTCCTGTCAACAGCTTCTTCTTTCTCGTGTTGCTGACAGGGAATGGATGTGCTCATGGTTCCATGGCAGCCATGAACATATTTGAAAAGCAACACAAAATATGCTGAGGCCTCAACAACACTGTGATCACTTTACTACTGCTATTATTTTTAAGGCTACTATATACTAATCCTCAAGTTCATCCGGCTGAAGGCCAACATTAGATTCTGCAATTCCTTTTAGAAGCCTATGATGCAAATTGTTATTGAGTTATCTCATGTATGTCATGAAGCCATGAGACACATCCATTCCTGTCAAAGCTTCTTCTTTCTCGTGTTGCTGATAGGGAATGGATGTGCTCATGGTTCCATGGCAGCCATGAACATTTTGAAAACAACACAAAATATGCTAAGGCCTCAACAACACTATGATCAGTTTACTACTGTTATTACTTCTAAGGCTACTATACTAATCCTCAAGTTCATCCGGCTGAAGGCCAACATTAGATTCTGCAATTCCTTTTAGAGGCCTATGATGCAAATTGTTATTGAGTTATCTCATGTATGTCATCAAGCCATGTGACACATCCATTCCCGTCAACAGCTTCTTCTTTCTTGTGTTGCTGACAGGGAATGGATGTGCTCATGGTTCCATGGCAGCCATGAACATTTTGAAAAACAACACAAAATATGCTGAGGCCTCAACAACACTGTGATCAGTTTACTACTATTATTACTTCTAAGGCTATTATGATTAGTATAGTGGCTTCGGAAGTAATAGCCTCTTAACTATGAAAATATGACAGCAGACCTTTTTTGCATAACCAAAATTCTGATACATTAGCCTCTTAACTATGAATAGTTTATCTATGGCGGAAGAAGGACGTTCCATCGAGGAGCTCATCTACGAGTCTCCCGCAAAAACAAATAAAGAGGGTTCATCTGAAGGATCCTCCGATAGCGAATCTTCGTACCACTCTCCGGAGAATGAACATGCAATGGAGCCTAGGAAGAAGAGAACGAGAGAAGACGCCGATGAGGATTACATTCCTGAAGCTCAAGCGGAGGTAATTATTACGTTAGTAACAAGTCAGAGCAGCTTCTAACCGAGGATTACATTCCTGAAGCTCACATTGTCTATCATCGTAGGATCGTCCAAAGCGAGGAAGCAAGCGTCGATTATTCCAAGTCGAGAAAAGAACAACTATTGTCCCAGCTATTGAGTCAGCTGAGCGAACAGATGTTGAGCCCACTACCACAACATCGTCTGCAAATGTGAAGACAAGAGGGAAACGGGAGAAGACCAAACTACATACAGCTATCTATGAGGTTGAACAAGTGCATGTTGATGGGGCTCCAAAGAAGCCAAAAGAAATCACAGCGAAGTGGCGTAACGACTGTGGATGTCTCGCCAGGGAGCGATGTAAGATAGTTTGGAAAAATTGGAAGACTGTGCCTGAAGCTACAAAGAACGAATTGTGGCAACATATAAAAGCGCATTATAAATTCCCGGAAGACCGCTTAGAAGACGCTAAAGCTGCCACATTGAAGACTATCGGGAAGGCTCTCCGTACATTTAGGACTAAACTGAACACACAATACCTTCAGAAAGATGAGTCGCCACTCAACGACTACGGCTTTATAACGCAAAATGAATGGAACGAATTCAAAATGCAGCATTGCTCGGAAGAAGCCAAACAAGAGAGCATCATGTTCAAAGAACTTAATAAGAAAAATAAGTTCCCACATAAACTTGGGCCAGGTGGATACAAGGCCAAGGAGGATAAGTGAAGTAGAAAGGAGGAGGAGGACCGTGCGGCTGGGTTACCTGAACAGTTTTCAGGTGCTGATCAGCGCACTAAGAGATGGCTCCTAGGTCGAGCTAAAAAAACACCCGAGGGCCAATATATGCTCTTCGACTCACGGACTAGTGAAGTATTCCAGAAAGCACAGGAAATCGCTGAGTTGGAGAAGACTAGAAAGTTCAAGCCCGAGGGATGTAATGACCAGCTTACATCTGCTCTCGGAAACGAGGAACATCGAGGGAGCACCCGAGGTGTCTCTTCTATAGCACCCTGGAAAATTACTTTCAAGAAACAGGAGGGTGCCACATACAAGAAGCGTCAAGCACGCACAGACGACGCCGCAGAGCGCCGTGCAGAGTGGGAGCGACACTTTTTTGAATTTATTAACGAGAATCCAAACATAATGCAGGCTGCAGCGGGACAAATAATTGTGCCAGAGGTACGACTCGACGTACCAAGCAGTGTTGGCTCAGTACAAGACAAATTTCCTGTAAATTATATTAAAGAGGACACACCATGTAGCCTGCATGTACCGATAGGGTGCAAAGTGCATTCCCAAGAGGCTGCACGAGGCATTGCTATGCCTGGGGATTTATTTCACAATCGGCCTATTCCTGCTAACTATACCAAGGTTCAGGTTAATGAGATCACCAACGACAGATTTATTAATGACCCCTTGGATCTTCCAATGCCTGATGAGGGGATTGAGACAAACGGAGATGCTCTAAATAACTTTGTCCTATGGGCAAGCCGAGATATCAAATTACTGCAGACAAGTTCTCAGAGTAAATCACCTATTGTCTCATCACAATCCCCCACATATCTTTCATCTCAGGATGTGCAAAATATAGGATCTTTATCACCTGTTGATGAGCGTGAGATAGAGGAAAAGGCAGAGGAAGAGCTAGTGCCCGATAAAGTGGCAGAAGTGATAGAATCGAAAGTCACTTCTGATCCTCAAGTGACAAAGCCAGTGCCAGTGCTTGAGCCCACTGATTAGCCCAACACAAATGTACCAGAGCCAGATCAAATGTCAGTGCCAGTTCCGGCTGAGCCTCAAGTGCCAGTTCCGGCTGATCCTCAAGTGCTGGTGGCCAAGCCCATAACAAAAGTGCCAGTGCTAGTTGCCGAGCCTGAAAAACAAGATGCATGCCCAAAGCCAGCAATCCACAAGATAACTATTCAAGCTGGGCAGTGTTCTGCGCCGAAATCTGAGATGCATAAATTTTTTACTACTATGGGGCAAACAAGTTTTATGCCCGAAGCTGCTCCCATAAAGGCTCCAGTACAAAAGCATGCGGGCTCACTTTCTGTTGATAAATGGACCTATGGAGACGAGGATTATATCGAATACGAACCAGGCAAACCATTATTACCCCAAGGAGTACATAAGAGTATGCCTTGGATGATGAAAACATTTCTTGACTGGTACCTCGAAGCGTGTTCATTAGGAGTAACACAAATAGAACTGAAGGTTCCACAAGAAATATTCAACTGCTCAGAGTTTAAGCTTGCACTATTTTTTGACGACTTCCATCGGATGTTTTGTCTGAAGCGAACCGACATCACAAGCATGATGCTCTGGTGCATGTAAGTACTTTATACTTTGTCAATACAAAGCAAAAATAAATAATGTCTTATATTGACTATTGTTTCATAACATATGCAGTTGTAATTCATGCTGTGACGAGTCTAATATGTATGGGTACTTGAACCCATCATTAATAAGCCAAAGTGTGCTAAACCCGACACTAAACCAGAACGATAGCAAGTACTGGACTGTGGGTAAGAATAAATTTCAAAGAAAGATGTTCAATAAAGACGAAGACACACTTAAGAAGAACAAAAGGAGTTGTGCCACGTTGTATATTGCGTGGTGCATGGATCAATGGAAGAACAGAGAAATGATAAGTGGGGCATATAACTTTAAGTAAGTATACCCACTATATCCACTTAATCATGTTTTATCGATTATGAAACTAACATAATCATATATTACTTCTTTCGATAGTGATCATTGGATTGCACTTCTGATATACCCAAAGAGCTCAAGGGTTTTTGTGCTCGACTCGCTCGACAAACCCAAAAAAGAATATCAAGATATATTAAATGTTATTCAGAGTGCATATAGATACTACGTGGAAAAGTTAGGTGGCCCACATGATCCACAGAGGCCGAAAGATATGCTTATCAGAATCAACTATCCGGTAATATTATATTTTTAAATTTCTTAATTCAATTGATAAAGCCAAACTATATATTGTTCTAACTTTGTCTATTTTGAAGTGTCACAAACAATCTCTTGGTTCCGTGCATTGCGGCTATTATACTTGTGATTTCATGAGCAATAACTTAGGAAAGTTTGGGCGGACAGTATCTGAGGATACTAAAGAAGTAAGTTGATTTCTTGTGTGTTAATCTAATATAACTTGCAGCGTATGTACTTATATTTTACGTATGCAGGCGTCAGGTCCATCAACCGTTGCCTAGAAGAGCCAACTCTCAGAATCACAAATGTACGAAATCGTATCAAGGATGTGCCGCTTCATGATGCATGAGATTCTTCATGAGCTTGGAGCATTTTTTGATCCTGAGAGTGAAGTGGCCAAGCATCCAACTCTGTATGATTGGGCCAGAAGAATGAAAAGGAAAATCAAGATATGAGTTGGCTTTCCATGAAAACATAAACCGCATGAGCATGTATTTGTGAAACAATGGTTAATTTTGAAATTTTGATAGATGTAAACTTTTTAGACTTGATGTGTGATGAAATGTAAATTTTTAAATTGATGAGATGTGTTGTTGTTGTTGCTGTGTATGTAGATGGCTGTGTGAAGCATATAATGTAAACTTTGTAAATTTTTGTAAATTGATGAGATGGATGGTTGTTGTGTTGATGTGTTGTTGTTGTGGATGTGTATGTGGATATGTGGATGGCTGTGTGAAGCATATAATTTCTGTGTTTTGGTTTGTGGGATCACAGCATTCTGTGTTATGGGTTATACATAGCAGTGGCGGGCAGATGAGGTCAGCTTGCCCGTTACTGCTGTTGACACAGTGGTGGTGGGCGCACTGACATCATCTGCCCGCCACTGCTATTGATAATAGTAGTTGCGGGCAGATGAGGTCAGCGCGCCCGTTACTGCTGTTGACATAGTGGTGGCGGGCGAGCTGACCTCATCTGCCCGCCACTGCTGTTATCAATAGTAGTGGCGGGCAGATGAGGTCAGCGCGCCCGCCACTGCTAACCAGGGATAGCAGTGGCGTTAGAGTAGTGGCGAACTGGATGCCCGCCACTATAGGTCATTTTTGCCCGCCGCTACAGTGTCGCTTTGTAGTAGTGGAGGTAGGCCACCGAAGGGCCTTCAGGCCGAAGCCAACATGCCACTAAAAGCCTCAGAGGCCTCATGAAGATGGGCTTCTGGCACTATAAGGCTTCGACCTGTATGAGGACTTGTGTATTTCCGGCCCAAATCGCCAAACTTGATATTTTGACAATCTTGACCATTAATGCCACTTTTTCCTATCAACAGAAGTCTAGCCACCGATTAACATATAGCGAACATACACTAGATTTCCTCATAATAACTGCACACATGAGAGACAAAAACACTTTGTTAGAAATGAAACAGAGCAGGAACTCTGGTTGACATAGAACAAAGTGAAATGCAGAAAGCTTAACTCACACAGTGCAAATATCACAGATACAAGTTCATGTAGTTAAAGGAAAACAGAGAAGAAATTTCATTGCAAGAACAGGGAACACAAAACTCACAAGTTCAGAGAACACTTCATGGCGGCTGGCCAAGGCTACAGGAAAAATAGAAGGTTCTAAAATGGAGTACACAGAGTTGCCCTAGACCTCAGCTTGCCTCTCGTTTTATAGGCACCACTCTGACTTGGGAATAGATTACAATACCCCTAGGGTTTACAACATTTTTGTCTCTAGCAGACACGGGGGTACAGATGGTAGTCTATTTTATTGCAAGCTCCTTTTGCCAGCTTCACAAGATAGACAGTATCAACCTTTGTAGAGCAGAAACGATCATCTTTTGCAAAGCGGAATCTTCTAGAGCCCCCTTCGCACATGAAGTGTGCAGAGGCTTCAGTTACATTCTTCGAAACCTTAAGGCATTCGCTTTACTGAAGTCAGTGTTCGATACATTTACGGTTTTGAGCTGAAGCGGTCAAAGCCCTTGATCCTCCGCACCATAACCTCCGGAGTGGATCACCACAGCTTCACAGCTACACCAAGCTCGAACTCCGTCCATATGTGTACCAAAGCCATGCATGGCCGAAGTACATCAAGTCATTCGCACTCCAATGCCCAATCTTCAAAGTATCTTCACCACCTTCCAAAGTCCCTCTTCATCCAAGGCCTCCGCATGAAGCACTTCCATAAGCACTCCTTCGCAGTGTCTCCGCCCAAAGCACACTCTCGAAGAGCCTTACCTGGACCATGCCATCGTTCCACCTTGATTTTTGAGATCTTCGTCAGGTGTCTCTTCGAGTGCCTCCATCCGGAGCACACTTCGAACACCTTGCCTCAATTCTGAGTACTTTGTCCGCCAACCTTCAAAATAACTCTTTTGGAGTTCCCTTCGAAGTGCCTCGCCTCCGAGGACTTTGCCTCGGGGTACCTTTAGCGGGAGCCACTCTCCGCACATTCTGCCTTCGCCTAGTCCACCTCTACCCAAGGACCGACCTCAGTGCCACGCAGCCTCCGTGACCGAGCTCCCCGCTCGCTTGGCATCAATCTCCCTACTTGACCAAGGTTCACCTGCTGCGAACCATCCTATCACCTCCGAAGTCACCTACACACCACGAACAAGCAGACAAGTGTTTCCGATACCCCGGAGACCACTCTGGTAAACAACTTCCAGTACACACTCCGGAGTAACGCCCAAAGTATCAAGCCCTCCGGTACAAACTTCTTATCGTATTCTGCTGGACCTCTCGGACAAACATACTCTACTGCATCAGTTGCAGCCAACAAACACCAAACGCTTTGGTAAAACACCTCCGAACCCCTTTAGAGGGACCCCTTCATTTAGAAGGTAAAACTTGTCAATCACTCATCACAGACTTGAAACCAAGGAAAATCTCAACTTGGTTTCTCAATCTCCCCCTTGATGAGTGCATTGACAACCAATTTCACCAAGTTTCAAGATAAAGACAAGATGAAAACTTTTCAGCCCACAAGTGACTATAAAAACTCAAACAAGAGCCAAACACATGTCACTTGATAAAATAATCTCTTCCCCTTGACACATGAAAAGTCATTTGGCAAAAACTTCCCCTTTGGCAAAGCATGAAAGCACATTTCTTCCCCTGAGATAAGCAGCAAGTTCTCCCCCTTTGGCGTAAAAATTATCTCCCACTTTGAACTTCATCACTTGTTCAACCCCTTTAGTACGCAACAATGCATTCTCTCCCCCTTTGGCAATGCAAGAATCAAGGAGCAATAAAATATGCAAGGCTTTGAAATGATAAAAAGTGTGAAGACATATAGTGCAACAATATGCCAAATCATAATGTCAGGCTCAGATGCTCAGCTCAAGTTAACATATTCCAAATTCAATATTGAGGCATGAACTTTTCAGATTGGGGAAAATAAAACCATCACCACTTTCAAACTAAGTTATCCCAATTCATACCAAACTGGGTTATTTGCAATACAAATAGCACTAGTGTTATCACAAAAAAGTGGAACACTCTTATAATCTAACCCAAAATCATGCAAAGTGGATACCATCCACAGAACCAGTGAGCAATAGATAGCTGCAGCAACATATTTGGCCTCAGCCATAGATTGTGGAACGCTAGACTGTTTGCGGGAAGAACATCAAACAAGAGATGTACCCAGAAAATGACAAGTACCGGAGGTACTCTTTCTATCAATTATACACCTAGCAAAATCCCCATCTGAATAACGACGAAGGCACAAAGAAGAAAATGCAGAATACCAAATGCCAAATTCGAGGGTGTGTTTGAGATACCTGAGTATGCGCTTTACCGCGTGGCGGTGCGAAGCCCTTGGCGAAGCCTGAAAACGAGCACACAGACACACATCGAAGTGTATGTCAAGCCACGTAGCAGTCAAGTAGAGGAGGAAGCTGATCATCCTTTGAAACTGCTTTTGTTCTAGGGATTCTCCATCCTCGTCAAGGTCCAATGCTACCAAAGTAGCCATTGGAGTGGCAAGGGGCTTTGCATCGACCATGTCAAACTTTTTGAGCAGGTCCTTGGTGTAGTTCCTCTAATGGACGAAGGTACCTTATTTGCTTTGCTTGAATTGCAAACCAAGGAAAAATGTGAGTTCTCCCATCATTGACATCTAGAACTCTCTGCTCTTGGTATCCGCAAACTCGCCAACCAAAGCATGAGAACAGCAACCAAAACATGATATCGTCAACATAAATGTGAACTAGGAGAAAATCTTTGCCATGCTTGAGAGTGAAAAGGTTTTTATTAACTTTCTGATAACAAAAACACTACAGGAAATTGATAAATTTTCGTCGGATAAAATAATTTTCATCTGCTTTTCTTAAAACCGACGAAAGTTACGTTACTTCCATCAGATTTATCATGCCGACGAAAGTTAACATAACTTCCGTCGGCATTTCCTTTAGCTGACAAAAATAACATAACTTCCATCGGCTTTTCTTGTAGCCAATAGAAGTTATCATATTACTCCCCGACCGGGTGCCCTATATTTTCCCCACTCTCTCCCCGCATACGCATCCAAGGTTTCTCTCTCTCCAGCCATGCTCCCACTTTGCTGCGCCACCCCGACTGACCACCTCCGCTTGCACCCCTCCACAGCGCTGCCATCGGCTCCACCACAGCGCTACCATCGGCCCCGCCGGTGCCCCGCCACAGCCCTGCCGCATTCTTACCGGCGTCCCGTTGCATTCTCACCGTGGAAGCCCCGCTCGCGCCTATCTGTCGCCCTTGTTGGTGGCCAACCGCTACCCCTACGATGCCCCGCCACACGCTCGCGGCCACCATGGCACCAACCCCCGTGGCCCCGCCCCCATCTACGCCACCGCAAGCACGCCCGACCGTCACCATCAGAGGCTTCGTGTTTGTACCCGTCGGATCTCTCGCTGCCGACCAACCCCTCGTACATCTCCCCTCCCCTCCCACCCTCACTCCTTCCCCAGATTTGTGTCCTTACTCTCCCCAGATCTAGATTGGTTATGCTTGCGCACTAGATAATTAGGACATAATGTTTCCTACTGCTAAAAATTATGAATCTACCTTGAAACCTTTTCTGGCGACCTGCTTTACTATGGATTACTAATTGGATCAGCACATTCATGCAACTAAGACAGTAATCTCTAAACCTGAGATCAACTTTTTGCTCATTTAGTCTTATAGGATATTGTTTAGGAAATATGGCACTGATCTGGTTTTCATCACGATGAAATGCCAATATGTCAAGTTGCACGATTACATGATTTGACGTTGTAATGATCTTATATTCATTTTTTGTTCCTAAATTTGAAAGTTAGAATTTTTAACTGAAAAAACTAGCCGTGTTTCATTTCATTGCCGATATATCCCATCATATCATTTTGATGTATTTCTGCAATGCAATCTGACGTAGTTCTTTAACCTGCCAAACTGATTTTGTTGGTATGTGTGAAGGCACGACTTGATAAAGCAAAAAAAAAGAGAGAGCCTTCACTTCCGTCGGCCAAAATAAGCCAACGGAAGTTATTAGCAGTTAACTTTCGTCGGCTGAATTGGGCCAACGGAAGTTACTGGTTTTTCCGTCAGACATTTCCGTCGGACGTATACCTTCCGTCGGCCACTCTTAGCTGACGGAAGTTAATTAACTTTCGTCGGTGGCCGACGGAAGTTAGCTAACTTCTGTCTACCCGCTTCCGTCGGCCAAATTCCGACGGAAGTTAGCCTTTTGGCGACAGAAGTTAGCTTCTTCCGTCGGGAAAGGTCTAACTTCCATCGGCTTTGGCTGACGGAAGTTTTCTGGATTGTTGTAGTGAAAGTTGCATTAGTGGTCAAGATTGTCAAAATACACAAGTCCTAGGTCAGGCCAAAGCCCTACAGGGCCGAAGGCCCATCGAACATTGGGCTTCAGAAGCCTTATAGTGGCCTGCTACCTTTGGCCCGAAGGCCTTCAAAGGCCGGCCTCACTGAATCTTCGGCCCAAGCAGCAGGCTTCGACAGGCCTTGTCGAAGGCCCACTTCGGGCTATTTCAGAGATAGAGTTTGAGTCTGATTCTAGCTATTTTTATCCGTAAAACATGATTAGGTTGAATATATGGGTGAGGTCGGTTTATTAGACCCCCTAACACAATTCAACCACAAAGCCCTAGCTTTGAACCGTACCTTTATTTTCTTTACTATTCTGCACAACCTTCGTGGGTTTGCCTGGAAGCCCTCCGCCGGCCACTTCGGAACAGTGGTAATCCTTGTTAATTCGCTCGTGAAATACCCATTAATGTACATAACAGATTGCTATCACCTTGTTACTTTGCTTGTGAATTATCCATTAATCAACGTAACAGATTGCTACCTTCATTTCTCTACTTCAACACTTAGCATATTCGGTCTCCAGACCGAATTGGCAATTGATATCTATTCTGTTGCAGGTTTTCACATTTGGAGCCCCTTCGCCGAAGGTGTACGGAGCCAAGAGGCTGGTTTTGGAGGCTTCCAGAACAACCTTCGGCAGAACCCGTGCTTTGACTGCCAGCGTCGGATCCGTCACGTTGTTGTCGGTTTGGTCGAATCTGACACACCGGAGCGCTCCGTAGATGGCTTCGTTGCACAAGGATTCTCCATGCCTACACTTCGTGCCAGACGAAGTCACACTAGTGCGTTGCGTTGGAGTATTTTTGTCGTGTTAGAGGCTTCGCACCGAACCCCGCTGTTCGGAGGTGATTTCGCGTCGACCCTTCGCATCATATGTCGAAGGCCCCCTGTGGTGAACCCTTCACACAATACACTTCGAATCAGTTAGGCT
Organism: Zizania palustris; assembly: GCA_019279435.1. Classification (NCBI taxonomy): domain Eukaryota; kingdom Viridiplantae; phylum Streptophyta; class Magnoliopsida; order Poales; family Poaceae; genus Zizania; species Zizania palustris. The sequence goes on along the minus strand of JAAALK010000080.1, from coordinate 61,748,286 downwards.
TCATTCAGCTGGCTGATTTATTTTATTTATATATTTCTTTCGGCTAATTAGATTATTTCTATGTGATCTGATTACCTAGAGACTCCACACCCATTGCCACTGTTAAGGGTAGTCGGAACGCGACGTCAGTATTGTGTTATGCTTAGGCTTGTCCCTAAGTATCCGCAGACTTTTGGATCATCGAACTGACCCAAGTGCAGGGTCACATTTTCGTGTCAGCACACTTTTTGGCAACTCAACTGGGAAGGCTATGCCAACATGACGACTACATCTACATCGGTCGCTGGTACGTCTACGACGACTACTACGTCTAAATCGCCGATGGATCCTATGGGGGACGTAGATATCGACAACCGCAACATCATGATGCCTACCCTTGAAGACATCCCCGAAGAGTACCGGGTAGAGATCGAGGAAAAAATGAAAGTACTATAGGACCTCATGCTTGGAAGCTACGTCAAGACACGCGCGAGCTTCATCAAGTGTGACGCTAACGTCCCCAACCTCACTCGGACACAGGTAACACAAGTATCGCCTCCTTTATCTTCTTTAGAAATTGAGAAAAAAATAGCCGGATCACTAGATCAAGCTATTAGCGCTTCGCTAGCCAACCGTTTAGATTCGGCAATCAACTCTCAAGTGGAGGCGACACTTAGAAGGTTCATCTTTACCGAGGCTATTTCCCCAAGTCCAATTGCTAGCGTACCTCCGGTGAATCATATCTATAGCAGGACCGACGTTAATACTGGCAAGATCATCAAATCTCTGGCCTCAACATTTATGGCCGAGACAAACCACTACGCACATGTCCAAGATAACCCTATTTATTGCATGCCACCTACACCTATGCTAGTTCTTCCTACGTTGTCTGCATCGCATGCACAAATGCATAGGCCTAAGCACGTCACATACCCACAGCCAGCACGTGACGAAGACCTCCGTGGCCAACACGCCAACATACCTCCGCGTGTCGCGCCTCCACATGAGAGACATGCACAGATAGGGGGGCATGATTACATTGAGGAGTGGATCCATGCACTATTTAGGGAGTGCACTGGTTTCGTGCCTAGGGGTCGGGCTACGGTTTACCGGAAGCCATACCCCAACCATTTCGACACGATACCTTACCATCACGGCTATAAAGTCCTTGAATTCACTAAGTTCGATGGTGAGGGTAGAAAAACCACACTAGAGCATGTCAGCCAGAGTTTAGCACAGTGTGGAGAAGCGAGTGGGTTGGACGGTTTAAAACATAGACTATTTTCTCTTTCCTAATACGACACTGCTTTCACTTGGTTTTCGGTACTCTCACCGAACTCTGTCCAAATGTGGCTGAATTGGAACAAAAGTTCCATGAATATTTTTATACGGGTGAGACAGAACTTAGACTTTCACACTTAACATCGGTCAGACAGAAATCTAGCGAGAGTGCCTCGAGTACATCAAGAGCATTGGAGATACCAGAAACCGATGTTTCAAATCTCAATATTTTAGAAAGGGATTTGGTGGATCTAGATTTCAACGGGTTGCACTCTGAGATTAAAGAAATGCTAGACAACCAAAACTTTTTAGAAGTTAGCTAAGTTTTACAGCAGGGTTTGGTCCAAGAAGGTCGAGCCAAAGATAAAAAGTTTAACAAAACATTTAACAAGCCTAGGACCGAAGTCCACATCATGGAACACTCCAACGAGGAGGAGTCGGAGGAAGAAGATGATTTTGCTGACATGTATGCGACGGAGTGGTGTGGAATGCTAAGGGCAAACCCATCACTTGTTCTGAACTACGACCGTCTCCCAGTAAAAGTCAGCCTAGCGAAGTCAAATACTCGTTTGATATAACTAAGTGTGATAAAATATTTAATTTTCTCTTGAAGAACAAGCTTCTCAGGTTTCCTAATGGCCAAGTCATTCCATCTGCCAACGAGCTAAATAAATGCCCCTACTGTAAGTGGCGTGATTCATATTTCCATTATACTAATGACTGCAATGTTTTTCGTTGGCAGGTTCAATCGGTCATAGAAGAAGGACGATGGAAAATAGACCCCAGTCCAAAGATGAAGCTGGACAAAGACAACTTTCCTGTTAACACCGTCGACCTCGATGAGAAGAGGGTGTTGATTCGGCCGGAGCAGGCCGAGTCAACTAAGGGGAAAGCGGTCATTATTGGAGAATCGCATACATGCACACTCGTACCAAAGAACCCTGAAGTAGGAGTGTGGAAAAGAAACATGAACATGTCTCCTTTGGCTAGTGTTCATAAGAAACCAAAGGTCATATATCAGATGTTGTTGAACAAACACTAGAAAGAAGCTAAGGAAACAGGCCCCCGTGCAAAAAATCTAAGACAACCGAAGGGGCCAAGTCAGTCGGAGGGCGACTTCGGACCTTAGTGGCTGAACCCTCCACACAGTGGGTTCAGACCAGAACGGCTGAACCCTCCGTACAGCGGGTTCATACCGCATCAGCCAAACCATCCGCAATGTGAGTTCGGACCCCAGTGGTCGAACCATTCGCACAATGGGTTCGGACCTCAATGGTCGAACCATCCACACCACGAGTTCGGCCCCCAATGGATGAATCCTTCGCACAACGATCTCAGACCCCAATGGCCGAACTCAGCTTCGCTTTGGGCGAACCATCCAGTAGGAGGCTTTAGCTTGCAATGGCCAATCATACCTCTAGCATGGTAGGACCCTTTGCTAATATGGTTCAAAATACCTTTGACATGGCCGAACCCCCCTCCGAGCAATGGGTTCGGCTCATAGTGGGTGAAGTCGCTGGAGCCACCAATGCCACCGCTGTACAATTGGGCAAGGTCCCCATGGGCTCTATACACCTCACCCCTCAAGTACCCTTCGTAGTATAACATTGTTTCCTATTTTCATTCAGAGTATTATAACTAGCAGTGGAAAACAGACACGGCGAAGGGAGACATTGTCCACAGGCTATCCATAGTAACTCTGAATCGACTCATACAGGACAGAGCCAAGGGAGATGGCCGTGAAGAGGCGAAGGGTAGTGCGTCCGAAGCCATCACAATCAAAGTAGGGTCTCAGGAAGTCCCAATCCCAAAGGCCCCCTCGCCAAAGCCCGATGGAGGTAACTCCCCTAGTCCAGCCGAGGCTAGCACCAAAGCCCGATCCAATTGGCCGAGCAAGGCCAGTCCAATCGGCCGAGCAAGGTCTGCAGCGAAGTGTCCTCCGATTATAAAACACATGAGGCCGAGCTGGGTGATACCCCTTTAGCAAAAAATTACATAAGCAGGGTGGTGGCGCCTAGTACCAAGCCATAGCCATCTTGGGAACCTCCGGGCATGTCCAAATCACAGAAAAGGCGCCTATAATGCCTACGGGCACAAGATGAATGAGACGCCATATGTGAGGATATCCACCCTCGGCCAGCTGCGAGATAAGTATGGAAGATCAAGCCGGTTGAGATGACCAACCCGGCTACGTCTTTGAGAGACGACGACAACAACATGCTCGACGACGATTATACGCCTGTCTCTGAGGGACCTGCACCTCAGGTGATGGGCATCAACATCGTCATGCTACCCGCCGAGTTCGCCCTACCACAAGATGAGGCTGAGGTCGCTCAGTTGAACCTCGGCCCACGCAATGCTATTTTTTAAGAAGCCCGAGGATATGGCTCGCCACCTAAAGCCTCTCTACATCAGGGGTCTCATTGACGGGAAGCCGATCTCCATAATTCTTGTCGACGGTGGCGCCACTGTTAACCTAATGCCTTACTCTCTATTTAAGAAGCTTGGCAGGGGCGAGGAATACCTAAAGAAAACTAACCTAATGCTCAACGGCTTAAACCGACGAGATTTCTGAGGCAAAAGGCGTAATATCCATGGAGTTGACAATAGGAAACACGACATTACCAATAGCATTCTTCATCGTTGCCGTGCAAGGTAACTACAACGTGCTGCACGGGCATGACTGGATTCACACAAATTGTTGTATTCCTTCTACTTTGCACCAATGCCTGATACAATGGGACGGTGATGACGTAGAAGTCATACCAGCAGACACTTCGGCCCAGGTAGCATTAGATGATGCGTCCATCGATGCCATCCACAACAAAGTAGAGTGTCTATCAAGTAGGGACCTTTCAGATTATGACTTCGTCAGCATATCCGGGGGACGTTTCGTACTAGTGTCTATAAAGCTGGCTGGTGTAGCATGGCTATTTCTAAATTAGTAGCTGTTGGCGTAAAAGATTACGCTAACAGGTTCTCGAATGTTAAGAACTAACAAATAGGAAGTTTGTGCTAGGAACTATTCTGAGCCTCCGAATAGGATAATAGCTCGAAGTAGTCCAAAAATGTGTATTGAATAGTTGAGTATTCGATGCCTATTACAGGGTAAGAAGGAGGGTATTTATAGGCAAAAAGTCTTAAGGAAAACACCTATATACCCCTCAATTACAACCGACATAATGGAAACTATTCGGTACCCCGAATAGGGATAAAATAGTAAAATCTATCCAGAGAAGGTAGATAAGGCAGACGTCTTATCAGTTTGGTTGTTTTCCACTGTAGCTTCGGGGCCTTCAGAGGATGCCTTCGAATCATAAGCCGAAGCATCCTTCGGCTTAGAAACTTCATCACCTTCGGAGATGAGCGCAAGCTTTGATGCTGATAAGTTATCTTTGACTGTCAATCTCTAAAGCCCTGAGGATGAAGTATTTTTCCCCAATAGTAGCACCTCGAATACGCTTCTCCGATTTAACCTGTATGGCAGGAAAGAAGTATGCGCAAGGAATATTTTCATATTCAGGGACTTAGAGAAATTTTAAGGTGTTACAGCTATCCGAAGGGTATTAGACATCGAAGTATTCCCGATGAAAGCTTCGAACTGGGACTGCTGTGTGAACACTTCATAGGAAAGGGAACTATTATGGAGGCGGAACGTCGTGGATGCCGTCAAATTTGAGCTGTTACCCTTCAAGTAGCTGTTATGCTCCCGAAAAAGGTAACGGTCAAAATTTTATCGTGGGTTCAAACCTTTTCACTTCTTGGTCCCACCCATCAGTGGCATAAGTCGAACCTGCAGTGTGAACGCGATCGAAGCACAACAGCTAGTAGGAAGGCTATAAAAGGGGGGTCGAATCATACCAAAATTTTTTACAGAACCTGTCTTTCGGAGCTCACTTCCTTCAACCTCCAAATCTCCCCTCAATCTTCCTAAGAGATCGACTCATGGCGAGTGCCAGCACCACCGTGCCAGCGGCAGCAAGCACTTTGGCGTAGAGGCAAGGTTGGGTGGCTTCGGCCATGGCGGCCATGGCGGGAGCTCTAGGAGGTTCTTGGCCCAAAAATCCTTGGGAGCTCCGTCCTCCATCCAAGAAGCAGATCCCGCAAAGCTTCCTCATCGGCCAATCCACAAGCACTGCGGAATCCATTGAAGAGGCAGTGGACGGGAAGCTGGGCGCCAGAATGAGGACTCATGTCCCTGGAACAGAGTCGAACCCAAGGCCATGAAGCGGAGAAGTAGTAGTCCTCGAAGCATTCTTCGAAGCTGGTCTTGGGCTCCATGCCATCAACTTTTTATCAGAGGTATTGGAAGTGTTTCACATTACCTTGCCTCAATTGTCCCCCAACGCCATCGCAAGGCTGGTGATCTTCGAGTGGGCCCTTCGTGCTGAAGGATGTGAAGGAAGATCGAAGATCTTCGCCACAACCCATGAAGCCATCTGCCAACCGAAGCCACAAGACAACCCCGGAGACACCAAGGTGCTGATAGCCTTTGGAAGTGTCAACTTCCAGCTGCGGAAGGAGCATGCTCAACATTTCCCTTGAAGGCCATCAACGACCGGTGGTACACCAACTAGATCCTCTAGTGGTTTTACGCCGAGGTCAGAGAAGACTCCAGCCTCGCGGGGCCCCTCCAAGAAATATGGTTCCGGAAGGAGGCCGAAGTCACTCTGAACCCAAGCCTGCTCTCAATGTGGCTTGGGTTACTCTCTTCGATAGCCAGCCGCATGAGCATGCGGGACCTAGCGGAAGAATTCATCGCCCTCCGAATTCCACCTCTCGGAGCCGATTGGCTGATAGCGTTCTAAAACGCTTCGGAGTTAGAGCTTCGAAGTCTAGGTAAACCTTCGAACTTCCTGTAGTAATGTATTAGGAAAGAAATAACATACTTATAATATGTTACCTTTTTTCAGCGGCCCTTTGGCGCTAGCTCCAGAGAAGATAGCGAGAGCCACCGAACGGGTGCTTGGAGCCCCTACAGTGGTGGAGAGGCAGAAAAGAATAGAATTGGTGGGAAGCTGGGAACACTTCAACAGAGTGTGGAAAGCCCTCGGAATGGTGCCCCCACCTCTGCGAGACATCGACCCGACCAGAGCGGCCACTCGGAAAAGGAAAACCACCGCCGAGCCTTCGAAGAAACCCATCAAGACCCCAATCAAGAAGGGGAAGAAGACGGCAAAGCCTCCTCCTCAGCCTACTCTGGTGTCTTCTGCTTCGTCCTTGGGAATTCAGAGCTCATCTTCGGAAGACTCCGGAAACAAAGGCTCCGAAAACAAGGGATCTGACATCCAAATGGGAAAGGCCCTCGAAAATTATCTTCTCGATGATAGCAAGGATGAAGCAGTGGATGCAGCCAGAGTTCCTGCTCGAGAGAATGCGGAGGCAGACACAGCGCGCTCTCCCGAGCCCGTCGCCTGTGAGTTCGGAGCTGGAAGTGGTTATCCCCAACTCACCCGTGGTTGGGGTGATAGTGCCGGAGGCCGAGGTGCCTACAGTGGCTACACCGGAGAGGACTTCGGGGGATGACCTCGATGAGTACCTCTGGATGTATGAGGTCTTGGAGGACCCTGCAATACTACCTCAAGGTGCAAACGAAGGTATACTTAGAAGCTTTTGCCTTTACAATTCCTCTAACAGTTATTACCCACAAATATTCATCAAGTACCTTAATGTTGTAGGTGCATTGAGGAGTAGCGTAGCTCCGATCACAGAGGGAGCTCCAGCTTATCTCGGAGTTGAGGCTCCAGCAGACACAGTAGCTCTAACGACTGGAGTCGTCTCAAGCAAAGTGGTTCCAGCCGAGGGGGCATCGGTCGAAGGAGGATCTACCTCCACCGGAGTCGCTCCTCTGGCCTTCGTGCTGGGGAGGGGAAAGAGCATGACGAGCCTCGGACTCCTCCCTACTTCGATGATGATGCCTTCCTCCAACGATCCTTCGGCAAGTAATTTGGAGGAGGAGGCGACCGCGGATGATCGCCAGGCTTTTTCCTGGCTCCCTTTGTTGGCTCCCTTCTTGGAGAAACGAACGGGCCTCCGGGCGCTTCTGGAGCCCTTGGCGGAGAAGGGCCAAGAAGTCGTAAACTCCGACTTGGTCTCCGTCTTGAGTGAGGCCAGATCCCTGGAGCTCAATCTAGCCCTCGAAAGGCCTGCCCTTCAGGTATGCAACATACCACAAGTGCATTCAATTAATAAGTGGAATTACTTAGTACTTACTTGCTCTTTTTTGCAGCAATTTGTCCTTGCTAGTGCGGCAGCGACTTCCAATGAAGTCAAAACTAATAGGCTCAAGAGGAAGGTTACTACCCTCCAGTCTGCACTTAAGAGATCCGAAGATAAATCACTTCGACTGGAGTAGGAGCTCCTTGAAGAACGTAGGGCTAAGGTCGCCGCTGATGAAGCACTCTGGATGGAGTGGCAGAGCAGCACTACACTCCAAACTTCAGCCCATGAGGCCAAAGCCGAATGTGTGGTGCTCCGAGCGGACGTGGAGAAGCTCCAGCAAGAGGCGGCCACTTCAAGCGTGCAGCTTGTAGAACTAAAAGACTAACTTCAGCAAGCCATGGCTTAGAAAAGAAATCTGCTGTCCAAGATGGTCGAAGTGTGATGAGGACATCACTAGCTCGGATATGACCATGATTGTGAGCAAACAAACTAAGGTGCATGCTTTCTACGTTAGATTTAAATTTTATTTATTTGAACCATGGATGCTACACCATGAGGTACTTTTAATTTCAATTACAGAAATTCTCACATGGATCAAGCAACAACCGGAGTCGGTGTAACTATCGCTAAGGCGCAACATCCTTGTGGTTGGTGTAGTCGGGTAGCACAATGTCGATCTCCACCCCCAAATCGTAGTTATCAGGAGACGGTGTACCTGTCGCTCAAGGCACCACACCATCTTGGTTGTGGTAGTCGGGCAGCCAACGTCGGCTTCCACCAAATTCACCACATCCTCCATCTCTCATCGAAAGATCGGGCTCCCCCGTACCCGTCAGGTCCATTAAGTGGTATCAGATTTCAGGTTGATCGGTGAGAGATCTCCTTCTCCTTTGTTATTTGTTTTTCCTACAATCCACTTTTGCCCAAAGATAAGTTTTGATCTGAAAATCCCAAAAACATTTTGTGCCTTTGCTTTGCTACTTACCTCTCGGCTTGTTGAATTCACGGTTACTTCTTTGTGTCAAGTTGCTGGTCCTAAGTTTTTACCGCTAGAGTTTTGAGTTCGTGCACCTTGTTCTATCTCCATTTTCATTTTCTAGCTGAAGTTACAAGGAGAGAAAAAGGCAAGTGCAAAACAAAAGCCGCACAGATCAGCAAGAAACAAGGCACAAGCCAAAAAAACAAAAAAAAGGCGCTCTAATTCAATTTTCTATATAAAGATTCCAAGTACAAAAAAAAGAAAGACATTTTGTGTGACCTTTGCTTCAAAGTTTCAAAATTCAGCTTGCTGTTTTGAGCATTTTGGTGATTACGTTTGGGTGACGGCTCACGTCTCTATCACGGTTTGGACTAGGACCAGCACAGTACCATCGCGAAACGTTTATTCAACTTGCTGTGACTAATGTGGTACTAGCTTGTTCCTTTGTGCAATTGTTTTAGCAGCCACCTACAGATCCACAAAATTATCTACAACACCACCGGGTTGTGCTGGCAGTCACCGTTTGTTGTTGTTCTTGCTGTTTGCCGATGCCTCCTGTATTGTGTGGTAAGAACTTGTAAGAGCTTGATACAGGATTGAGCGAGTGTGACGTTGTGCCTTCACAATCTTGTAGTTAATAGGAGCGTACATATTATTTGTATGTTTCTTGTCTACTACTAATCATGGCAGGGATACACAAGGAGATAGGATATAGTGAAGCTCAATATCGACATCTTCATCGACACATGAGAGATCAACACAATAAATATGAGGTATGTGATGAAATTCTAGCTAGGTTCAAATGTACAATACCTTATTTTGAAGGAAATTATGATCCTCAGGCATATATTCAATGGGAGCTAGCTGTAGATAATGAATTTAAAAAGTATAACATGTCTGAAAGAGAAAAGGTTATGGCTGTCTATAAAGTGTTAGTTAAAGATGCTGCATATCATTGGAAACATCTTTGTAGACATGATAAAATACCTCAATCTTGGAAGGACTTAAAGAAATATTTGAGAGATGCTTTTGTTCCTCCATATTATGCCGATATTCTGTTAAAGAAACTACAATGTTTAAAACAAGATAGCAAAAGCGTTGCCTCATACTATCATGATATGCATGCTTGTTTATTACGTTGTGCTATAGATGAATGTGAAGAAGCTATGGAACAAAGGTTTTTACATGGGCTTAACAAGGAAATTCGGGAAATGCTTCTTCATGAAACATATAATTCTCTCTTTCAATTGTTTGAACTTGCATGTCGAGCTGAAATTCAGATTGCTATTGATTTAGAGAAGACGCCAATCAGTTTGCCTTCTAGTTCTACTAACTTTGAACAGGAAAAAGAGAGCAAGTATGCACTTACATCATCAGAGAAGGTTTTGCAAGGTAATATATGTGCTGAAATTAATCAAGGTGAGTGTGCTCCTCATCAAACACAATCATCAGATATTCATGCTATTATAGAGCAACCATTAGTGGAATCTTTTTCTGAAATTTCTTTGTTAACAGATGATTTGCTTGGAATTCCTCATGACAAAGAAGAGTTGTGTGTTAAAACTTCACTTATATACCTGCCAGAACTAGTGGAAGAACGTGTTGTTTCTATTGTTAATTCCTCAAGCGCTGATGTTAAACATGTTTTCCACATTACTAATGAGAATGAAGAAATTAAATTGTTATCATCTTTAAATACACGGGGATATATTGAAATTATGGATCTTTGTGAGCTCACTTATTTAAAAGAAAAATTATTTGCAAGGTTTAATTTGCCATGTCCTGTCAATGTTATTTTTCAAATATTTGGCACATACCATAAGCAAGACATATACTTTCTGCATAGAATTGACATATGTTCAGATTTGAAATTGCATGTAAATCCTGAAAATAATTACCTCGAGCAAGTCATGTTAATTAATCCTACTGCCTCGAGAGTCTCTTGTTTTGATTTAAAAACATGTGTTTGCTTTCAAGAAGGAGAGTATGTTAAGCTGTTCAACAACCTCACATTTTCGTCTCCTTTCATCAAGGATGGTTCTTCACCGACACATGCGAAACCGAATGTCAACGTGAGTTGGTTTCCTTCTACTCACAATGTAACAAAAGGACAAGTGATATTGCACAATGATATCTATTTTTGCTAGGAGCTACAATGAGTGCCAATACAAGAACAAACCGAGGACGGTTTGTAGCCAAGAAGGAGAGAATGATGAGGACATCACTAGCTCGGATATGACCATGATTGTGAGCAAACAAACTAAGGTGCATGCTTTCTACGTTAGATTTAAATTTTATTTATTTGAACCATGGATGCTACACCATGAGGTACTTTTAATTTCAATTACAGAAATTCTCACATGGATCAAGCAACAACCGGAGTCGGTGTAACTATCGCTAAGGCGCAGCATCCTTGTGGTTGTTGTAGTCGGGTAGCACAACGTCGATCTCCACCCCAAATCGTAGTTATCAGGAGACGGTGTACCTTTCGCTCAAGGCGCCACACCATCTTGGTTGTGGTAGTCGGGCAGCCAACGTCGGCTTCTACCAAATTCACCACATCCTCCATCTCTCATCGAAAGATCGGGCTCCCCCGTACCCGTCAGGTCCATTAAGTGGTATCAGATTTCAGGTTGATCGGTGAGAGATCTCCTTCTCCTTTGTTATTTTTTTTTTCCTACAGTCCACTTTTGCCCAAAGATAAGTTTTGATCTGAAAATCCCAAAAACATTTTGTGCCTTTGCTTTGCTACTTAGCTCTCGGCTTGTTGAATTCACGGTTACTTCTTTGTGTCAAGTTGTTGGTCCTAAGTTTTTACCGCTAGAGTTTTGAGTTCGTGCACCTTGTTCTATCTCCATTTTCATTTTCTAGCTGAAGTTACAAGGAGAGAAAAAGGCAAGTGCAAAACAAAAGCCGCACAGATCAGCAAGAAACAAGGCACATGCCAAAAAAACAAAAAAAAAGGCGCACTAATTCAATTTTCTATATAAAGATCTCAAGTACAAAAAAAAAGAAAGACATTTTGTGTGACCTTTGCTTCAATGTTTCGAAATTCAGCTTGCTGTTTTGAGCATTTTGTTAATTACGTTTGGGTGACGGCTCACGTCTCTATCACGGTTTGGACTAGGACCAGCATAGTACCATCGCAGAACGTTTATTCAACTTGCTGTGACTAATGTGGTACTAGCTGTTCCTTTGTGCAATTGTTTTAGCAGCCACCTACAGATCCACAAAATTATTCAACTTGTTTTCCACCAAATAATGTTTTTGGGATTTTCAGATCAAAACTTATCTTTGGGGAAAAGTGGACTGTAGGAAAAACAAATAACAAAGGAGAAGGAGATCTCTCACCGATCAACCTGAAATCTGATACCACTTAATGGACCTGACGGGTACAGGGGAGCCTGATCTTTCGATGAGAGATGGAGGATGTGGTGAATTTGGTGGAAGCCGACGTTGGCTGCCCGACTACCACAACCAAGATGGTGTGGCGCCTTGAGCGACAGGTACACCATCTCCTGATAACTACGATTTGGGGGTGGAGATCGACGTTGTGCTACCCGACTACAACAACCACAAGGATGCTGCGCCTTAGCGATAGTTACACCAACTCCGGTTGTTTCTTGATCCATGTGAGAATTTCTGTAATTGAAATTAAAAGTACCTCATGGTGTAGCATCCATGGTTCAAATAAATAAAATTTAAATCTAACGTAGAAAGCATGCACCTTAGTTTGTTTGCTCACAATCATGGTCATATCCGAGCTAGTGATGTCCACATCAAAGTGTCTGTTGCTGCTGGGCTGGAGGCGGCATAATGAAGAATGCTGAAATAGCAGAGCGTACCTTGGATGCCCTTCAGGGTACCTTGGAATACTTCGGCACCATGTTCCCTTCATCTTCGACTGTGGCGAGCGAGCCCCTCGACCGGAAGCTGAAAATGATTCAAGTGGCGACGAAGTTGATGATGGGCTCCGGCGTTCGGTACGGAGAGATCTCCAAACAAGTTGCTGGAATTTGAGTCTTACGTCATCTAGAAGCTCTTGGGATTTCAGTTGCTCTGGTTGGGGGTTCAACGCCAGCAGGCTTTGCCGACGAGGGCTTGTTGTGTCCTTCGTAGGATGTAGCTTCTGCCTTGGAAGATTTCCGGTCAATCTAGAAGACAGACCACAAGGCTGTAACCAAAGCTTGGATCGACGAGGCTCGCCACCAAAATAAAGCGCAAACAAGGCCTCCGCTTCCAGCTTCACCAGCTCCAGCGCCCCCTGCTCCGCCAAGCGACCCGCAGGTCTAGTCTTATAGGGCGCTTAAGCATGTACAAGAAATCTTGTAAAGCCCCTTATATTAATGAATGAAAAGTTTATAAATGAGTAACTTGTTTGGATGTTTATTCTTTTAGGTTTTGCCATGCGCTTCGGAGCTTGACTTCGAAGTGTTGGAACTTAACGAAGGGCTCCTTCGGCAGTGGTCTGTTCTCGAAAGCTTAAGGACTTATCGATGCTCGCGCTTCTCTGTTCCTCGCAGAGATCAAGGGGAGATACCTCCCGAAGTACATCGTGAAGTTTTAGCTTATATCAAAGAAGAGGAAAAGGGAGAAGCATCTTCGCCCTCTGGGTACGTAAACTGGTCTGACTCAGAGTACCAGGCCATGGATCCCGCAGAGGCTAGCTCTGAAAGGCTTCTGTCTTGGGCTGAACTTCAAGAGGAGCAGAAAAAGTTGCCAGCTTCGAAGAAGAGAAGCACTCGGACTAAGAAGAAATTCCCGAAGGCTTTGAGCTCTAAAGGTCGAAGTGGTCTTAGAAGTAGCTCTAGAGGTCGGAAGGGTCTCCATTTTTATCTAGGCTTAGACCAAAACTTCTCTTGATGTAAAAATATTATTATCCAATTAATATGAATTACTTCGAAAGCATCATTTGTTGTTCCTTACTCCCCTGCCCCTCCTTGTGGGTGGGGAACCGTACGTGTTGCGATAGGGTCCGTCATACACAATGATTTACATAACAATCTGATGCTTTGCACAACACTTGGTAATCATATTTTACTCTTTCGTAGAGTTCTTTGAACCATACGTTCGTATTGTGATGTTTATAAATTTCGGAGCTAAGTTTATACTTGTAAACTCCCATAGCAGTCGCTTAGGACTTTTAAAAGTGTTTCATTGGCCGGAGCCTTGAAACCTTATTGCTTGGTCACCTTCGACTCTTTTACAGATGCTCCGAACCCGGAGGCCGGAAATCTGTTCTTTTAAAGTCCTTAGACTCTTCTATGGATCCTAACAAGCCGGAGCTTGGAATCCGTAGGCTGGCCACCTACGGCTCTTTTATAGATGCTTCGAACCCGGAGGCCAAAAATCTGTCCTTTTAAAGTCCTTAGACTCTTCTATGGATCCTAACAAGCCGGAGCTTGGAATCCGTAGGCTGGCCACCTAAGACTCTTTTACAGATGCTTCAAACCGGAGGCCAGAAATCTGTTCTTTTAAAGTCCTTAGACTCTTCTACGAATCCTAACAAGCTGGAGCTTGGAATCCGTAGGCTGGCCACCTACGGCTCTTTTACAGATGCTTCGAACATGGAGGCCGGGAATCTGTTCTTTTAAAGTCGTTAGACTCTTCTACGGATCCTAACAAGCTGGAGCTTGGAATTCGTAGGCTGGCCACCTATGGCTCTTTTACAGATGCTTCGAACCCAGAGGCCGGGAATCTGTTCTTTTAAAGTCCTTAGACTCTTCTACGGATCCTAACAAGCTGGAGCTTGGAATCCGTAGGCTGCCAACGGAATCCTTGAACCAATGGTTCGAAGGCCATTGTCCGGGTTCTTTGAAAGATGCTTGACTCCGCAAGCATCTCCATTCTCCTGATGCGTCCACCAGGAGTAAGGGATATTCGAAGAGTAAACAAAATTCTAACCTCCATATTTATTTAGAAAGGTGCTTTTACAATTGATTACAAGGAGCCCCGAAGCGTAATAGCGCTTAAGGTGCTCCGCATGGCATGCATGCTTCAACTCTTCCCCTTCTAAATTAGCTAATTTAAACGAGCCGGGCCACCCTGAGCGTAGGATAATATATGGTCCTTCCCATTTATTTCATAGCTTTCCCAGAGCAATTACACTTCGCAAAACCAAATGACCTGGTTTAAGCTCGTTCAGTTTTATCTTCAGGTCATACAATGTCTTTGTTTGGTCTTGGTACTTCGTCAGATTAGTGACATCTCAAAGCCTTGTTTCTTCTGACAAGTCCATCGAAGTACTTCTCTCGTCTTCATTTCCAAGTTCTACTACACGAAGGGATCCACCCATGAGCTCCATAGGAGTCATGGCTTCATTTCCGAATAGCAGCCTGAATGGGGTGAAGCATGTGTACCTGGCTTGCATGGTCCGAATGGACCATAGAATCTTAGGAAGTTATTCGATACACATCCCTTTGGCTAGCTCGACAATCCTTCGATTTAGACCGGAGAGAATATTTCCATTGGCTCGCTCGACGGATCCGTTGGATTGTGGATGGTGAACTGCTGCGAAGCATAACTTGATGCCCAGTTCTTCACAAAATTCTTTAAAGGGTTCGGCTTCGAACTGGGTTCCATTATCTACAGTTAGCTCCCTTGTCACTCTGAACCTGCATATGATATTTTGCCAGAAGAATTTTTGCACATTCCTTGAAGTGATAGGAGTTAGAGGTTCAGCTTCGACCCATTTAGAGAAATACTCAATTGCTACCACAGCAAACTTCAAGTTGCCTTTTCCCATTGGAAAAGGGCTGATCAGATCCATTCCCCATCGTGCCATTGGCCACATCGGGGCAATAACTTAAAGTGGTACTGGTGGACGGTGGCTCCGTCTAACCATCCACTAGCATCCTTGATAGGTTCGAATCAATTCCTCCGCATCTCTTACAATTGTTGGCCAGTAGAGCCCCTGCCGAAGTGTCTTTCCTGCTAGAGCACAGGGGGCCAGGTGGCTTCCTCATAAACCTTCGTGAATGTCCCGAAGTATATCTTGTCCTTCGGGTTGTGAGATGCACTGGAGTAAGGGACAACAGACTTCGGCTTTGTATAATATCCCATTGACAAACTCATAATTTCGAGCCCTTGCTTGCAACCTTCGCAAATCTGGACCTTTTGACAAGACTGCACTGTTTTGTAAGAGATCCATTATCAGAGCCCGCCAGTCTGTAGCTGGGATGCAATTGACTTCTGCTGACGGTAATTTATCTACTATAGGCTTGACAAGTTATTCATAGAAAGCACCCTCCGGAGGTCCAATGCTCCGGATGCAGCCTTTGCTAGAATGTCTGCAAGTTGATTATCTGCTCGAGGTATACTCCGAACATAAAATCCTTTGAACATTGCTTCCGTCTTGCGGATTTCTTCCAGATACTTTGCAAGATGCAGATTCCTTGCATGAAAGCTTTTGTCAACATGCCCTGTGACGGCATGGGAATCTGTTTTAATTATAATCCTTGTTGCTCCAACTGCCTTTGCCTGTCGGAGGCCTAGCAGGATTCCTTCGTATTCTGTGATACTATTGGTGGTCTTAAAGTTGAGCCTCGCAGAATACATGGCTTTTTGCCCTGACGGCGATATTATTACAGCTCCAGCTCAGGCACCAGATGCCTGATATGCTCCGTCAGAGAAAATTGTCCATAGACCTTCGGAGGTTTCATCCGGAGCCCAAACTGCAGATGGAGTCCACTCTGCTACGAAGTCAGCTATGATCTGAGATTTGATAGTTGTTCTCACCGTGAAGGAAATACCAAAGGGGGCTAGCTCGACAGCCCATTTTCCGATCCTACCCGTGGAATCTTTGCTCCCAAGCATATCACCAAGGGGATACGAGGTAGGAACGATTAGGTTGTGCTAGAATGTAATGCCTTAGCTTCCGCGAGGCCATTACTAAAGCATAAGCAAATTTTTCGAGCTCGGAGTATCTTGTCTTTTCTCTGGACAAGGCTTTTGACACGAAGTAAACTGGATTTTGCACCAGCTTTCCTTGAAGCTCAACTTCCCTAACCAATATTGCACTTACTGCGGAGCCCGTTTCTGCCAGGAGGGGCACGGTAAGTGTTGATAGGCTTCCGAGGTATTCTTTAATATCATCGAAGCTCTTCTGGGACTCCAGCGTCTAGTTGAAACTTTTGGACCCTTTTAGAGCTTTAAAAAATGGAAGGCTTCGCTCAACTGATCTGGCCAGGAATCTACTGAGAGCTGCGAGTCGTCCTGTTAGCTTCTGGACCTGCTTCAAATTTTCTGGTGGAGCCATTCTTTGCAATGCACTTATCTGCGTAGGGCTAGCTTCGATTCCCCTATTCGAAACTAAGTACCCTAACAGTTTACCTGCTTGCGCCCCGAATATACATTTTTTAGGATTGAGGCGAACTCCACATGCTCGGAGGCTCTCAAATGTTTCAGCTAAGTCTAGGCTATGATGGTGCTTTACATCACTCTTTATTACAATATCATCCATATAGGCTTCGACATTTCGACCTATTTGATGACCTAGAGCCTTAGCTATCAAACGTGAGAAGGTGGCTCCGGCATTCCTCAAGCCAAAAGGCATTCATACATAACAAAATACTCCGGATGGGGTTATGAAACTCGTCTTGGCTTTGTCTTCGTGCCTTAGCCGGACATGATGATAACCGGAGTAAGCATCCAGGAAGCTCAGTAATTCAGAGCCAGCCGTAGAATCCACCAGCTGGTCTATTCGGGGCATAGGGTAGGGGTCTCGCGGGCATGCTTTATTTAATGACGTGAAATCAATGCACATGCGCCACTTGCCGGAGCCCTTTTTCCTAACAAAAACAGGGTTAGCTTGCCACTCCGTGTGGGCTACTTCCCTGATGATGCTAGCCCTTAACAATTTTTCCACTTCTACCTTGGCAAGGACTGCCCTCTCTGCTGATAACTTATGGAGCCCCTGGCGCACTGGCCTAGCCTTCGGATTGACAAGCAAACTATGCTCGATGATACTCCGGTCAACCCCGGTGATGTCTACGTCGATCCAGGCAAAGATGTCCAATTTTTTAATGACTACATCCTCCAATGAAGCGGCTATCTCCGGAGGTAGCCCCTTGCCGAACTGTATTGGGTACTCCTTGCCATCCTTCAGAATTATCTTTGTGACGACATCACCTTCCAGTCTTGGCTTTAGGGAAAGGCCATTCGAGGAGTTCGAAGACTCCGAAGCCTCCTCTGTGTGCTCCGACACACTGTGCACTTGCCGAGGGTCCAATGGCTGACCGTGGCCATACTCCATTCTTCAGGCTACAGCTTGGTCTCCTGAGATAGTGAGAACTCCAACTTGCATGGGCATCTTGAGACATAAGTAGTTGTGATGTGCTATAGCCCCGAACTGGTTCAACATCCCCCATCCAAAAATCACATTATAGGCATATGGGGCATCGACGACGTCGAATATCACTTCTTCCACCCTGGCCAAGGGCCCCTCTCCAAAGGCAACCTCGAGGCCTATCTGGCTGAGGGCATCGAGAAGCGGACTTGCGAAGCCTTGGAGTTGGCGGGCCACCAGAAGTAGATGCCTCCGAGGAATGCACATATGATCGAAGGCCTGGATAAAAAGTATATCTGCGGAGCTCCCACCATCTACCAGGATCCTTCGAACTTCGACTCAAGCTATATTAGCTGAAATGACTAGGGGGTCAGCATGAGGGAATTTCACCCCCAAAGCATCATTGGCAGTAAAGGAAATAGGTACATGAGACCACTTGGGCATTCCTGCCGCAGAATTCGAGGTCCCTATGTGCCCTACTTCACGGACATATTCTCGCCGCTGCCTTTTTGACATGTTTCTAAGGGTCCCCCCTCCGGAGATGGGTAGGACCACCTGCTTGCCACGATCTTGGGGATCTTCCTGCTTCGGTGGTGGCATAATATTGACCACCAAGAGCTGCATGGGTGCTTCGGGGATGCTGGCTCGGGCCATAGTTTGCACGGGCTCCGAACGTCCCACTGGATGGGCTCGATCCGAAGTACCTCGCCATGTACTTCGTCCAAGGTATTCACCCTGAAGGGTTAGTACAGACTTATAGTCCTTCGTGTCATGGCTTCTATTCTCGCCATGTACACAACAGAAGAAGCTCTAGCACCTGCCAGCTATTCTTTCTTGGGGCTTCGAATCTCCAACCTTGAAGCCTTGTGCCTGCTGGAAGTTGGCAGGTGCCTTCGTGGCAGAGGGGGCAATGTTCAACACCTCCGAGTAGAAGTGCTTCTTTCCTCGCCTATGATCATTGAAACGATTGTCATGGGGGGCATGCAGAGAGGTTGGGACTTCGGACTTCGTCTTCACTTCTCGAAGGGTTGGTGCAGGTGTTGCAGTTCTTCGGAGGCAGCCTTTCTTTGCCTTGGCATACTGTTCGAAGTATGTCATCAACTGTGCCACAGATGACAATGGTTTCCAATGAAGCTTGCTGAGGAGATCTGGGTTCAACAACCCTTTGCGCGTGGCATCGACTGCCGAAGAGGTAGACAAGCCCTTGATCTGAGACTTGGTGTGGGCGAAGCGCATGAAGTACTCCCCCGCTTGCTGCTTCACCTGAAATAAACTCCCCGTCGACATTGGGGCCACAAATGTACATTAGAAGTTGCTTACAAACTTCCTCTTCAGCTGCTACCAGGACTTGATCGATGCTGGCTTTAGAGACCAAAACCATCGAAGAGCTACACCTTTGAGAGGGAGGAGGAAGCACTTTGCCATAGTGTTACGCACCCCTCCGCTGGCTTCTATTGCTAAAGCATACGAACAAGCGAATTCTCCGAGGTCGAACCCACCGGAATACTTGTGCAGCTTCGAGGCTTTAAACCTGGGATCGAAGGGCACTTTCTGCAGGTCCGAATGCAATGGAGACTCATCATTGAAGGATGCATTCTCGACCTCCTCAGGACTTGGATAGCTTCGGGAAGGCTGCTAGCACCACCGTCTTGAGGCCCTTCGGGAGTATGAGTGGAAGCTTGAGAGCGGAGTCGATCAGCGGCATCTTGCCTCCATCTTGACACTTCCTCCTGAAGTCACGCTACTTGGGTAGCCTCGTCCTTAGGAAGGTCTTTGTCTCCTTCGAAGGGGAGCTCCGGGTCTTGGGAACTGGCGTAGTCAGTTCGGAGCACCGTGGGAGCGGCTCGGGGGCCTCTCGGTGCTCGACGTCCAACGACCGCTTTGGGGGTTACCATGATAACAGAAGGTCCTGTCTGGTTGTCCGAGGGGACCTTCGGGGAGGATCGGAGGCTAGGCTAGGTAGGCATAGCTAATGAACATGAGGTCCGAAGACCGTGGACTTCGATTGATTTGGGAAGGCGAGGAAAGGCCTTCGAGCTGTACTTGGATGCCCCTTACCGAAGGGTGCGCGAAATCTTGGGACTCCGAAGATCCCTTCGCAAGTTCTCCTCGAAGCACAGTCAGCAGTAGAGAACTAGCTTTTAGAACTACGATCCCCAGGGACAGCGCCAACTATTGGCGTAAAAGATTACGCTAACAGGTTCTCGAATGTTAAGAACTAGCAATAACGAAGTTTGTGCTGGGAACTATTCCGAGCCTCCGAATAGGATAATAGCTGGAAGTGGTCCAAAAATGTGTAGTGAATAGCTGAGTATTCGATGCCTATTACAAGGTAAGAAGGATGGTATTTATAGGCAAAAAGTCTTAAGGAAAAGACCTATATACCCCTCAATTACAACCGACATAGTGGAAACTATTCGGTACCCCGAATAGGGCTAAAATAGTAAAATCTATCCGGAGAAGGTAGATAAGGCAGACGTCTTATCAGTATGTCTGTTTTCCACTGTAGCTTTGGGGCCTTCGGAGGATGCCTTCAAATCATAAGCCGAAGCATCCTTCGGCTTAAAAACTTCATCACCTTCGGAGATGAGCACAAGCTTTGATGCTGATAAGTTATCTTTGACTGTCAATCTCTAAAGCCTGAGGATGAAGTATTTTCCCCCAATAGTAGCCATGTCTAGCAAAAGTAATCTTGATTGGCTGAAGTCTCGCGTAGAGCAATACCAGTCTTCTAAAGACAGTATTGTCGAAGCCATTGAAGATTTTAGCGAAGTAGAGAAATCCGGACAAGGTTTTGTGTCGGCCGATCCTTTAGAAGAAGTCGACATAGGCAATGGTAGCATCCCAAGGTGTAGGACGGAAAGTAGCGACTAGAGGGGGGTGAATGGGCGCCTAAAAAATTCTTCCGAAATAAAGACCTAATCCCAACACCCAATGCACCCCGACAAAAAAAACTACAGTAGCAAAGAAAATTACACGAACTAAGATTGTCTAGCCTAAAAATGACCGGTGTCCTAATTAAAATGATATTTAAAAATAAACTAGACTAAATAAAATAACTACAATGGACAAAAATTGGTACTAGAAATATTTAATGACGTAAGCAAAATACCCAAATATATTAATAAAATATTCAGATTGCGATCTAAAATAAAATACTAATCAACTGAATAAAACATGGATCATCCAGAAATTAATTTTGAAATAAACCTAAAATATTTCATGTAAATTTTTTTTTCTGTGACTAATAATAATATTTTTTATGAGCAGATTAACAAATATTTAAATAGAATTTATGCGAGTACTAATAATATTTTGGTAGATTAAATTAACCACAAAATTTCTAAACTGATTTTCAGCTAATTATTTAATATATGATTATCTATCTAATTAATCTACATGGAAAATAGGAGATTAGATTAATTACTTGCATCTATTCATGTCGCCGCGCCGATCTGTCGTGAACCACACCGAGGGAGAAAAACCAACGCCGACCGCCGCATGCGCCTATGCGAAGAAAATGTGTCGCCGAAGGACCACGCCTCCGCTCGTTGTTGCTTTGGATATCACGGGCGCCGCGCCTTGAAAGCTTCAAGCTACCAGTGCTCTGCCGCATGCACGGATACAGCTGCGCTAGGCTAGAGGCTAGCCCAACGCTATGTGCTGCTAGCTGCCTGCTGAATTATTGCTTTTGGCCTTAGGTGCTGCTGCTTGCGCCTGCGCACACGCCTCGTGCCGGAGGGACAATTGCTGACGCTAGTCGTAGCTAGGAGATAGATGCTGCGTGAGGCAGCGATGCCATGGTGCGGCGGAGCCGGGAAAAAGGATGATGAATTTTGTTGTAGATGAAAACAGTGCGGTGGACTAGAGTAGATTGATTATTGGGAAAACAGTCACCCTATCCCTAGGGGGTAGGGGTCTATTACCCTGACTCTAAAATAAAATTCGAAATTACTAAAATACCCTTAGAAAAATCAACTGACTCAAATAAAAAATATTCTGGACTTAAAAACTAAATATTAATATCCAAAAAACAAAATAATCATCGGTTGTCAATTTTGCGCCGAAACTGACAAAGCGTCCATCGTCTTCACACCGGGTACCCGGATTGGACCGACCCGATCCCGCAACTTCCTCAGCCCGGCAATCGCTTGCCCGTGTACCTGATTCAAACCCAATCAACAGACCAGTGGATCCTCTACCGCTCCTAGCCCATGTACCCGGATTGGGCCAGCCTGACTCCACGGCTCCTCTGCCCGACTGTCGCTCGCTGCCCGTGTACTTGAGTCACACGCGCGCCCCAGACACGACAGGTCTTCATGTCTCTTATTTGACTTCTGTTGACAATCACTCATCACATCTCGAGCATAAGACCCATGCTCTTCAACATGGTTTCTCAATCTCCCCCCTGATGAGTGCATTGTCAACACCCTCTTCAACAATTCCTCAGAACCTGCAAAACATGTGGAAACACAAAAAACAAAAACAAAAGAAAATAGAAGGAAGAAAATAAAAGTTTAACCCTAATGACCAAAAGCCAAACAGAAGCAAGAAAATGGTCATTATGGTTAACCAAAAATAAAGACTCAAAAACAAGTGCAATCTCAGAACTACCAACAAGGATATACAGAGTAAATGCAAAACATTGAAATACTCCCCCTGAAATAAATCCCAGAGAAAGCCAAAAATGTCCCCTAAACTCCAAAATTTCTCCCCCTTGTTGACAATTGCACTCATCAAGTGAGACTAAATGCACTCTAAAGAGACATAGACACACACTCCCCCTAAAATGCAGCTCCCCCTCAAAATATGCCATGAATGCAAATAGGGTGAAGGTGGATTGTAAAAAGCAATGCTTCTTAGATATGATTAACTGCAATTACAATATCTAACAGGTATAACAAAAGATATATTGTCTAAGATACATGACATGATCAGTGCAACAGATGATATCTAAAGAGAGTCATTAGCACACATTTTTCTATTTTTGCAAACAAAAGAATCACCACATTTTCTAGTTGACAAGCAAAGTAAAGCATGAGATGCAAAAGCTAACTGATACCTACCAAGATAAGCATTGTCCAGAACAAAGTGCTTCAGCAAACTTGCCATCTTTTTATTTTTTCCAGACATTTTGTTTTTCCTTTTTATTTTTCATTTCTACCAGGGGTTATTTGCATGTCAAACCTTATGCTAACCGACCAAATCAATCCTAAGTTAGAACTGGACCATCAGAAGCTTAAAACATTGGTCTTGGCATACATTACACTGTTCTAGTTCATACAAAAGCGCTATGGTAAGCAGTCCAGAACAATGCAATGCGACAAAGCAAACCCACCTGGATCTTTTCTAATAATCACAAAAATGCATGCATTTTTCATTTTTCTGAATTTTTATCATTTTTATAGCACATTTTTCATGTTTAAAGCATATAGATTTCCATGTTGCATATCTGCATCTAAGTAAGGATCTAGCTACTAGGCAGGTAAAAGATAGTGAAAACATTCAGCCTACACATGCTAGTTACGAGAAGCAATGGTGATCATTTTTAAATTTTAAAGCATAAAAGCCATGCATATGACAAATATCAGACATATCATGTGAACTGAAGCAGAACATGATCATCGACAAGTAATCAAAAACATATACTAGCTAGAGTAAGTTAAAGCGGATCAATCATATCACAAAAGCAAACTCAAAAAGTGATATATGATTATGCATGGTATGAACGCACACAAAAAGACTCAAAAAAATAAAGAAGAACAAAAAACTGCCTCAAAGTATCCTAAAAAGGATACACAACTCCCAAATCCCCTCACAAACGCTCAAAAGTAGACTGGTCTAGGGGTTTGGTAAAAATGTCAGCCAACTGCTGATGGGTATCAACATGAACAAGATCAATGACCCCTTTCTCATGTTGATCCCTCAAAAAGTGAAAGCGCACATCAATATGTTTGGTTTTTCGAGAAGACCAAGATACAAGCGAAGAACCAAGAATTTGGCAAGTACCGGAAGTCGACTTGCGATCCAGCCGGCACCCACCGAAATCAGCGTTGGAAAAACCAGCTAAATCAAGAGACAATGATGCAGAATAGTAAAGACTTAGATCCGGAGCATAAGTAAGGTACTTGAAAATACGCTTGACAGCTTGCTGGTGAGATGCACGTGGTGAAGACTGAAATCGCGTGCACACACCCACGACAAACTGAATGTCTGGTCTCGTCATAGTCAAGTATAGCAGCGATCAGATCATCCCTCGATACTCTCTCTCGTTTACCTTGACGTCGTTCTCGTCCTTGTCTAGACCTCCAGATGTACCCATTGGGGTCATCTATGGCCTCAGCTCTCCACCAAAATCAAATTTCTTTAGCATGTCCCGTGTGTACTTACCCTGGTGGATGAAAATGCCATCCTTGGTCTGCTTGATCTGGACCCCTAAGAAGTACTTGAGTTCACCCATGAGACTCATCTCAAACTCTCTATGCATCTACTCAAAAAACTTGGACACAAGCTCATTAGTAGAACCACCAAAAATAATACCGTCCACGTAAATCTGAGCAACCAATAAGTCTAAGCCATCTCTAAGCAAGAAAAGAGTTTTGTCCGCAGAACCCATCACAAAACCTTTCAGCAACAAAAACTGCTTTAGGCGGTCATACCAAGCCCTAGGGCCTTGCTTCAGACCGTATAAAGCCTTCTGCAACTTGAAAACATGTCGAGGAAACTTAGGGTTCTCAAAACCGGGGGGCTGCTTAACATAGACCTCCTCCGAAGCTCGAAAAACTGGCTCCGAAGTCATAGGGGCTTGAGAAGCTGAAAGATAAGTTGGCATTAGTCATTTCATCAAATATATGTATATAAAACATGTTGTTTTCAAAGCTACCTGCAGGGCTCGAGTTCGAAGAATTTTTTTGGAGTCCACCCTCCGGATCTTCTTCGAAGGTTATAGGCCAGGTGGTCATCAAAGGTGGAATCTAGAGCCCGATGAACTCCTCGGCTAAGTCCCGCATGCTCATGCGGCGACTAATCCTTTGGAGCAAGCTGAGGTGAGCTTCGAGCTGGCCAGGGTCAGGTTGAACTTGGGCTTCTCTTCGGAAGTGTATGTCTCGCAGAGGTCCGGCCAGATGACTTCCTGCTCCAACTTCGGCATATAACCACCAGAGAATCCAATCTGTGCACCATCTGGCGTTGATGGCTTTCGCTAGAAATCTCAGTTGGAATTCGTCTCGGAGTCTGAAGTTGATACTGTCGAAGGCTACCACAATTTTCTCTCCTCCGGAGCCTTGGTAAGTTTTTGGTTGGCAAGATGCTCTGTGCAGTGCTGCGAAAATTTCTGCTCTTCCTTCGTAGCCTTCAGCTCGTAGCGCCCATTCAAAGATGGCTAAGCGCGCTATTGCATTCGGAGATATTTGAGGAAGGGTGATATGAAATAAGTCTAGTACCTCTGATAGGAAGTCCACTGCTGGGAGTCCTAACCCCGCTTTGAAGAAGGCTTCGAAGACCACAACTTCTCCAGGCCTCAGCGAAGGGATGGCCTCCTTTCCATGTTTCCGGATGATGACCTCCGAGCCAATCTTCCCCTCCACTGCGGTTGCGATCGTCTCCCTCTTGCAGGTAGATGGCCCCAGTTTATAAGACTAGTCTGGATACTTCGAAGAAGCCGGGAGGAGATCGTGAGGACCGATCTGTTGGGGATTCCTTGCCGAAGCCATCACCGCCACTGCTCCCGCCACCGTCGGAGCCACCATTGCTGTTGGTGCCGCTACTGTTGCTGCCGCTGCCGCAGCTGTAGCTTGCTGGCGGGCTAGGGCCGAAGTCGCCCCAGGAGCCTTGAAGCTAGTTTTCGCCATGAACTCGCACCGAATGCTAAAGCTAGAGTTTGGAGGCTAAGGATTGGTTGCGCAAAGATGGTGAGAAAGGTATTCGAGAAGTGTCTGGGTCCTCTATTTATAGCCCAGGCCCATGATTTTTTACCGTTCACATTCGCTGTTTCGCATTACTGACCGTTACTCTTTACGAAGTTAATGCACCGCGTAACTTCTGTTGAAAGGAAAAGGCCAACGGCTATTTCTTCTAAGTCTAAAAAGCTTTCTGACTTCTTAAGTTGATTTCAGGATAGTTCGAATATAGCTCTCTTAGAAATCGATTCGAAGCTGAGAATCTTCATGTAATCTGATGGTTGATTAAATCTGTTAACCCTTACGCATGATTATTTTTCTTGCGTATACTGCTCTCCTAACTTTAAAGATCTAGCGGAGAAGCGTATTCGAGGGGCTACTGTTGGGGGAAAATACTTTATCCTCAGGGTCCCTGCTGTAACAAGACAAGGCAGGTGATTTAGCCAAAGGTTTCCAGCATCTAACTCTGGCTTAGTACTGGGACAAGTTCGAAGGATGGAGGCGAACTCTAGTTCAGAGTATATTTTCGAACATGGATTTCAGAAAGCTCCCTTGCCAGCTAAGATGGAAGGCTTATCCTCTTTCATATCAGATTAGTCTTTTACCGTTTTAGCCCTATTGAGGGTACCGAATAGTTTCTACTATATCGGTTGTAAAAGAGGGGTAAAAAGGTCTTTTCCTTAAGGTTTTGGCCTATAAATACCCCTCCTTTTACCCTGTAATGAGGATCGAATACTGAGTTATTCAATACACATCTTCGAACTGCTTCGAGCTATTATCCAATTCGGAGGCTTGAAATAGTTCACTTCACAAACACTCCGTTTGTTAGCTTCTAATACTTAGACACCTGTTAGCGTAATCTTTTACGCCAACACCTGTGCCACTAATCGAGCTTTGTTGCGCACAACAACCCCATCTTCACCTTGTTTGTTCTTAAACACCCACTTGGTGCCTATGGTGTTGCATCCAGGTGGCAGCTCAACTAGTGTCCAAACTCAATTGCTTACAAAGTTTTCAAGCTCTTATTGCATGGCGTTTATCCAATTTGAATCAGAAAGAGCATGAGAAACATCTCTGGGCTCAAAAGTAGCAACAAAAGCAGACTCAACAAACATAGCAAGAAAACCAACTGAAGAATGGAGGGATCTCTCCGTAAGATCACCGATGATGAGCTCTGATGGGTGATCACGCTGAACTACTCGGGATCCTAGGTGATTTGAAGTCACCTCACTGGAGTCAGCGACTGGCTCCTCTTGACTCGGCTGAGAAGTCATCTCACCTGAGTCAGCAACTTGTACCTTTGGACTGGGCTGAGGAGGCTCGATCGAAGTAGAAGGAGTGATCAGAGGTCCGTCCTCATCCTCAGTCGAAGTCTCAGATGGTGTGGGGTATGTAGGGTGTGCAGAGGGCCCACCCTCATCATTACCAGGAGTGTCATCATCTTCCTCGAAGATGGACTCTCCAAGCTCATCATCTCTAGAAAGTTCAAAAGAAGGCGTTAGCGAAGGCATGGACTCAACAAAAGAAACCTCACAAGTCTCGACAAGCAGCTGAGAGTCTAGGTTCCAAACACGAAAGCCTCGAGAATGCAAAGCATAACCAAGAAAAATTCCATCCCAGCAACGAGACTCAAACTTGTCCAAATGCCCTCTCTTCTTGAGCACAAAGCACTTGCATCCAAACGCTCGCAAGTGACTCACCTTAGGCTGTCTGCCAAACCGCAACTCATGCGACGTCTTACCTAAGTATGCTCCAAGAAAAATGTGGTTGGCTAGATAGCAAGTTGTGTTCATAGCTTCAGCCCAAAAGTGCCTAGGAGTCCTATGCTCATCACGCATCGTCCTAGCAATCTCGACTAGCGTGCGGTTCTTTCATTCCACAACGCCATTCTGTGGGGGAGTGTAAGGGGCAGTGAACTGATGATCAAGACCCTGATCACACAGAAGCTGACAAACTGAGAGTTCTTAAACTCAGAGCCGTTGTCCGAACGAATTGCTCGCATCCTGCCACTGTTCTTGTTCTGCAACTTCAAAATCAGGTAATGAACATACTGAAAAGTCTCATCCTTAGACTCTAGAAAGTAAACCCATGAGAATCGAGAAAAATCGTCAACTATCACAAGGGCGTACCACTTCCCACCCACTGAGCATACTAGAGCTGGACCAACTGTATCCATGTGTAACAGCTCTCCCATGTACGAAGTCATTACCTGAGTCACAGGTGCCTGAGAAGCGGCAACCATTTTCCCATGATGACAGGGATGGCAAACTAGATCCTTATCCATCTTAAGCTTGGGCAATCCTCGGATAAGGTCCATAGAACTCAATCTAACATGCAGATCAAAGCTCAAATGGCCTAACCTTCTATGCCACTTCCAGAGCTCAGAGGAGGATCCAGCCATCAGACAACGAGAAGGGCCAGAAGAACTAGAGAAATCAATACGAAAAACCTTACTGAAAGGTAAGATCCGGCGAACTAAAGATCCTCTAGAATCAACAACAGAAGACATGACCTTCTTAAAACGAACCTCTAAACCATCCTCAAGAAGTTGCGAAATAGAAATTAGATTAAAATTCAGATTTCCAACTAAAGCAACATTCTTCAAAGAGAAATAATCAGAGATGCGAATCGACCCAATACCTTGTACCTTCCCTTGACCACTGTTCCTGAAAGTGATGTATTCCTTGGAGCTCGGGGGAGAGAGGCTAGAGAACCATCTGCGGTGTCCAGTCATGTGGCGAGAACATCCTGAGTCCATGATCCACACATCCTCTAGTCCTCGATCCTGCAAGATCAATGGTCATGAGTGCGAGCAAACGGTCGAACACCAGGTTTAGCTAAGGTGCTAAACCAGTGTCGAGCCATCTGCTCGTAAGTAGGAAAGCAGAAGGAATCATATGACTATGGACCAAAACGCGACTCAAAGCGTGGTCCTCTGTTCTACCTAAAATCACGGCCACGAGGTGCAAAACCGTATCCATAACGATCTGGAGCTCTGTCGGAACGAAAACCACCCTCCGGAGCATGGTCATAAAAACCGTCTCCTCTACCACCACCTACACGACATGGCCTGGCCTCTAGCTTCTCTCTACGTCGAGGAACTCTATGTCTACCACCCTGCTGGTAGAACCACTCCTGCACACCTTGATCTCTCTCTACTCTCTCAACCCGCATCCTCCTAAAGCAAAACTCCTCAGGATGCCCATCTCTCTGACAGAACTCACAGTGATAAGTGGGTTTCTTGGGATGTAGTTGAGGCTTGGGGTTCTTAGGCTTGGTGGTGTTGGGTGAAGAATCTTTGGTGTGAGAGGGTCCAGGTAAAGAATCAAGAGAAGTGTGGAGAGGTTTAGGCTTTGGGACCCAAATTTGCTTCTTAGGTGGAGCTTTAGGTTGTTCTTGAAACACTCCATCCTTGGGCTGACTATCCTTAAAGGACTCAGTGGAGTGAGTCTTTGGATATCTCTGTTCGTGAGTCATATTACTCAACTACACTGCTCGGCTAATGGAACTCTCAAAATCAGCCTTGGTATAGGTGTAACCTACCCCAAACCCATCCTGCCTCTTAAACTACTGGATCATCATGCCAAGCTGTGGCTCTTTGGCACTAATCCAACTCAGGATCTAAGGGAGGTAAAAGTTCTCATTATGAAAATCAGCTAGCTCCTCTCTCAAGGAAGCTAACACCTCCAACTGAGACAAGCAGATGTCACACTCTCTATCAATTTCGACAGACTTCTCAGCTTTTAGCTTGATCAACTCCATTCTCATGGACAAGCAATTCTCACAAACAGTGGGTGCAACTGACAAGGTCTCAAGCTCTAGCTTAGTCTGCTCAAACTCAGCTCTCACTCCCGCTAACTCGCCCAACTGCTCATCACTCTTGGCTCTCAGCTCAGTTATACTAGCTAAATGGGATGGGCAGTCTACACAGGGCATGATGATAGTGGCATGAGCATCTTTAAGCTCCTGCTGAGCACTTTCAAGCTCAGTGGCCATAGCGTCTCTCTCATCTACTCTCTCTGTGTACCTGGACTTCAGAGTCATTAGGTCACACAACAACACCTCACAGTTTGGGCACTCACTGCTACCACCCAAGCAAGGGGAAGAAGACAGACTCTCAATCTTGCCATTCGCCATGGCAAGCTAGCTCACTCTCAAGTTCATCTATCCTCTTTTTAGCCCCTCTAAGCAGTTTCTCCTGATACATCAACTCCTGACGGTTTTGTTCTAGTAAATTAACAACATCTTGTTCATAGGACAGTACCTTTTCTTGTTGGGTCTTCAGCTGTGACGCGAGCGACTCTTCAGCTTGTCCCTGAAGGCCATGAAGCAAAGGCCCGCCGAATCGTCCCTGTCCTTCCCCTTCCTGTTCACGATCTCTTCATCAATTGAACTTGAATATGAGGAGGAAGACGAAGATCTCTTGGAGTAGCTTTTCTCCATCTCGGCGAAGAAGGCCTTGTCTCGCTTCTTGTTCTCACACCTGTAATCCTTCAGAGCCTTTCGAAAGAATCTTGTCTTGGGCTTGCCCTTTGTGGAAGTAGAGTTGTAGTACTTGCCAGAGTCGTAGGAGTTGTCGTCGGTTCCCTTCTTGTAGCTCTTCCACTTGAGGCAGTCGGCGCTGAAATGACCTGGATCACCACACTCAAAACATACGGATTTTTTGCCGTGTCTCTTAAGCATTCGTTTATCATAGACACGTTGTACCCAGTTGTTAAACAAACAAAGATCATCATCTCCTAGCGAATCAGGTTGTTCCTCGGAGATATACATCAAAGAGAATGCAGTACAACTCAAGGTAGTAGGATCAGTAGACTGTGTTGCAAGGGCCAAAGTTTTTGAGCTAGAACCAGTGAGATTTGATCTCAACTGGATATCAACCTTTGAGGCCCTGAGATTACTAAAAAGTTTTGCGACGGTCAAGATATCATAAGAGGTGCTCTCAACTATAGAGGAAACCTTGATCTCCCAGATTTTAGGGTCCAAGGTATGAAGAACCTTGAGCGCCTGTTCATGATCTGAGACCAGCCGATCATGCTCGGCCTTGTTGACCCGAAGCTTGTTAATGATCGATTGAAAACGACCAAACAAAGCCTCAATAGTCTCACCCGACTTCTGTGAGAAATTTTCATACTCACGTCGGTAGGTCTGATAGAGCCTAGCCTTGACCTGAGTTGTCCCCTCATGGTGTGCCTAGAGGGTAGCCAGATCTCTCGAGCAGTGGTGAGATGGCTAGCATGCTCAAACTTACTAGGACCTAGACTAGAGAATAAAATGTTCACCGCTTTACTATTGTTTTGATGCTGGGCTATTATATCAGCAGACGTACCCTCAGCAATAGGCACTATGGTGAAAGTAGGGTGAACACAAATATCCCAAATGTCCAAGCTCTGGCTCATAAGATAGGCTCGCATGCAAGTCTTCCAATAAGTGTAGCCAAAAGCTTCAAGGGACGGGATTTTACCAGAGGAAGTCATGATCACTACCTGGGTTTAGAACCAGTTAAGGTATGGAAATACCCTAACCTTTCTCTGATACCACTTGTAGGACCGAAAGTAGCGACTAGAGGGGGGGTGAATGGGCGCCTAAAAAATTCTTCCGAAATAAAGACCTAATCCCAACACCCAACGCACCCCAACAAAACTAACAACAGTAGCAAAGCAAATTATAGGAACTAAGATTGTCTAGCCTAAAAATGATCGGTGTCCTAATTAAAATGATATTTAAAAATAAACTAGACTAAATAAAATAACTGCAGTGGACAAAAATGGTACTAGAAAAATTTAATGACATAAGCAAAATACCCAAATATATTAATAAAATATTCAGATAGCGATCTAAAATTAAATACTAATCAACTGAATAAAACATGGATCATCTAGAAATTAATTCTGAAATAAACCTAAAATATTTCATGTAAAAAAATTATGTGACTAATAATAATATTTTTTATGAGCAGATTAACAAATATTTAAATAGAATTTATGCGAGTACTAATAACATTTTGACAGATTAAATTAACCACAAAATTTCTAAGCTGATTTTCAGCTAATTAATTAATAGATGATTATCTATCTAATTAATTTACCTAGGAAATATGAGATTAGATTAATTACTTGCATCTGTTCACGTCGCCGACGCCGCATGCGCTTGTGCGAAGAAAATGTGTCACCGAAGGACCGCGCCTGCGCTCGCTGTTGCTTAAGAGATCACGGGCGCCGCGCCTTGAAAGCTTCCTGCTACCAGTGCTCTGCCGCATGCAACGATATAGCTGCCCTAGGCTACAGGCTAGCCCAACGTAGGTGCTGCTAGCTGCCGGCTGAATTATTGCTTTCGGCCTTAGGTGCTGCCGCTTGCGCCTGCGCACACGCCTCCTGCCGGAGGGACAACTACTGACGCTAGCCGCAGCTAGGAGAGACATGCTACGCGACGTAGCGATGCCATGGTGCGGTGGAGCCGGGAAAAAGGATGATGAATTTTGTTGCAGATGAAAACAGTGTGGTGGACTGGAGTAGATTGATTATTGGGAAAACAGTCACCCTATCCCTATGGGGGTAGGGGCCTATTTATAGGCGACCCACTAATACATGGAAAATAATAATTTACCCCTAGGGTGAATTACACTGACTCTAAAATAAAATTCGAAATTACTAAAATACCCGTAGAAAAATCAACTGAGTCAAATAAAAAATATTTTGGACTTAAAAACTAAATATTAATATCCTAAAAACAAAATAATCATCGGTTGTCAGTTTTGCGCTGAAACTGACAAAGCGTCCACCGTCTTCGCAACGGGTACCCGAATTGGATCGACCTGATCTCCCAGCTTCCTCAGCCCGGCAATGGCTCGCCCATGTACCTGAGTCAAACCCAATCAACAGACCAGTGGATCCTCTGCCGCTCCTAGGCCATTTACCCGGATTGGGCCAGCCCGACTCCGCGGCTCCTCTGCCCGGCTATCGCTCGCTGCCCATGTACCTGAGTCACACGCGCGCCCCAGACACGACAGGTCTTCATGTATCTTTTTTGACTTCCGTTGACAATCACTCATCACATCTAGAGCATAAGACCCATGCTCTTCAACATGGTTTCTCACAAGGCCGACCTTTGTAAACCAGAATTTACAGGTTGATGAGAAGCCCGAAGTAATAAAGTTGCTTTGGTCGTACGTTGGTTGTTTCGCATGGGAGTATAGCGAGATGCCCGGATTAAGCCACGAGGTCATGGAGCATCGGCTACCTATTAAACCCGGGTTTAGGCCTTATAAACAACCCCCTCGTCGCTTTAACTCGGCCGTGTATGAATGAGTTAAAGAGGAGGTAGAACGATTACTCAAGACTGAGTTTATTAGGCCATGTAGGTATGATGAATGGGTCTCTAACATTGTGCTTGTAGAGAAGAAAGGGAGCAGCAAAATACGAGTTTGTATTGATTTCATGGATCTGAATAAAGCCACTCCGAAGGACGAGTATCCCATGCCAATAGTCGACATGTTGATCAACGATGCCTCAGGACACAAGGTACTAAGTTTTCTTGATGGCAACGCTAGTTATAATCAATTTTTTATGGCCGAAGAGGACGTCTACAAGACAACCTTTCGATGCCCTGGGTTTGTCGGCTTGTTTGATTGGGCCGTTATGACTTTTGGTTTAAATAATGCTGGTGCCACATATCAACGTGCTATGAACTTAATCTTTCATGACTTGCTAGGAGTTATGGTAGAAGTCTACATAGATGATGTTGTAGTCAAATCGGATGCTATGAGAAACCACTTAGCCAATTTGAGAGTCGCTTTTGATAGGATGTGTCAATATGGCTTAAAAATGAACCCGCTCAAATGTGCTTTTGGCTTGTCAGCTAGCAAGTTCTTAGGATTCATGATTCATGAAAGAGGTATTGAGATTGATCCTAAGAGTCTTGAAAATATTAGAAACTTTGCAGCGCCAACATGCAAAAGAGATGTGCAAAATTTGCTAGGCAAGATGAATTATTTGTGTCGCTTTATATCTAACTTGCCTGGCAAGATCAATGCTTTTGTCCCTATACTCCGGCTAAAGAATGAAGCTGAGTTCACATGGGGGGCAAGTCAGCAAAGCGCCTTTGAAAAAATTAAAGAGTGCTTGTCATCGCGACCCGTGGTGAGAGCACCAAAGGCCAGAATTCCGTTTTGGCTATACATCGTTGTAGAAGATAGCGTTATAGAAGCCATGCGAACTCAGGAGGTGGAGGGAAAAGAGGACATCATCACATTCTTTAGCCGCTGACTGCTTGACGCCGAAACCTGTTACGTATTTGTGGAGCGTTTGTGTTTATCACACTATTACGCTTGTACCAAATTATGCCACTATCTTCTTCCTAGCACATGTATTGTCGCTTGCCAAACCGATATCATAAAATACATGTTGCGAAAGCCAATTCTAAGTGGAAGAATCGGAAAGTGGGCTTACGCTATGATTGAATATGATTTTGCTTATGAACCGCTAAGAGCAATGAAGGGCCAAGTTGTCGCTAATTTTATAGTTGATCACCACGTAGACGTCAATTGGAGTAATGATGTTGCTCTAGTTGAAGTAGTACCATGGACAGACAGTATCAACCTTTGCAAAGCAGGCACAATCAACTTTTGCAAAGCAGAATCTTCTGGAGCCCCCTTCGCACACGAAGTGTGCAGAGGCTGCGGTGACATGCTGCTAAACTGGAAGGCCTTCGCTTTACCGAAGTCAATCTTCGATACATTGACGATTTTGACTCGAAGCCATCAAAGCCCTTGAGCCTTCGTACCATCCCCTCCAAAGTGGATCACCATGGCTTCGCAGCTACACCAAGCTCGATCTCTGTCCGTCCGTGTACCAAAGACA
Source organism: Zizania palustris (assembly GCA_019279435.1). Taxonomy (NCBI): domain Eukaryota; kingdom Viridiplantae; phylum Streptophyta; class Magnoliopsida; order Poales; family Poaceae; genus Zizania; species Zizania palustris. The sequence goes on along the minus strand of JAAALK010000080.1, from coordinate 61,713,843 downwards.
TGCATGTACAAAGTCATCCAAACTCCAAAGCCCCACCTTCGAAGTATCTTCACCACCTTCCAAACTTCCTCATTTGTCCATGTCCTCCGCACAAATCACTTCCATAATCACTACTTCATAGTGTATCTTCCCAGATCACACTCCCGAAGAGCCTTACCCAGACCATGCCTTCGATGCACCTTGACTTCTAAGACCTTTGTCAGGTGTCCTTCCAAGTGTCTCCGACTTGAGCACACTTGGGAGCCTTGCCTCATTCCTGAGGACTTTGTCAGCCATCCTTTGAAGTTACTCCCTCAGAGTCACCCTTCGAAGTGCCTCACCTCTGAGGACTTTGCCTCGGGGTACCTTCAACCAGAGCCACTCTCTGGACTTTTTGCCTTCGCCTGGTGCACCTTGACCCGAGGACCGATCTTGACCCCACGCAGCCTCTATGACCGAGCTCCCCGCTCGTCTGGCATCAAGCTCCTTGCCTGGTATCTTGATTCTTCTTTTTCTTAGTTCCCATTACGTTCTTCTCATATGCTTTACTTTCCCTCCTGCAAGAGGATGACCTCGACGCGCCTTAAATGAGTTCCTGTGGCCGACTGATATGATATGGACCAATATCGTCCATTATGAATTTGGGAACCGGTGGCCCTACTCCCATAGCATGGGTAAGTGAGAGACAATCCAAGGGTTTGGCGCACAAACATCAAGAGTCGTCCCTGATTGTACGCTGATCCACAAGGGCTCATGCTGGTTAGACGAACATGATTCCTCTGACACCGCCCGCCTCTTCGACTGCATCAGCCCTTGTCGTTCGTACTTCATCGGTGGTTGAGATACCGACATCTATCCAGGTTTGTCCTTGTCTTTGATACCAGCATTTATTCTTTTGTAACCATGACGTTGGACACCATTTTTTTAGTTTCAACCCCCACCATGTTCTATTGATGTTGATTCCCTCTACGCGACATTTGATCATATGCGGGATGAATCTATGAAGGCTGTCAGAGTTAATGCAGAGGTTGTTGATACACCAGAGATTGCCGCCACTGGTCCAGATGCATCGGTTGTTGCCAGTGTCATTGCTACGGGCATGCCTATTGCTGAGGCCACACTTGAGGCATCGACTATTTGTGTTGATGCCGCTTGACAGGTATCTTTGCTTCCTCATCCTTTGTTTCTCTTTTAGTGTCTCTGACATGTCTAACGCCGACCTTTGCATGTAACCGATGCTCGAGCATGACAATCCCGGTGAGGAACGTCCACCTTCCCCTCGGTTGTTATGACGGAGGGTGTCAATTTGGCTTCCATTGCTGCTGATTTTCCGCAGCCAGTCATTCCAGCACGGTCACCAGATGCAAGTCCTCTTGTTTTGGCACTGGCATGCCTTTCTTCTCATTGATCTCACCCTCCATTTCATTTCTTAGTCTTTCACCCGTCAATTCTCCTTTGAGTCAGCCCGTATCTTCATGCCGATGAGGTTGCTAGTGTTGCTCCATCGGCTACCGTTCCACTAACTTCGGAAGTGATGGAAGTTTTAATGGATCTGCTGCATCGGCTGGTAGATTCAATCGAGGGTTTGTCAATGACTCAAGTCTGATAAGGACTCATTTCGATGATATCTCGTCTTCTCTCACTCTAGAGTTGGTTAATGCTCTTATGCCTACAGCCTTCCTAGAGTTTCACCTTTCACCGGCCAAGAGTGTAGTGGGCCATGTAGTAGATAACTGATTGAGCTAGCCGGTCGTCACTGTTGGAGGCGATGAATACTGATAGAGCGACGATAATGACCAAAGGTGCTCTCTTGGATTGCATCGAGGGTGATTCATCAGCCGCATTGTGGGAACTCGACCGGTTGTGGATGGTGGAGGCCGATTTGTTGTCAGAGCTGGAAAAAGTTCGGTAGAAGATCGCCGAGAAGTAAAGTTCTTTGTCTTTCCTTCCCGGCCCATGTTGAATCTTAGAACTGTCAACTTACCAATGTTGTTCATCACTCGCGGCGTCATCATCATCTTATTCAAGACATTCCTGGTTCAGATGCAGAGGACCGGGTCGTTCTTTAGAGCATCGACGCAATTTAGCTGCGGGCGATTGAAGCCATTCACTGAGCAACCCTTTGACATTATGTAAACTCAATGGTCTTTGCAGTGAAACATTTGTCCCCTTTGTAATATAATGTCATTGATCCCTTTGTCTTGAACTAAGCTTGTTTGTGTTTTGTGTCTAAGGGCGATGCTTCTGCATCGGCCGTCTAAAGGCGATACCATCGGTATTGATTTTTTCTTCATGTAGATCCTTCTGCTTCATCTGAACGATTGCTCAATATTTCCTTAAATAATTCCCATTCAGCCTCTTCCTATATTTCTGACGTAGTTGCCTTCAATACGTTTATCTCACCGGGTATCTGGGTACTTATGAAGGTTAGTCTTGGTGTCTCGCTGGTGTCCGATGTTTGTATTTTCATAGTTCATTGGTTGCGGAAAAGCCTTGACCGAGTTCACCCTTCGTTCTTTGTATGTCGATTGTCAGCGTAGTATGCGTGCACCATGTTGACTACGAATGGATGACCGTCGATATTCATCGGCTTCTTTCCATCATCGAACTTGATTTGGCTTGTTCTATGGCCGATTGGATCTGCTGCCTGATCACTTTGTACTCATTAGTATGATGCGATAGGGAATTTATGAGGACATCGATAACAATGATAAATAAATCCAACACTCTATCATTCCTAGACCAATCACTCGCTCTCGTGCCAGCAAGTTGAATTATGAGGTGCGTTCATTTCTTACTTTATATAATGGTATGGATATGGATGTGATGCTACTGATGGGTGATATTTTGACTCTAAGGAACATGGGAGAAGCACTTCTGGATCAAACACAAGAGGGAGAGGGGACACAACAATACAATTCGGATTCCACTTCAAACTCCGATTTCGGTTAGGTTTCAATAGAACACCCTTCATTAAAACGGGCATAACTTGGAGGCGGATTTAGGGATTCTTTAAGGCGTTGGAAAGATAACAAAAATATCTTTCTAATGAATCTAAGTATTGGTTCATTAGGAAACATTTTGTGTCGTCCGAACAATTCATCAGGTGTTGCGTCACCGTTTTGGGCCACTTTGTAACTTGTATTCGTTTGGGGCCTTAAGCCCAACATTAGGGAAGACTTGCCACAAACCCTAGGTATTAATACTCTATATCTATCATGAATTAGGTTTGGGTTTTGCTTAGTTTTGAACTGCCTTGTAGATTGAACTATGACGTTCATCAGATTGTGGAACACCGCTAGAGAAATCGATCTCTCATCTGTTTGCGAGATTGTGTTTCTGTGTTCTTGCTTGTGTTCTAGATTCGAATGCAGGGATAATCCATCTTGGCAAGGTCAATTGCATTCGTGCATGGTTGATAACAAACGGAGCCGTGGTGTAGCGATTGCAGGGTTCGATCAGTGCTGATCGGAAGCTGGATTGTCAACGTCATGTCCTCCACCAATCGAATTTACCCCCTCTAACGGAAGATCGGGCACCCGTGCGCATCAGGAATTGTACCACTTGCAGTATTTTCTCTTCTTCAGTTCTTCGGCAGACGGTATCATGTGACTAGGTGACAAGTGGATCTACTTCTCACTTAGCAACAGATCTAATATTTTATCGGCCTTGTTGATGTCAATGTCGTATTTTTCCTCTTTCTCGGTCGGTTTCACCCAGGGGAATGCAACTTACTTTTTGTTTCTAGACCATTCGGCCATACTGACTTTTAAATCTAAGTTACTGTCCTCGTCGGAGTTCGAACGGTACACTTGAGTGTATGCCACTATTGGGGGGAAATATTTAATCCCAAGGGTCATCAAGATTATAAGACAAAGACAAATAATAAGATTTGTATCCAACACTTATCTCCGAACGAGAACGATTAAAGCCGGAGGGTCCGTCCGGGCTCTAGTCCGAAGATACCCTCCGAAGGCTTCCTCTCTGCAGTGGAAAACAGCCAGAAGGATGGGACGTCTACCATGTTTATCTCCTTTGAACACACTTTACCATTATATCCCTATTTGGGGTACTGAAATAGTTTCCACTATGTCGGTTGTAATTGAGGGGTAAAAAGGTATTTTTCTTAGAGTTTTTACCTATAAATACCCCCCTTTTCATCCTATAATAGGCATCGAATATTCCGATATTCAATACACAACTTCGAACTACTTCGAGCTATTATCCAATTCGGAGGCTTGAGATAGTCCTCTTTCACAAACATTTCGTTTGTTAGTTCTTAAACATAGAGAACCTATTAGCGTAATTCGTTGCCCCAATAGTTGGCGCCGTCTGTGGGGAACCTAGTTCTAAAAGCTAGTTCTCTGCCACTGCCTGCACTTCAAAGAGCGCTTGCGAAGGGAGTTTAAGAGTCTCATGATTCCGCGCACCCTTCGGCAAGGGGCTTCAAGGTACAGTTCGAAGGCCTTTCCTCGCCTTGCTCACTCGATCGAAGCCTCTGGTCTTCGGACCTTAGCTTCATAAGTCATGCCTCCCAAGCGGATCCTAGCCACCGATCCTCCCTGAAGGTCCCTTCGGACACACGGTGTAGGACCCTCAGTCATTCCACAAACTCCCGGAGTGGTCATCAGACCTCGAGTAGCCAGAGTCCCTCGGGCAGCTCCTTCGGTGCTTCAAACTGATTATGTCAGTTCCCAAGACCCGGAGGACCCCTCCGGAGGAAGCGAAGACCTTCCTGAGGATGTGGCTTCCGAGGTAGCGCAGCTTCAGGAGGAAGTAGCAAGATGGAGGCAGGAGGCTGCGGACAGGCTTCGCCCTCAAGCCATACCTCCTGCTTCGGAAGTGCATCAAGATGGCAACCCTAATGATTATCTCGAAGCTCCTCAAGTTCGAGAAGATGCCGAGAATGCATCCTTCGACAACGAATCTCCGTTGCATCCGGACTTGCAGAAGGTGCCCTTTGATCCAAGGTTTAAAGCTCCAAAGTTGCACAAGTACTCCAGAGGGTCTGACCCCAGAGAATTCTCTCATTCTTATGCCCTTGCAATAGAAGCCAGCGGAGGGGTGTGGAATACACTAGCGAAATGTTTCCCCCGCGCGTTGGAAGGAGTGGCCCTCCATTAGTTCTGGTCTCTAAAGCCAGGATCAATCAGGTCATTGGAGCAGTTGAAAAGGAAATTTGTGAGTAATTTCTAGGGGACATTGTAGCCTTGATGTCTACTAGAAGCCTTTTCCAGGTGAAGCAGCAAGCAGGAGAGACCCTTCAAGAGTACTTCACACGCTTCGCCCAACCCAAGTCCTAGATAAAAGGCTTGTCTATATGTTTGGTAGTGGACGCGGCGCACGAAGGGGTGTTGAATCCAGACCTCCTCAGCAAACTTCACCGGAAGCCGGTGTCTTCCATAGCACAGCTAATGGAATACTTCGAATAGTATGCCAAGGCAGAAGAAGGATGCCTCCGAAGAATTGTGGTGCCTACACTAGCCCTACTTCGAGAAGTGAAGCCGGAGCTAGAAGTTCCAATTCCTCCACAAGCCCCCTTCGATAATCTCCCTAATGATCATATAAGGGGAAAGAAAGACTTCTGCTCCGAGGTATTAAATATTGACCCCTCCACTCCGAAGATGCCTTTCAACTATCAACAGGCTCAAGTTAATAAGGCGTGTACCTCGAAACCAGAAGAAAAACCGGTTGGCCGGCACCTGACTCTCTTTTGTTGTGTACATGGTGAGAACTGAAGCCATGCCATGAAAGACTGCAAGTCTATACTGACCCTTCGAGGAGAGTATTGAGGGAGAAATTCAGGGCAAGGTACTACTGATCGAGCTCCTCCAGTAACACGAGCGGAGCCTTTACAAGTTGTGGGGCGGACCGAAAATCCTGAAGCACCAATGCAGCTCCCCGGTGGCCAACATTATGCCACCACCGAAACAAGAGGACCCTCAAGATCGGGGCAAGCGAGTGGTCCTTCCCATCTCAGGAGGGGGGACCCTTGGAAATATGTCGAAGCATCAGAGGAGATATTATGTTCGCGAAGTAGGGCATATAGGGACTTCGAACTCGGCTGCAGAAATGCCCGAGTGGTCCCATGTACCTATTTCTTTTTCTGCTCATGATGCTGTAGGGGTGAAATTCCCCCATGTTGACCCTCTTGTCGTTTTAGCTGACATAGCAGGAGTTGAAGTCCGAATGATATTAGTGGACGGTGGAAGTTCCGCTGATATACTCTTTGTCGAGGCCTTCGACCAGATGTGTATCCCACGAAGACATCTGCTTCTAGCAGCCCGCCCACTCCAAGGCTTCGCAGGTCCTCCTCTCGATACCCTCGGCCAGATGGGCCTGGAGGTTGCCTTCGAAGAGGGGCCCCTGACTAGAATTGAAGAGGTCATCTTCGACGTCGTCGATGCCACGTACACCTACAACGCAATTTTTGGGAGGGGAATGCTAAACCAATTCGGAGCTGTGGCACATCATAACTATCTATGTCTCAAGATACCCACGTAAGGTGGAGTTCTTACTGTTTCAGGAGACCAAGCCACAACTCGGAGAGTAGAGTATGGCCACGGTCCACCTCTGGATCCTCGGCAAGTAAATAGTGTGCTGGAGCACTCGGAGGAAGCTTCGGGGTCCTCAAACCCTTCGAAGGGCCCTTCCCTCAAGCCAAGCACAGAAGGTGATGTGATCACAAAGATGATCCTCAAAGAAGGCAAAGAATATCCAATCCAATTTGGCAATGGGCTACCTTCGGAAATATCTACTTCGCTAGAGGACGTAGTTAGAGAAAATTTAGATACCTTCGATTGGTCTGACGAAGGTATCCCCGGAGTTGACTGGAGCATCATCGAGCATAGTTTACTCGTCAACCCTAAGGCTCGACCAATTCGCCAGGGGCTCCATAAATTATCAACTGAAAGAGCAGACCTCGCCAAAGCGGAGGTATAAAAATTGCTGAGAGTTGGAATCATTAGGGAAGTAGCCCACACGGAGTGGTTAGCTAACCCCGTATTCGTCAAGAAGAAAGGCTCCGGCAAGTGGCACATGTGCATCGATTTCACTTCTCTAAATAAAGCATGCCCCCGAGATCGCTACCCTATGCCCTGTATAGATCAACTTGTGGATTCTATGGCCGGCTCCGAATTTCTAAGCTTTCTAGACGCATACTCTGGTTATCATCAAGTTTGGCCTTTTGGATTCTAGATGAAGCCAAGACAAGTTTTATAACTACTTCCGGAGTATTTTGTTATGTCCAAATGCCTTTTGGCCTGTGGAATGCTGGGGCTACTTTTTCACGTCTTATTGTTAAGGCTCTAGGTCACCAGATATGCCGAAATGTCGAAGCTTATATGGATGACATTGTAATAAAAAGTGTTGTAAAGCACCAACAATGTCTAGAACTAGCAGAAACTTATGAGAGCCTCCGAGCATGTGGAGTTCACCTTAACCCTAAAAAATGTATATTCGGGGTGCAAACAGGAAAATTAATCCGACGCAGATAAGTGCACTGCAAAGAATGGCTCCACCAAAAAATTTGAAGCAAGTCCAGAAGCTAACAGGATGCCTCGCAGCCCTTAGTAGATTCCTAGCCAGATCAGTAGAGCGAAGCCTCCCAATATTCAAAGCCCTAAAGGGGTCCGAGAGTTTCAAATGGATGTCGGAGTGCTAGAAAAGCTTTGATGATATTAAAGATTATCTCGAAAATTTTTCAACACTTACTGTGCCCCTCCTAGAAGAAACACTCGTTTATCTTGCAGCAACAGGCTCCGTAGTTTGTGTAGTGCTCGTTAGGGAAATAGAGCTCAAGGAAAAATTGGTGCAGAACCGGAGCAAAGGGAAGATACTCCGAGCTCGAAAAATTAATTTATGCTTTGGTAATGGCCTCGCGGAAGTTAAGGCATTACTTCTTAGCACATAATTTAATAGTCCCTACCTCTTATCCTCTTGGTGATATGCTTCGGCGCAAAGACTCCATGGGTAGGATTGGATAGTGGGTTGTCGAGCTAGCCCCCTTCGGTATTTCCTTCACTGCAAGAACAACTATCAAATCCCAAGTTATAGCTGACTTTGTGGCCGAGGGGACTCTGCCCGCAATTTGGGATCTGGAAGAAACCTTAGTAGGGTTGTGGACAATATTTTCTAACGGAGCCTATCAATCATCTGGTGCCGGTACCAGCGCCATAATAATATCACTGTTAGGTCAAAAAGCCATGTATTCTACAAGGCTCAACTTTAAGTCCACTAACAATATGGCAGAATATGAAGGAATCCTGCTAGGTCTCCGAAAAGCAAGAGAACTTGGAGCAACAAGAATTATAATAAAAACAAATTCCCAAGTCATCGTAGGGCATGTTGACAAGAGCTTCCAAGCCAAGAATCCACATCTTGCAAAATATTTAGAAGAAATCCGCAAGACGGAGGCATTGTTTAAAGGAATTTCTATTCAAAGCATCCCTCGAGAGGATAATCAACTTGCAGAAGTTCTAGCGAAGGCGGCAGCCGGAGCATTGGATGTCCCAAAGGACGCTTTTTATGAAGAGCTTGTTAAGCCTTTGGTGCATCAACTACCCTCCACAGAGGTCCTTTGCATCCAGTCACTGATTGGCGGACCACAATTTTTGTTATTTTGCAAAACAGTACAACTTCACTAGAAGGTCCAGATTTTCGAAGGCTCCAAGCAAGGGCTCGAAATTATGAGCTTGTCAACGGAATACTTTATAAAGTCAAGGTCTGTTCTCCCCTAATCTGATGCATCTCACAACCCGAAGGCTAATATATACTTCAGGAGTTTCACGAAGGCCTGTGCGGCAGCCATCTAGCCCCTCGTGCTCTAGCAGGAAATACACTTCGCGAGGGGCTTTATTTCCCAACAATTGTAAGAGATGCAGAAGCATTGGTTCGAACTTGCCAAGGGTGCCAGTGGATGGGTAGGCGGAGCCATCGTCCACCGACACCTCTTCAAGTTATTGCTCTGGTATGGCCAATGGCGTGATGGGGAATGGATCTCATCATGCCTTTTCCAATGGCAAAAGGCAGCTTGAAGTTTGCGGTGGTAGCAATCGAATACTTTTCTAAATGGGTCAAAGTTGAACCCTTAACTGCTATCACCTCAAGAAATGTGCAAAAATTCTTTTGGCAGAATATAATTTGCAGGTTCGGAGTGTCTAGGGAATTAACAGTCGAAAATGGCACCCCATTTGAAGCCGAACATTTTAAGGAATTTTGCGAAGGTTTGGGCATCAAGTTATGCTTCGCAGCTGTTCGCCACCCCCAATCAAACAGAGCTGTTGAGCGGGCAAATGAAAATATTCTCTCTAGTTTGAATCGAAGGATCATTGGCCTGGCAAAGGGGTTGTGGACTGAAGAGATTCCTAACATTTTATGGTCTATTTGGACCACTCAAGCTAGGTCCATAGGATTCACCCCATTCAGACTGTTATTTGGAGATGAGGCCATGACTCCTACGGAGCTTAAAGGTGGAACCCTTCGCGTAACGGATCCTGAAGCTAATGATGAAAGGAACACTTCACTGGCCTTGTTAGGAGAAACAAGGCTTCGAGTTGTCGCCAATCTAATAAAGTACCAAGACCAAACGAAGGCATGGTATGACCCGAAGATAAAAGTGAATGAACTTAACCAGGTCACTTGGTGCTACGAAGTGTAATTGCTCTGGGGAAGCTAGGAAACAAATGGGAAGGACCATATATTATCCTACGCTCAGGACGCCCCGGATATTTTAAATTAGCTAATTTAGAATGGGAAGAATTAAAGCATGCATGGCATACCTTAAGAGTTATTACGCTTAGGAGCTCCTTGTAATCAATTATAAAGTACTTTAGAATAGTCTAAGGGCTTTAAAAGAATAGATTTCTGGCCTTACGGGTTCTAAGAAACTGTAAAAGAGCCGAAGGTGGCCAAAGCCTATAGATTCCAGGCTTCGGCTTGTTAGGATCCGTAGAAGAGTCTAAGGACATTAAAAGAATAGATTTCTTGCCCTACAGGTTCGAAGCATCTATCACTACTACAAAGCGACACTGTAGCGGCGGGCAAAATCGACCTATAGTGGCGGGCATCCAGTCCGCCACTGCTCTAACGCCACTGCTACCGCTGGTTAGCAGTGGCGGGCGCGCTGACCTCATCGGCCCGCCACTGCTATTATCAATATCAGTGGCGGGCAGATGATGTCAGCGCGCCCGCCACCACTATGTCAACAGCAGTGGCGGGCGCGCTGACATCATCTGCCCGCCACTGCCGTTATCAATAGCAGTGGCGGGCAGATGATGTCAGCACGCCCGCCACCACTGTGTCAACAGTAGTAACGGGCAAGCTACCTCATCTACCCGCCACTGTTGTGTATAAGCCATAACACAGAATGCTGTGATCCCACAAACCAAAAAACAAAAATTATATGCTTCACACAGCCATCCACATACACAGCAGCAAAACATTCACATATCCACATACATAGCAGCAAAACATCCACATATCCACATACACATCCACAACAACAACACATCAACACAACAACCATCCATCTCATCAATTTTCAAAAATTTACAAAGTTTACATTCTTCCGGTTTATGTTTCACAATAACCATCCATCAACACAATTCATTGTTCACAAATACATGCTCATGCGGTTTATGTTTTCTTGGAAGGCTAACTCATATGTTAATTGGTTCGCCTTTTCATTCTTCCGGCCCAATCATACAGAGTTGGATGCTTGGCCACTTCACTCTCAGGATCGAAAAATACTCCAAGCTCATGAATAATCTCATGCATCGTGAAGCGGCACATCCTTGATACGATTTCGTACATTTGTGATTCAGAGAGTTGGCTCTTCTAGGCAACGGTTGATGGACCTGACGACTGCATACGTAAAATATAAGTACATACGCTGCAAGTTATATTAGATTAACACACAAGAAATCAACTTACTTCTTTAGTATCCTCAGATACTATCCGCCCAAACTTTCCTAAGTTATTGCTCATGAAATCACAAGTATAGTAGCCACAATGCACGGAACCAAGAGATTGTTTGTGACACTTCAAAATAGACAAAGTTAGAACGATATATAGTTTGGCTTTATCAATTGAATTAACAAATATAAAAATATAATATTACCGGATAGTTGGTTCTGATAAGCATTTCTTTCGGCCTCTGTGGATCATGTGGGCCACCTAACTTTTCCACGTAGTATCTATATGCACTCTGAATAACATTTAATATATCTTGATATTCTTTTTTGGGTTTGTCGAGCGAGTCGAGCACATAAACCCTTGAGCTCTTTGGGTATAGCAGAAGTGCAATCCAATGATCACTATCGAAAGAAGTAATATATGATTATGTTAGTTTCATAATCGATAAAACATGATTAAGTGGATATAGTGGGTATACTTACTTAAAGTTATATGCCCCACTTATCATTTCTCTGTCCTTCCATTGATACATGCACCGTGCAATATACAACGCGGCACAACTCCTTTTGTTCTTCTTAAGTTTGTCTTCGTCTTTATTGAACATCTTTCTTTGAAATTTTTTCTTACCCGTAGTCCAGTACTTGCTATCGTTCTGGTTTAGTGTCGGGTTCAGCACACTTTGGCTTATTAATGATGGGTTTAAGTACCCATACAATTTAGACTCGTCACCGCGTGAATTACAACTGCATATGTTATAAAACAATAGTCAATATAAGACATTATTTATTTTTGCTTTGTATTGACAAAGTATAAAGTACTTACATGCACCAGAGCATCATGCTTGTGATGTCAGTTCGCTTCAGACGAAACAACCGATGGAAGTCGTCGAAAAATAGTGCAAGCTTAAACTCTGGGCAGTTGAATATTTCTTGTGGAACCTTCAGTTCTATTTGTGTTACTCCTAACGAAGACGCTTCGAGGTACCAGTCATGAAATGTTTTCATCGTCCAAGGCATACAATTAAGTACTCCTTGGGGTAATAATGGTTTGCCTGGTTCGTATTCTATATAATCCTCGTCTCCGTAGGTCCTCTTATCAACAGAAAGTGAGCCCACATGCTTTTGTACTGGAGCCTTTATGGGAGCCGCATACATATTGTGCAGGTACGTTGGACCGAGAACAAAGATTTGGTCTGCTATATGTATCATATAGTGCTCCATAATATCAAAATATAAAGGAGGAAAGCACATCTCAAGCTGACACATAGTCTCCCTCATTTGTTTACGTAATTCATTTAACTCTTCAGTGTCGATCACCTTCTTTGATATGACATTGAAGAAGTGACACATGCGTGTTATCACCATCTTCAGAAATGAATGTTTGACTCCTCTTACTGCGATGGCGAGGAATAGCCCAAGCATAACATGACAATCATGAGTGTTGTAGCCGCTCATCCTCAAATCTGCTACGGAGACAATATTCTTTATATTCGTTGAGAATCCTGTTGGAACTCTAATTCCATGTAGACACCTGCAGATTGATCTTTTCTCGTCAATTGTGAGGTTATAGCTAGCAGCCGAAAGGAAAAATTTTCCATTGGCCCTTTCCTGTGGGTGAAGCTCGGGTCTAATTCCGAGAGTTTGAAGGTCCCTTCGTACTTTGAGTCCATCTTTTGATTTGCCCGGTATGTCTAACAAAATACCGATAGTGCTTTCGAAGACATTCTTCTCAACGTGCATTGTATCGATAGCATGACCAATCTCCAACTCCTTCCAATAGGGCAAATATCTAAAGAAGATCGACTGCTTTTTAAATGGAGCGTCCTTTGAAATTTTTTCAGATTTCTTCTTCTTCTTTCCGAAAACAACTTTGATATTCTTTACCATTTCAAATAGAAATTTGCCATCTCGATTTCGTGGAGGCTGTCCAAGCTCGATTGTACCGTCGAAATGGTTCCTATTTCTTCGATATTTGTGGTTTTTTGGTAAAAATCTGCAGTGTCGCATATATATCGTCTTAACGAATGATGGAAGATGCATAGATTCTGTCTGGTCCACACACACTACACATGTTGTCTTTCCTTTAACGTGTCCTGTTAGGGACATCCGTCCTGGGTTGTCAGCTATGGTGCAAAAGATTATGGCTCTTAGATTGAAGTGCTCTTTCTTGTGCTCATCCCACACACAGACACCATGTTCCCATAGATGTTTCATATCCTCCATCAAAGGTTCTAGAAAGATATCAATGTCATTGCCAGGTTGTTTTGGACCAGAAATTAGAGTAGTGAGCATAAGGTATTTTCTTTTATGGCACAACCATGATGGAATGTTGAACAAGCATAGAAAGACTGGCCCCATCCTGATATTTCTAGGATCGTCTGAGAAATCTGGATGAGCCAGGTCAAATGATTTCCACTGCCTAGCATCCGCAGGGTGCCGAAGTTTTCCGTCCTTCTTTCGCCCAGCGAAATGCCAGATTAATAGTTCAGCATCTCTAGGATTAGAGAACATACGTTTCAAGCGATCAATCACTGGTAGGTACCACATTACTAAGGCTGGAACTTTCCTCTCCATCTTTTTTCCAGGATGGTCTTCAATAACATTTTTATTCCTCTTCTGCAACCTCTTATTATTCTTCTTCTGGTGGTCATTGTAGTCCTCCACACAGTCATTTGGACGTTTGTATCGACTCGCGTTGCACTGCGGACATCTCTCTAACAATCCATACTCTTTTCTATATAGGATACAGTGGTTCGGGCATGCATGAATCTTCTGAACGCCCAAAGTCAACGGACAAATCATCTTCTTTTCTTGGTACGTATCATATGGTAAACCATTGGGTTTTGGCAAAACCTTTTTTAGGAGTTGTAAAAGATCTGAAAAACTAGTGTCAGACCATCCATTGCTGGCCTTCAGTTTCATAAGCTCAAGAATTGTGTACAACATAGTATACTGCTTATCGCATCCGTGGCGTTCCTCGTAAAGAAGGTTTTTTTATGCTTTGTCAAGTGCTTCAAAGTTATCGTATCCTTTGGTTGTAGTTCTCTGCAACAACACCTCAGGCGCAACATTTCGCATCAGTTACTCCACATCAAAGGCGTCATCATCATCATGTTGATCAACATCATCATGTGTTATGTCGGATGTATGATCACAACCTCTTCTATGTTGATGAGCATCTTGCGGCACATCAGAATCTTCAGGAGGATTTTGGCCCATTTTTCAACAAGTGGAATCGTATGGTTTCACGATCAGAACACGGATACATCGCTTCGTTTTTACAAACTTTACAAGGACAATATATTGCCTCTTCACTCTGACGGGAAGCATATTGTGCGGCAGCTTCAGTAAATTCAGTTACTCTGTTAAAATATGCCACCACATCTCCGTCGTTGGACGAGTACATCCAGGACATGTGCTCCATCTAAAACATATATTATTTGAAAAAATATTAATAAAATCATTATTGTTAATTTTAGTAATTTACAATTTGAAAATATATTGATTTATTATCGCTCATAACAACATTAATTAAAAATCCTCAATGCTTTAATTAAAACTACTTATTAAGCAGAAAAAATTATTAAATAAATTAACTATATTGGTTTCTCTCTCTCTCCAAACAACATAACTCTAGATCTATAATCATAAATCAAATTAAAAAAGAGATTAAAATGACGTAAATCAATATACAAGTGATGAATAATTGTGAGGAGGGTCATATTTATTCATTTGGGAGAAGCTAACACTGTAAATGGAAGATTATTAGAAAATTTCTATTCACAAACCCTAAATTAGAAAAACGCTAATAACTCATTGTATACATGATTAAATACAAAATAAATGTGAGATTCGGCATGGATTTACCTCCTAGAATGAAATCCTTCAAAAGAAACGAAAACAAAGCCTCCCCCCTCTTTATCTAGATTTTTGTCGCCATTGTACGGACAAAATTAAATGCGAACTCCAGTAGAGCTCGGGGAGGAAGAAGCTAGAATAGTAGTGGCGGTCGCAAGTGATGTCATCATTACTTTAGTGGCGGCCATCTTAGCAGCGGCAGGCAGCACCAGCGTCCGCCACTGCTATTGGTAAATTAGTGGCGGTCCGAGCTGACGTCAGCACCGACCGCCACTACTTTACCAACAATAGTGGCGGGCGCTGGTGCTGCCGTCAGCACCAGCAACTCTAGTGGCGGGCATCTAATGACCCGCCACTACAGTGGTTTTGCCCAACGCCACTACAGTGACGGTTTGTAGTAGTGTATAAAAGAGCTGAAGGTGGCCAAAGCCTATGGATTCTATGCTTCGGCTTGTTAGGATCCATAGAAGAGTGACTTTAAAAGAACAAATTTCCGATCCTCCGGGTTCGAAGCATTTGTAAAAGAGTCGTAGGAGACCAAGCAATAAGGTTTCAAGGCTCCGGCCAAATGAAACACTTATTAAAGTCCTAAGCGACTAATATCAGAGCTTATAAGTATAAACTTAGTTCCAAAATTTATAAACATCACAATAAAAACGTACAGTTTGAAGACCTCTACGAAAGAGTAGATTATGAATACCAAGTATTATTGCGAAGCATCAGGTTTCTATACCAATCATTGTGTCTGACGGACCCTATCGCATTGCGTATGGTCCCCCAGCCACAAGGAGGGGCAGGGGAGTAAGGCACAGTCAAGTAATGCTTCTCAAATAAATTATATTAATTGGGTAATCATATTACAAACATCATGATTATGAAAAATTCTAGCCCAAGCCTAAATAAAAGCAGAGACCTCTCCGACCTCTTGAGCTACTCCTAATGCCACTTTGGTCATCGGAGCATAGAGTTCTCAAAACTTTCCTCTTAGTCCGAGTGCCTTTCTTCTTCGAAGCTTGCAACTTTTTCTGCTCTTGTTGAAGTTCAACCTAGGATAGAAGTTTTTCGGAGTTATCCTCCGTTGGATCTTTGACTTGGTACTCCGAGTCAGGCTAATCTACATACTCTGAGGACGAAGATGCTACTCCCTTATCCTATTCTTTAATGTAAAATAGGACTTCGTTGCAAACGTTGGATGCTATTTCCCCTTGCTCCCCTCGGGGAACAAAAACTCACGAGCGCCGGAAAGGCTTTAAGCTTTTGAGGATAGCCCACTATTGGAGAAGCCCTTCGTTAAGCTATAATACTTCGAGATCACAATCCGAAGTATGTAGCAAAACCTAAAAACAGACATTCAAGCGAAGGCTTTTCATTCATAAACTTTTCATTCATTAAAATAAAAGGCATTACAAGATTTCTTGTACATAGCTAAGCGTCCTAAGGGCTAGACCTTTAGGTCGGTCGGTGGAGCGGTTGGCGGAGTCGGAGCCAAAGGCTTTGTCTGATCTAGCTTTTGCCGACAGGCTTCATCGATCCAAGCCTTGGCCGCGGCTTCATGGTCTGCTCTCTAGGTCGCCCGAAAGGCTTCCCAAGCTAAAGCCACGTCCAAGGATGGTCGCAGCAAACCTTCATAGGTGAAGCCTGCTGGCGTCGAACCCTTCACCGGAGCTACAGAGACCCCGACGTCTTCGAGGTGTTGAAGGACTCTGATCCTAGCTACTTGCCCGGAGATATCTCCGTATAGAGTCCCGGAGCCCTTCATCATCTTTGTCGCCGTTTGGATCATCTTCAGCTTCTGATCAAGAGGCTCACTTGCCGCAGATAAAGATGAGGGGCACACCGTGCTAAAATACTCCAGAACACCGCAGAGGGTATCCATAGTTTGATCAGCAGCCATGGTGTGCTTCGCCTCGGCCTTCATCTGCTCATAAGAAGCAGCGGAGATCTCAACTATCCTTGATATCAGGTAGTTCTTCTGATCCAATGCTTGTTTGACTGAAGTTTGAAGCTCTGCAAGTTGAGCGCTAGAGTCCGACTCTACTTTCTGAAGCCTATCAATCTCGGCCCTTAGCACCATATGCTCTGCTTGGATTTCTTCTATCGAAGATGTGAGTGTAGAGTAGGTCTGTTGTTCGGCCCGGAGTGCTTCCTCTGCAATGGCCATAGCCCTCTGCTCTAAAAGGAGCTCTTCCTCTAGTTGTAAAGTTTTGTCTTCGGAGCCCTTGAGGGCGATCTGGAGTGTTGTAACCTTCCTCTTGAGTCGATTTGTTTCGAGCTCATTGGAAGTCGCTGCCACTCTATCAAGGACGAATTGCTGCAAAGAAGCAAAGTGAGTACAATGCAATTTTTATTAACTAAGTATGTTTGTTGTGTGTTGCATACCTGGAGGGTAGCCCTTTCGAGGGCCAAGTCGAGCTCAGATCTGATGGCCTCGCTCAAGATGGAGACCAGCTCGAAGCTCCCGACCTCGTGGCACTTATCTGCCAAGGGTTCCAAAAGGGCTCGAAGCCCTATCCGCTGCTTTAGGAATGGAGCCAGTAGCGGGAGCCAAGATAGGGCCTGCTGATCATTTTCAGCGGGATCTTCTTCTGAAGCGCCCACCGAAGGATCATTGGATGAAGGCGTCGTCGTCAAAGAGGGCAGAGAGCCAAGACCTATCTTGCCCTTACCTCTCCCCGGTACAAAAACCAGAGCTGCTACTTCGGCTGGAGTAGATCCTCCTTCGAGCATTGCTTCTTCAGGCGGAGTCACTTTGCCCGAAACAACCCCGGTTGTCGGAGCCACCACTTCAACCAGAGCCTCATCTCTGAGTGGAGCCAAAGCTCCATCAGTGGTTGGAGCCACGCTCCTCCTCGACGCATCTGCAAAATTCAAGGTATTCGTTAAATATTTATTGATGCAGTGAAGTCATTTCAGGAATTTCAAAGGAAAAGTTCGGAGGTATACCTCCATCCCGACTTTGAGGAAGAATTTCGGTGTCCCGAGGAACTCATACATCTAGAGGTATTCGTTGAGGTCATCCCCCGAAGTTTGCGCCGTAGTAGCCGACGTTGAAGCCCTAACTTCTATCGCCACTACTCCGATCATTGGCGAGCTAGGATTTCCTTGCTCCGGCTCTGGTTCAGCTTCGGCATGCTCGGAGGGGGCTACCACTGTGGCTTCCACTGTCTACCGAGGGGGGTCTTCAGCTACGGCGTGAGACTCACCCTCATCGTCGTGCAGTAGGTATTCTTCTAGTTCCCTTCCCATGCACTCATTTGACTCTCTCTCTTTTGAATCCTCCGAAGAGGAGCTCTGAATGTTGAGCGAAGATGGAGAGGACGAAGGCGTGGGGGCTTTGCTGTCTTCTTCCCTCTCTTGATGGGAGTCTTGGCGGCCTTCTTTGAGGTTCCAGCGATGATTTTTCTCTTCCAGGAGACTGCTCCCATCGAGTCGAAGTCTGGCAGGGGAGGAGGCTCCATTCCAAGAGCACTCCACACCCGGTTGGAGTACTCCTAGCTCCCAACCAGCTCTACTATTTTTTGTTTCTCCACTACAGTATCGGCTCTGAGCACCCATTTGGTAGCCTTGGCTATCTTCTCTGGAGCTAACGCTAGCGGAGCCACTGAAAAGAGGTAACAATCTGTTAAGCATATTATTTGCTTTCTAATCGATGTTAATGCAGAAGATGCGAAGACGTACCCAGGCTTCAAAGTTCTCCCTCCGAAGCATTCTGAAATGCAATCGGCCACTCAGCTCGGAGAGGATGGATTCAGAGGGCAATGAATTCCTCGGCCAAGTCTCGCTTGCTCATGCATTTGGCCACTGAAGAAAGTAACCCAAGCCATGTTGATAGCAGGCTTTGGTGCAGAATTACTTCGGCTTCCTTCCGATACCATATCTCTTGTAGGGGCCCTGCAAGGCTGGAGTCTTCCCAAATTCGGCATAGAACCATCGGAGTATCCAATTGGTGTAGCCACCGGTCATTGATTGCCTTAGCTGGAAAGTTCTTCAAGTGCTACTTTCAGAGTAGGAAGTTGATGCTTCCAAAGGCCACCAGAACCTTGGAGTCTCCATGCCCATCCCGAGGCTTCAGCTAGCACGAGGCTTCGTGGGTAGCGGCGAAGATTTCAAACCTCCCTTCGCACCATTCGTCGCGAAGGGCCAATTCAAAGACAGCCAATCTGGCGATGGCGTTCGGAGATAATTGCGGCAGGGTAACATGAAACATATCCAGTACCTCAGCCAAGAAGTCGATGGCTGGAAGGCCCAGCACCGACTCGAATAAAGCCTCGAAGACCACCACCTCTCTTCTCCGCGGCGTCGGGGTCGCTTCTGTTCCGGGGACTCCATTCCTAATCCTTGGGCCTAGATTTCCGCTCACTGCCTCCTCGATGGACTCCGTCGAGCTCATCGATTTCCTGAGGAGAAAGCTCTGTTTCACCGGCTTCTTGGACGGTGGGCAGAGCTCTCGCGGATTTTTTGGCCAAGAACCCCCTAGGGCTCCAGTCATTGCCGCCGCTCTTGATGCAGCCCAAGCTTGCCTCTGTGCCAAGGTTCCCGTTGCCGTCGGCACCATCGCGCTGGTCCTCGCCATTGCTTTCTTGCTCAAGAGCATTGAAAAAGGTTTTGTTGGGGGAAAATACTTCATCCTCAGGGTCACTACAGTAACAAGACGAAGGTGATCTATTAAACCGAAGTTCCAGTATCTAACTCCGGCTTAGTACTGGGTTAAGTTTGAAGAATCAAAGTGGACTCTTGTTCGGAGTATAGCTTCGAACGTCATCTCTTCCGAGACCTCCCTGCCAGCTAGGATGGAAGACTTATCTTCTTTCTCATTAGATTAGTCTTTTACCATTTTAGCCCTATTAAGGGTACCGAATAGTTTCCACTATGTCGGTTGTAATTGAGGGTTAAAAAGGTCTTTTCCTTATGATTTTTTCATATAAATACCCCCCATTCTACCCTGTAATGAGGATTGAATACTGACTTATTCAATACACATCTTCGAACTGCTTCGAGCTATTATCCAATTCTAAGGCTTGAAATAGTTCACTTCACAAACATTTCGTTTGTTAGTTTTTAATCTCTGAAAACCTGTTAGCGTAATCTTTTACGCCAACATTTGGCACTGTCTATGGGGATCCTAGTCCAAAAAACTTCGTTCTCTACCCAGTTCTCAAAACCATGCCTCCCAAGCTGAGTTCAGGTGGTAATCCTACTCGGAGGTCCCCTCGGACCTCCGGAGTAAGATCTTCGAACACAGTCGAGGTCGGAGGACCTTCGGTAATTCCTCCACCTCAAACCCCCGAAGGGATTCCACTTCCTCGAGCATACGGAGTTCCTCCTCCAACTCTATCTATACTTCGGCCAGCCAGAGTCCCTTCTCCAGCTCTGATTCTGCTTCAAACTGACACGTATAGTTCCCAAGACCTGGAAGATCCTTCCAGAGGAAATGAAGATGGTCTTGGCAACATGGCAGCCCAAATGGCCAGTCTCTAGGCTGAAGTGGCGAGGTGGAGGCAAGAAGCCGCAGATAGGCTTCGTTCTCAAGCCACCCCAGTCATTCCCGAAGTGCCTCAAAATGATGAACTTCCTTATCTTGAAACCCCAAAGAACGCTTCCTTCGATGGTGAGTCTCCGCTACATCTCGAGCTGCAAAAAGTGCGCTTCGACCATAAGTTTAAAACTTCGAAGCTTTGTAAGTATTCCAGAGACGAGAACCCCGGGGAGTTCTCCCGTTCTTATGCTTTGGCAATTGAGGCCAGTGGAGGAGTGTGAGACACCATGGCCAAGTGTTTCCCTCTTGCTCTCAAAGGGGTGGCTTCGCGGTGGTTTTGGTCCTTGAAGCCAAGATCAATTAGAACCTAGGAGCAATTAAGGAAGAAGTTCATAAGCAACTTTCAGGGTACCTTCGTACCCCCAATGTCTACGGGAAGTCTTTTCAAGGTGAAGCAGCTGCCTGGAGAGACTTTAAGACAATTTTTCAAGCGCTTCGCCCATACGAAGTCACAAATACGAGGGCTGACTACATCCTCCATAGTTGATGCAGCTCGAGAGGGAGTTACCCATGCGAGCCTCCTTGATAAACTTCATTGGAAACAGATATCCTCTGTTGCTCAACTGATGGCTTATTTTGAAGAATATGCTAGGTCATAAGATGGGTGGCTTCAGAGAACTGCTTCAACTCCGTTAATCCTACAAGAAGTCAAGTTGGAAGTGAAGACTTCAACACCTTCATATGGGCCTAACATCGAAGTCTAGCATGACAGGCGTCGAGGGCAAAAGCATCCTCGTTCAGAAGTTTTAAACATTGCTCCTCCGCAGAAATTTGCCCCTAAGACTTCACAAACCTCAGGAAGCAAGACCAGCGACTGGAGGCCGCCAGGGAAGCCGGCTGGCAAAGCCCAGGCCTTCTTCTGCTGTGTCCATGGTGAGAATCGAAGTCACGCTACTAATGCGTGCAAGTCTATACTCGCTTTAAGAGGCGAGTACCTTGAAAGAACCTTGGGTCGAGGCACTACTGATCGAGTTCCTTCCGAGGTGCGTCCGGAGCCTGTCGAGGCTATGGCACGTATAGACAACTTCGACCCTGCAAGGCAACCTCCGTTGGTCAATATTATGCCACCTCCGAAGCAGGAAGATGGTCAAGATCGAGGTAAAATAGTAGTCCTCCCCATTTCCGGAGGAGGGACCCTCGGCAGTATGTCGAAGAGACAGCGAAGAGAATATGTCCAGGAAGTGGGCCATATTGGAACATCTTCATCCGCAACTACCATGCATGAGTGGTCCCATGTGCCGATATCTTTTTCCGCAGATGATGCAGCTGGCATAAAGTTTCCGCATGTAGATCCCCTTGTCATTACTACCGACATAGCAGGGACTGAAGTCTAGAGAGTGCTGATTGACATAGGGAGTTCAGCAGATATTATCTTCATCCAAGCCTTCGATCAGCTCTATATCTAAAGGAAATATCTCCTCCCTACAGCTCGACCTTTGCAAGCCTTCACAGGACCCCCTCTTGATACCCTGACCAAATAGGTCTGGAGGTTGCTTTCGGAGAGGGGCTACTGGCAAGGACGGAGGAGGTGATTTTCGATGTTGTGGATGCCTCGTACGCATATAATGTTATCTTTAGGACGGGTATGTTAAATCAGTTCGGAGCCATGGCACATCATAATTATTTATGTATGAAGATGCCCACGCAAGCGGCAGTGCTCACTGTCTTCGAAGATCAGGCCACAACCCGAAGAGCAGAATATGGTCATGGCCCCCCTCTCGACTCGAGACAAGTGAACAACGTACAAGGCAACCCGGAGGATATCTCTGCTTCAGGTGAACCTCCGAAGAAGTCCTTCGCAAGACCCAACCCCGAAGGAGAGATTGTAACGAAGTTTATTGTCAAAGATGGCAAAGACTATTCATTTCAGTTCGGCAAGGATTTGCCTCTAGAAGTCGCTACTTCGTTAGAAAAAGTAGTCGACGAAAATTTTAATGTCTTTGCATGGTCTGACGAGGACATTCCCGGAGTCAGTCGGGATATTATTGAGCATAGCTTGCTTGTGAACCCGAGGGTTTGGCCTGTCCGACAAGGACTCCAGAAGTTATCTGCGGAGAGGGCCATCCTTGCTAAGGCAGAAGTGGAAAAGTTGCTGAAGGCTAGGATTATCAGAGAAGTAACTCATAAGGAGTGGCTAGCCAACCCAGTCTTCGTCAGGGAGAAATCTTCCAGGAAGTGGCACATGTGTATTGACTTTACATCTTTGAATAAAGCATGCCCCTGTGACCCCTATCCCATGCCCCGAATTGATCAATTAGTTGACACCACTACTGGTTCAGAGTTATTAAGCTTCCTCGACGCGTATTCTGTCTATCATCAAATGTGGTTAAAGCACGAAGATGAAATCAAAACAAGCTTTGTAACTCCTTCAGGAGTCTTCTGCTATGTAAGAATGCCTTTCGGCTTAAGAAATGCTAGGGCAACTTTTTCGAGGTTAATTGCTAAAGCTCTAGGTCATCAAATAGGCCGCAATGTAGAAGCCTATATGGATGACATTGTAATAAAGAGTGCTTTAAAGCACCAACATAGCCTAGACTTAGCAGAAACGTTCAATATCCTACGGGCGTGTGGAGTCCGTCTCAACACCGAAAAATGTATCTTTGGGGCTCAGGCTAGAAAATTGTTAGGGTATCTAGTTTCAAGCAGAGGGATCGAAGCTAGCCCTACTCAAATAAATGCATTACAAAGGATGGCTCCTCCGGAAAATTTAAAGCAGGTGCAAAAGCTAACTATCCGCCTAGCAGCACTTAGCAGGTTCCTAGCAAGGTCTACGTATAGAAGTTTCCCCATTTTCAAAGCATTGAAAGGGTCCAAAGATTTTGCATGGACACCGGAGTGTCAAAAGAATTTTGATGATATTAAGAATTATCTTAGTAATCTCGCTACACTCACGGTGCCTATTGTAGACGAAACCCTACTCCTCTACCTTGCAGCTACTGGCTCTACTGTTAGTGCAGTCCTTGTTAGAGAAGTTCATTTTAACGGGAAGTTGGTATAGAATCCAGTCTATTTTGTATCTGAAGAATTATCTGGAGCAAAAACAAGATATTCTGAGCTTGAGAAGTTCATCTATGCTCTGATAATGGCTTCGAGGAAGTTGAGGCATTATTTTCTAGCACATAATGTGATTGTACCAACTTCGTATCCCTTATGAGATATGCTCTGAAGCAAGGATTCTACAAGAAGAATTGGGAAATGGGTTGTTGAATTGGCACCCTTCGGCATCTCCTTCATGGCAAGGACAGCGATCAAGTCTTAGGTGGTGGAAGATTTTGTGGCAGAATGGACTCCTTCTGCGGTATGGGCTCCGAAGAAATCAAATTAAGGAATTTGGACTATATACTCCGACGAAGCTTTCCAAGCATCTGGAGCAGGCATCAGAGCAGTAATAATTTCCCCTTCAGGGCAAAAGGCAATGTACTCCGCAAGGCTCAACTTTAAGTCCACCAATAATATAGTGGAGTATGAAGGAATTTTGCTAGGACTTCGAAAGGCGCGTGCTTTAAGTGCTACAAGAGTTGTTAAAACGGATTCTCAAATTGTACGAGGGCACGTTGATAAAATTTTTCAAGTTCGTCACCCCCACCTTGCAAAGTACTTGGAAGAGATCCGTAAGATTGAAGCGGCATTTAAAGGGATTTCCATCCGAAGTATACCCAAAGCTGAGAATATGCAAGCCAATACCTTAGCAAAAGCTACGGCCGGAGCTATGGAAATTCCGAAAGGAGTTTTTTACGAAGAGCTTAGTTCACCTTCGGTGCCACAGATCCCTTCTGCGGAAGTTCTTTGCATTCCAAGCACTGATTGGCGGAGTCCAATTATGGAATTGTTGCAAGGTGAGGCAAATTTAGCTGAAGGGCCACAGCTTTCGAGGTTAGAGCTCAGAGTTTGAAATTATCATATAATCAACGGTATTCTCTACAAGGTCGGAGTATGTTCCCCTCTGCTCCGAAGTATATCTCAAGCCGAAGGTCAAGAGATTCTCCGAGAAATTCATGAAGGCCTTTGTGGTAGCCATCTAGCCCCTCGGGCTTTGGCAGGAAAACACTTCGCCAGGGGCTTTATTGGCCTACAATAGTAGTTGATGCGGAGAGCCTAGTCCGCACGTGCCAGGGTTGTCAATGGATGGGAAGAAGAAGTCATCGTCCGCCAATAACTCTTCAAGTCATTGCCCCAGTTTGGCCTATTGCAAGATGGGCATGGACCTTATTGGCCCCTTCCCAGTAGCAAAAGAAAATCTGAAATTCGCAGTGGTAGCAATTGAGTACATTTCCAAGTGGGTCAAAGCAGAACCCCTCACAGCTATCACTTCAAATAATGTACAAAATTTTTCTGGAAAAGTATTATATGCAGGTTCGGAGTGCCTCGACAGCTCACAGTTGATAATGGGACACAGTTTGATGCCGAGCCCTTCAAGAAGTTTTGCGAAGATCTCGGCATACAAATATGCTTTGCTGCTATGCGCCATCCTCAGTGTAACGGATCTGTTGAAAGGGCCAATGGTAATATCTTGTCAGGGTTGAATCGAAGAATAGTAGGGTTGGCAAAAGGGTTGTGGACCGAAGAGCTCCCAAAGATCTTATGGTCCATTTGGACCACCTAAACAAGGTCCACATGTTTCACTCCTTTCAGATTATTATTCGGAGATGAAGCTATGACACAAATAGAGCTTAAAGGAGGATCTCTTCGCAACACCGAACCTTAAATAGAAGGAGAAATGCAAGCTTCGCTTGATTTAATAGAAGAAACAAGACTTCGAGCTATCGCTAATCTATCGAAGTATCAACAGCAAACAAAGACTTGGTTTGACCCGAAGGTTAAGCTGAACGAACTTAAGCCAGGTCACCTAGTTTTGCGAAGTATTATACCATCAAGGAAATTAGGAAATAAGTGGGAAGGCTCACACATTATTCTCCGTTCAGAACGCCTTGGTTCTTTTAAGCTAGCTAATTTAGAAGGCAAAGAGTGAAAGCATGCCTAGCATGCGGAGCACTTAAAGCGATATTTCGCATAGGGGCTCCTTGTAATCATTTGTAAACACCTTCTAAATTAATAAAGTTCATGGTCAGATAATGCCTACCTCTAAAACACTTCCTACTTCTAGTGGACGCATGGGAAGAACGAAGTTGGTTGTGAGGGAAGTGTCATTCATTTGAACCAATTTTGCGGACTTCAAACCACTGGTTCGAAGCTTCCGACGAGGTGGGAAAGTCACTGAAAAACGGATTCCAAGCCACTGGCTTGAAAGCATCCGTAAAAAGAGTCCAAGGAGACCGAATGATGCGGATTCCAGGCTCCAGCCTGAAAGCATCCATAAATAGAGTCCAAGGAGACCACTGCGAATTCCGAACCACTGGTTTGATAGCATTCGCAAAAAGAGCCGAAGGAGGCCAAACAAAATAGAGTTTGAGCTGATAAGCTTCAAATATCTGTAGAAAGAGTCCAAACTGACCAATCATTTTGGATGATAAGGTATCCGAAAAATTAGTCCGAAGTGACTACCTTCAAACAAAAGGTACTAAGTTACCAGTTTTTAAACTCCAATTAGTCGAAGACATTTTGTGAGATTTTAATCAATCTCTAAGTTGCTAAGGTGCTCCGATCCTCCAAAATTGTACTCCTAAGTCATTTTTCTTTGCGCCTAACCATCTTTGACTAAACTTCGAAGTTGCTTACGCCCAAAGAGGGGCTGGGAAGTAGGGAGACAATTTTAACATCTTAATCTTTATCATTCGAACAGATTACATTACATTACGAAAAATCTATGTCTATACCAAGAAGGAAACGAAGACCCCTTCAATCCCTAGAGCTACCACTAAAGCCAGAACGACTAGTTCTAGAGTCGGGAGTCCTAATAACTTTACGTTTAATTCTTCTCCCTCCCTTCGAAGCTCAAAAATCTTTTTGTTCCTATTGGAGTTTAGCCCAAGACTGAAGTTGCTCAGGGCTTCTCTCGTAGCTTCAAAGTTCTTCAGGTTTCTTTCTTTGTTCTTCAGAAGTACTCTCTTCTTCGGACCATTCAATGTCTTCAGAAGATGAGGTTTCTAAGTTAACTTCTTTTTCTTCCTCTTTAATGTAAGATAATATATCTTTGTATATTCCGGGCGCAATCGCATAGGAGCTTTCTCGAGGAATTAGAAATCGAGGTCGTTTGTGAAGTATTAGAAGGTCGAAGGTAGCCCATAGTAGGCGAAGTTCTTCGGTAACATCTAATACTTCGAGATCATCCATACGAGGTTGGGAAGCCTTAAAACATTTTCAAATAAATCTTCATTCATAATAGATGAAAGCATAAATTTTTACATGTTCGGACCCCTAAACAAAACTAAACCTGCGGGTCTAGCGGAGGCTGGCTGCTGGAAGCCTTCGATCGAGCTTGTTTCTGGCGAAGCCCTTCATTAATCCAAGACTTGATCGTTGTTCGACCTTCGGCTCTCCATGACGCTTGGAAGGCTTGCCAGGCTATGGCCACATCCTCGGAAGGGTTTAACAGTTTGTTGTCATCGAAGGTAATAGGAGTCGCCCCCAAGTCTAGCGCTACTGATAGACCTAGATCTTCGTAGTAATGAAGTATTCCGAGAGTGGATACTTGGCCGGAGATTTCTCCATACCGAATACCCGCTGTCTTCATCATCTTCGCTGCTCCTTGGATCATCTTCAGTCATCACAGCAAGGGGACATTGTCAGTCGAAGATAGTGTCCAAGAAGTACCGAAGTACTCTAAGACACCTAAAAGGTTATCCATGACCTCCACAACCACCTTCTTTGACTTCACCTTGTCTTCGATTAAAGCATCCCTTGACAAAGACAACTCGTATACCATAGAGGATAGTTTAGCTACCTCCGTAGCCAAAGAGTTCTTCTGGCTAAGTAGGTTGCTGGCTTCCTCCATGGCCTTCGTCTTTTCTTCTCGGAGCTTAACCAGCTCAGCCCCCGCGGTTGCTTGCTCTGCCCGCATTCTTTCTATTTCAGCCCGAAGCACAATTTGCTCGGCTTTGAGCTTTTGATTTGTAGCTTCCAGACCAAGTCTAGCTCTCCTCGCCGCTGCTACCATCTTGTCCAAGCTAGAAATTCAAATTTCGGAGCCCTTAAGACTCCTTTGGAGGGCAGTAATCCTCTCCTTAAGACGAATACTTCCTCGCTCGTTCGAAACAGATGCAGCTTGAGCTAAGACTATTTGCCGCGAGGAAAAAAGCAAGGTGAGAAATTGTTCATAAGTTGAAATTAATCTTGTTTTTGCAAATACTTTGTACCTGGTATGTTGCTCGTTCCAAAGCTGCATTCAGCTCCAACCCTTAAGGAGCCATGCTGAATAGCGTGGGCCTCATGGCTCCAGATGTGATGAGTCATTGTCAACTATAGTCAAAGAGGACAGAAGAAGAAAGGAGATCTGCTGTTTCATGGGCCGCGTGTGACTCAGGTACACGGGCAGCGAGCGACTGTCGGGCAGAGGGGCCGTGAAGTCGGGCTGGCCCAATCCGGGTACATGGGCTAGGAGCAGCAGAGGACCCACTGGGCTGTTGACCAGGATTGACTCAGGTACACGGGCGGCGATCGATTGCCAGGCTGAGAGAGCTGCAGAGTCGGGCCGGCCCAATCCGGGTACCTGTGCAAAGTCGGTGGAGGCTTTGTCAGTTTCGGCGCAAAACTGACAACTGCTGATCTCGCATCGGACTGTCCAGAAGAGAAGCCGTAGTCGCTACGAAAGCTTAGCTTCCAGATAAGTCATCTGTAAATAGGAGTTTACTATTTTGTCCCTAGGCCCACAGTCAGTCAGTCGAGTCTGTAAAAATATCGTAAGGGCAGTTTGGTCTTTTCCATTTATTTTAGCGTCTGTAAAAACCCTAGGGGTATTTCTGCATTTTCCCCATTTATTGGGCTGCTTATAAATAGGCCCCAATCCCTAGGGTTAGGGTTAACTCACTTTAATCAAAACATCAGAGTTCACTTTCCCCATTTTTTTGTTCCTGTTCATTTCGTGTTCACTGTGAGAGCCGCCGCCATTGTTTTTCTCTCCTGTTCTTCTTGAGCTCAATAGGATTTGTGTCCTTGGCTTAGCGGGAATACACAGTTGCAGTTCTACAGTCATCACGTCATAAATTTATTCACTGATTGCCTTGCTTTGCATGCCTAGTATGTTTATCAGTGTTAAAATCTCAGCCAATGCATGCTTGTTTTGTTTTTCACTATGAGTTCGTTTATTATTTCTGAGATTTCAGCACAACATATGAGTTCCTTCTCTCTCGTGCACGCTTTCACTGGTTGCTGTTTTATTTAATGAATAGATAGAACAGCCAGCTTGCAATTTTTATCGAAGCTAGATAATAGCCTACAAATTGCAGTGGGGTCAGCTGCTACTGTGCTTGCATGATTCCCTACGCCAAGCTAGCTATGCTCTGTTCTGATCGATAGCTGGATACCGTGCAGCTTGCAAGGTCTTTTCAAGTTTTTTTTATTCTATGTCTGTGTTATGCGATACAAGCATGATTTGCCATGTTCTCTATTTTATTCATAGCTGTAGTGACTAGTGTTTCTAGCTGCAGATAGCCTTGCCAGCAGGAAATATTTTATTTCGGTTTCAGAGTGTATGCACTTGGTATGGCTAGCTCCGTTGGCCTGCAGCTTCGCTTGCTATCTCCGAAGCATTTCTAGCGAAGTAGTACTGTCATCTGTTGGAACATATTTTGATTCTGGTGCACATATTTTTACTCATTTCGTTATTCGAAGTCTCCTTCCGAAGATTTTGGCTGGGTTCAGAGTATTTTGCCCGAAGGTCATCCGTTACGAAGCTTCGTGACCGAAGCTGTTCAGCGAACCTAGTTTACGAAGGGCAATTTTTGAAGTTGCAGGCTTCGCAGTGAAGTCTGTTCGTAAAAGTGTGAAGTGTTAAATCTGACATCAATTTTTATGTGGACCCCTCAACTCGGTTTTTGCTGGCTTCAAAAAACTATCTGTTGTAATCAGTGATTCAAAGTCTATGGCTCAGTTTCTCAGATAGTCTTCGCTGCCCACATCAACAACCTTCGCATTTTAACTTCGAAGCATACTCCGTCAACCAGAGGCTTTGACACAACTTCTCTGAAGCCAAGCTTCGGCACTGCAGGCTTAGGCACTGCAGACTTCGACACAGCAGGCTTCGTCAAGCATCTTACTGGAGACAACTTTGAACAGTAACCTCTCAATCAATTGTTGTGATTTATTTTTGTGAAGACTTTTGATCTGCCATGATTTGAATGCTTTAATTTTTCTGCCTATTAGCACTGTGTTGGTGTTTCTTCGTTTAGAACACCGGGGTTCTAGGCTAGATATTTTTAGGCTTTGGCGTTTTGTTTTTGATTAGCTGCTAAGGTTCTTGAGGTGCGTTGGGTGTTGGGAGCAGGCTATTGATTCGAAAAGAATTTTTAGGCGCCCATTCACCCCCCCTCTGGTCGCTACTTTCAGTCCTACAAGTGGTATCAGAGCCTGGTTAGGGTTTTTCCATACCTTAACCGGTTCTAAACCCCAGTAGTGATCATGACGTCTCCTGGCAAGGTCCCGTCCTTGGAAGCTTATGGCTATAATTATTGGAAGACTCGCATGTCAGCCTATCTCATGAGCCAAAGCTCGGACATCTGGGACATTTGCGTTCACGCTACGTTTGTCATATTGCCAGTTGCTGAGCGTGGTACTCCTGGTATCATCGCTCAGCATGTGAACAATAGCAAAGCTGTGAACATCTTGTTTTCCTGTTTAGGTCCCACTGAATTTGAGCGTGTGAGCCATCTCTCCACTGCGAGAGAGATCTGGGCTACCCTCCAGGCACACCATGAGGGGACAGCCTAGGTCAAGGCTCGGCTCTATCAGACCTACCGGCGTGAATATGAGAACTTCACAAAAAAGCCGGGTGAATCTATTGAAGCGTTGTTTGGTTGTTTTCAGTCGATCATAAACAAGCTTCGGGACAACAAGGCTGAGGGTGTTCAGTTAGTCTCAGTTCACGAACAGGCGTTCAAGGTTCTCCATACCTTGGACCCAAAGATCTGGGAGATCAAGGTATCCTCTATCATTGAGAGCACTTCTTATGATACCTTGACCATTTCTGATTTGTTTAGCAAGTTGAAGGCCACCGAGGTTGATACCCAGTTGAGATCAAATCTCACTGGCTCTGGATCAAAGTCTCTGGCCCTTGCTACACCTTTTGTTGATCCCTCTTCTGTGAGTTGTGTTGGGTTCTCTTTGATGTCTATCACTGAGGACCAGCTTGAGTCGTTGGGAGATGATGATTTGTGTCTTTTTAACAACCGGGTGCGTCGTGTTTATGACAAAAGAATGTTCAAGAGACACGGCACAAAATCCGGGTGCTTTGAGTGTGGTGATCCAGGACACTTCATCGCCGACTGCCCCAAGCGCAATGGACACAAGAAGGGCACCGGTGGTGGCTTCCACGACTCCAGCAAGCACGACAGCTCCTCCTTCAACAAGAGCAAGCCAAAGACCAGATTCTTTAGAAAGGCCCTGAAGGACTACCGGCGAGAGAAAAAGAAGCGCGACAAGGCCTTCTTCGCTGAGGATGGAGAAGAGCTACTCCAAGCGGTCCACGTCTTCTTCCTCTTCATCGAGCTCAAGTGATGAGGAGATCATCATCAGGAAGGGGAAGGACAAGGATGATCCAGCGGGCCTCTACTTCACGGCCTTCGGGGACAGACCGAAGAGCCGCTCACATCAGCGCCGAAGATCCCGCAAGAGCTTCTGCTCAATGGCTCTTGGGGATAAGGAAGAAAAGAGCTCCTCCGATGACTCCGATGATGACGACAACAAGGTATCATCCTATGAACGCGAAATTGTTGATTTACTTGAGAGCAATCGTCAAGAGTTGAAATATCGGGAAAAACTGCTTAGGGGGGCCAAGAAGAGGATAGATGAGTTAGAGAGTGAGCTTGTCGTAGCCAACGGCAGAATTGAGAGTCTATATTCTTCCCCTTGCTTGGGTGATAGTAGTGAGTGCCCAAAGTGCGAGGTGCTTCTGTGTGACCTGTCGACTCTGAAGTCCAGGTACACAGAAAGGGTTGATGAGAGGGACGCTTTGGCCACTGAGCTTGAAAGTGCTCAGCAGGAGCTAAAATATGCTCAAGCCACTGTCGTCGCACCCTATGCTGATTGCCCATCTCATCTAGCTGTTTTAGCTGAGCTGAAAGCCAAGGACGATGAGCATTTGGGTGATTTGGAGAGGTTGAGAGCTGAGCTTGCGCAGACTAGGCTAGAGCTTGAGACACTATCAGTTCCACCCACTGTATGTGAGAACTGTTTGTCTCTTAGAATGGAATTGATCAAGCTGAAAGCCGAAAAGTCTATCCAAGTAGAGAGTGAGTGTGAGACCTGCTTGTCTCAGGTGGAGGTTCTAGCTTCTTTGAGAGAGGAGCTAGCTGATTCTCAGAATGAGAACTTTTACCTCCGTTCTATCCTGAGTTGGATCAGTGCTAGAGAGCCACAGCTCGGCATGATGATCCAACAGTTCAAGAGGCAGGATGGGTTTGGGGTAGGTTACACCTATACCAAGTTCCATTAGTCGGGCAGTGGAGTGGAGTAAAATAACTCTTGAGCAGAGATATCCCAAGACCAATTCCACTGAGTCTTCCCAGGCTTGTCAGCCCAAGGATGAAGTGATCCATGAACCACCCAAAGCTCCACCCAAGAAACCCATCTGGGTTCCAAAGCCCAAACTCCTCCACACTTCTCTAGACTCTCTTCCTGGACCCTCTAGCCCAAGAAGACTACACCAAACACCACTAAGCCCAAGAACCCCAAGCCTCAATCACATCCCAAGAATCCCACCTACCATTGCGAGTATTGTCAGAGAGACGAGCATCGTGCAGAGTTTTGCTTCAGGAGGAAACGGGTTGAGAGAGCAGAGAGAGCTCGTGGTGGTCAGGAGCAGTTCTACCAGCAGGGTGGCAGACTGCGTGTTCCTCGACGCGGGGAGAGGCTGGAGGCCAGGCTGTGTCATGTAGGTGGTGGTAGAGGAGACGGCTTTAATGGCCGTACTCCAGATGGTGGTGTTCGTTCTGGCAGAGCTCCAGGCCGTTTTGGCTACGTTCCTGGACCTCGTAGCCGAGGCTTTAGGCAGAACCGAGGACCATGCTTTGAGCCGCGTTTTGGTCCAAACTTTTCTGATGATTTCTGCTTTCCGTCTTTTTAGCAGATGTCTCGACACTGGTTTAGCTCTTTTGCTAAACCTGGTGCCAGACCATTTGCTCCCACTTACACCCACTGATTGTGCATGATCGGGGACTGGAGAACGTTTGGATCATGGACTCAGGGTGTTCTCGCCACATGACAGGACATCGCAGATGGTTCTCCAGTCTCACTCCCCCGAGCTCCAAATAGTACATTACCTTCGGGAACAGTGGTCAAGGGAAAGTAAGTGGCATTGGCTCAATTCGCATTTCAGACCATTTTTCTTTGAAGAACGTTGCCTTGGTTGGAAACTTGAACTTCAATTTAATTTATGTTTCGCAACTTCTTGAGGATGGTTTGGAGGTGCGTTTTAAGAAGGGCAATTCTTCTGTGTTTGATTCTAGAGGGTCTTTGATTTGCCAGATCTTACCTTTCGGTAAAGTTTTTCGAATTGACTTCTCTAGTTCTTTTGGCCCTTCTCGCTGTTTGATTGCTGGATCTTCTTCTGAGCTCTGGAAGTGGCATAGGAGGTTAGGTCATTTGAGTTTTGATCTGCTAGTTAGGTTAGGCTCTATGGACCTCATCCGAGGATTGCCCAAACTTAAAATGGAGAAAGATCTAGTTGCCATCCCTGTCGTCACGGGAAAATGGTTGCCTCTTCTCACTCACCTGTGACTCAGGTGATGACTTTGTATCCAGGCGAGCTGTTACACATGGACACTGTCGGTCCAGCTCGGGTACGCTCAGTCGGTGGGAAGTGGTACGCACTTGTGATTGTTGAGGATTTTTCTCGATTCTCGTGGGTTTTCTTCTTGGAGTCTAAGGATGAAACTTTTCATATTGTTCATGACCTGATTTTGAAGCTGAAGAATGAGAACAGTGGTCAGATGCGAGCAATTCGCTCCGACAACGGCTCTGAGTTCAAGAACTCTCAGTTCGTCAACTTCCGTAGTGATCAGGGTCTTCACCATCAGTTTTCTGCTCCTTACACTCCCCCACAGAACGGCGTTGTGGAACAAAAGAACCGCACGCTAGTCGAGATGGCCATGACGATGCTCGATGAGCACATGACTCGTAGGCATTTTTGGGCTGAAGCTATGAATATGGCTTGCTATCTGGCCAACCGCATTTTTCTTAGAGCTTACCTAGGTAACACCTCATACGAGTTGCGGTTTGGCAGACAGCCCAAGGTGAGCCACTTGCAAGCATTTGGCTACAAGTGCTTTGTGCTCAAGAAGGGAGGGCATTTGGACAAGTTTGAGTCTCGTTGCTGGGACGGAGTTTTTCTTGGTTATGCATTGCATTCTCGAGGTTTCCGTGTTTGGAACCTCGAATCCTAGCAGCTTGTCGAGACTTGCGAGGTTTCTTTTGATTAGTCCTTGCCTTCTTTAACTCCTTCTTTTGAGCTTTCTGGTGATGGTGAGCTCGGAGAGTCCATCTTCGAGGAAGATGAGGATACTCCAGCTGCTGATGAGGGTGGGCCTTCTGCACCTCCTGCAGAGCCCACACCTTCTGAGACTTCGACTGAGGACGAGGGCGGACCTCTGATCACTTCTTCCACTTCGATCGAGCCCCCTCAGTCGAGTCTAGAGGTGCAAGCTGCTGACTCCGGTGAGGTGACTTCAGATCACCAGGGATCCCGAGCAGTTCAGCGTGATCACCCCTCAGAGCTCATCATCGGTGATGTGTCTACAAGAACTTTGCGTTCGTCTGTTGACTCTCTTGCTGTGTTTGCTGAATCTGCTTTTGTTGCATCTTTTGAGCCCAGAGACATTTCTCATGCTCTTTCTGATTCTAATTGGATTAATGCCATGCAAGAAGAGCTTGAGAATTTTGTCCGCAATCGGGTCTGGACACTGGTTGAGCTGCCACCCGGATGCAACCCCATAGGCACCAAGTGGGTGTTCAAGAACAAGCAAGGTGAAGATGGGGTTGTGGTGCGCAACAAAGCTCGACTAGTTGCCCAGTGTTTTTGCCAGAAGGAGGGTATTGATTTTGAAGAAACCTTCGCCCCTGTTGCCCATCTTGAGTCCATTCGCATTCTCTTAGCTTTTGCCGCTTCGAAGGGTTTTAAGCTTTTTCAAATGGACATCAAGAGTGCTTTTCTGAATGGGTACATAGAGGAGGAGGTTTATGTTAGGCAGCCCCCTGGTTTTGAGAACCCCAAGTTTCCTCAACATGTTTTTAAGTTGCAAAAAGCTTTATACGGGTTGAAGCAAGCCCCCAGGGCTTGGTATGACCGGTTGAAGCAGTTTTTGTTGGGAAAGGGTTTTGTGATGGGTTCTGTGGATAAAACTCTTTTCTTGCTCAGAGATGCTTCAGATTTCTTAGTCGCTCAAATTTACGTGGACGATATTATCTTTGGCGGTACTACTAATGATCTTGTGTCCAAGTTTTCTGAGCAGATGCACAGTGAGTTTGAGATGAGCCTCATGGGTGAACTCAAGTTCTTTCTAGGGCTCCAGATCAAGCAGACCAAGGACGGCACCTTCATCCACCAAGGTAAGTACACTCGGGACATGTTGAAGAAATTCGACTTTGGTGGAGAGCTGAAGCCTCAGATGACCCCAATGGGTACATCTAGAGGCCTGGACAAGGACGAGAGCGGCGTCAAGGTCAACGAGAGAGAGTTTCGAGGGATGATCGGTTCGCTGCTGTACTTGACGGCGACGAGGCCAGACATACAGTTCGCCGTGGGACTGTGCGCGCGCTTCCAGTCTTCACCACGCGCGTCTCATCGGCAGGCTGTCAAGCGCATCTTCAGGTATCTCACTTATGCACCTGATCTTGGTCTTTATTATTCAGCATCATCATATCTTGATTTATCTGGCTTTTCGGACGCTGACTTTGGTGGGTGCCTGTTGGATCGCAAGTCGACTTCCGGTACTTGCCAGTTTCTTGGTTCTTCTCTTGTGTCTTGGTCTTCTCGAAAGCAAACTGGAGTTGCTCTTTCGACCACTGAGGCTGAGTATGTAGCTGCTGCCAGCTGCTGCTCACAGTTGGTCTGGATGATTTCCACTCTGCGAGATTTTTGGTTGTTCTTTCCTACCAGAGTTCCTTTGTTTTGCGACAGCACCAGTGCAATTAGTGTAGGGAAAAACCCATGTCTCCATTCAAAAACCAAACACATTGATGTGCGCTTTCACTTTTTGCGGGATCAATATGAGAAAGGTGTCATTGACCTTATTCATGTTGATACCCATCATCAGTTGGCTGACATTTTCACCAAACCCCTAGATCAGTCTAGTTTTGAGCGTTTACGAGGGGATTTGGGTGTTGTGTATCCTTTCTAGGATATTTTGCGTCAGTTTTCTTCTTCTTTACTCTTTTCTTGAGTCTTTTTGTGTGTGTTCATATCTTGCATATTCACATATCACACTTTTGAGCCTGCTTCTGTTATATGACTGAACTGCTTTACTTATTCTAGCTGGTACATGCTTTTGATTACTTGTCA
Source organism: Zizania palustris (assembly GCA_019279435.1). Taxonomy (NCBI): domain Eukaryota; kingdom Viridiplantae; phylum Streptophyta; class Magnoliopsida; order Poales; family Poaceae; genus Zizania; species Zizania palustris. Next base: position 61,677,950 of record JAAALK010000080.1, on the reverse strand, counting down.
ATGATCATGCCTTGTTTCAGTTCGCTTGATATGTCTAATTATTATCTGTCATATGCATGGCTTTTACACTTTAAACTTGAAAAATGATCACCATTGCTTCTGGTAACTAGCATGTGTAGGCTGAGTGCTTTTGCTATCTGTTACATGCCTTGTAGCTAGTTCATCACATAGATGCAGATATGCAACTTGGACATCTTTATGCTTTAACATGGAAAATGTGCTATAAAAATGATAAAAAAATCAAAATAAAAAATGAATGAAAATTCCATGCCTTTTTATGCTTGAGTTGAAAAGATCCAAGTGGGTTTGCTTTGTCGCCCTACTTTGTTCTGGACTGCTTACCATAGCACTTTGGTATGAACTAGGACAGTGTAGTGTATGCCAAGACCAATGTCTTAAGCCTCCGATGGTCCAGTTTTGGCCTAGGCTTGACTTGGTCGGTTAGCATAAGGTTTGACATGCAAATAACCCTTGGCAAAAATGAAAAAATGTGGTAGATACCAGTTAGCTTCTGCGTCTCATGCTTTACCTTGCTTGTCATCTGGAAAATGTGGTGATGCTTTTATTTGTAAAAATTGAAAAAATGTGTGCTAATGACTTTCTTTAGATATCATCTGTTGCACTGATCATGCCATGTGTCTTAGACAGTATGTCTTTTGCTATACTTGTTAGATGTTGTAATTGCAGTCAATCATATCTGAGAAGCATGCTTTCTACACTCCACGTGCACCCCAGTTGCATTCATTGCATATTTTTAGGGGGAGTCTGTGTCTCTTTAGAGTGCATTTAGTCTCACTTGATGAGTTCAGTTGTCAACAAGGGGGAGAAATTTTGGGAGAAGAGTTTAAGGGGGAGTTTTGGCTTTCTTTGGGATTTGTTTTAGGGGGAGTTTTTGTTCCGGTTGTCCTTACTCCTTTTGATATCCTTGTTGATGATTCTGAGATTGCACTCGTTTTTGAGTTTTTACATTTGGTTAACCATAATGACCGCTTCTTGCGTTTGTTTGGCTTTTGGTCGTTAGGGTTAAACTTTTACTTTATTTTATTCTTCTTTGTTTTCTTGTGCTTTGTTTTCGTGTTTCCACAGATGTTTGCAAGTATTGAAGAACTGAAGAGTTGAAGTGTTGACAATGCAGTCATCAAGGGGGAGATTGAGGAGCCATGCTGAATAGCGTGGGCCTCATGGCGCTAGATGTGATGAGTCATTGTCAACTATAGTCAAAGAGGATAGAAGAAGAAAGGAGATCTGCTGTTTCATGGGCCGCGTGTGACTCAGGTACACGGGCAGCGAGCGACTGTCGGGCAGAGGGGCCGCGAAGTCGGGCTGGCCCAATCCGGGTACATGGGCTAGGAGCGGCAGAGGACCCACTGGGCTGTTGACCAGGATTGACTCAGGTACACTGGCGGTGATCGATTGCTGGGCTGAGAGAGCTGCGGAGTCGGGCCGGCCCAATCCGGTTACCTGGTGCAAAGTCGGTGGAGGCTTTGTCAGTTTCGGCGCAAAACTGACGACCGCTGATCTCGCATCGGACGATCCAGAAGATAAGTCGTAGTCGCTACGAAAGCTTAGCTTCCGGATAAGTCATCTGTAAATAGGAGTTTACTATTTTGTCCCTAGGCCCACAGTCAGTCAGTCGAGTCTGTAAAAATATCCTAAGGGCAGTTTGGTCTTTTCCATTTATTTCAGCGTCTGTAAAAACCCTAGGGGTATTTCTGCATTTTCCCCATTTATTGGGCTGCCTATAAATAGCCCCAATCCCTAGGGTTAGGGTTAACTCACTTTAATCAAAACATCAGAGTTCACTTTCCCCATTTTTTTGTTCCTCTTCATTTCCTGTTCTTCTTGAGCTCAACAGGATTTGTGTCCTTGGCTTAGCGGGAATACACAGTTGCAGTTCTACAGTCGTCACGCCATAAATTTATTCACTGATTGCCTTGCTTTGCGTGCCTGGTATGTTTATCGGTGTTAAAATCTCCGCCAATGCATGCTTGTTTTGTTTTTCACTATGAGTTCATTTATTGTTTCTGAGATTTCAGCAGAACATACGAGTTCCTTCTCTCTCGTGCACGCTTTCACTGGTTGCTGTTTTATTTAATGAATAGATAGAACAGCCAGCTTGCAATTTTTATCGAAGCTAGATAATAGCCTACAAATTGCAGTGGGGTCAGCTGCTACTGTGCTTGCATGATTCCCTACGCCAAGCTAGCTATGCTCTGTTCTGATCGATAGCTGGATACCGTGCATCTTGCAAGGTCTTTTCATGTTTTTTTATTCTATGTCTGTGTTATGCGATACAAGCATGATTTGCCATGTTCTCTATTTTATTCATAGCTGTAGTGACTAGTGTTTCTAGCTGCAGATAGCCTTGCCAGCAGGAAATATTTTATTTCGGTTTCAGAGTGTATGCACTTGGTATGGCTAGCTCCGTTGGCCTGCAGCTTCGCTTGCTATCTCCGAAGCATTTCTAGCGAAGTAGTACTGTCATCTGTTGGAACATATTTTGATTCTGGTGCACATATTTTTACTCATTTCGTTATTCGAAGTCTCCTTCCGAAGATTTTGGCTGGGTTCAGAGTATTTTGCCCGAAGGTCATCCGTTACGAAGCTTCGTGACCGAAGCTGTTCAGCGAACCTAGTTTACGAAGGGCAATTTTCGAAGTTGCAGGCTTCGCAGTGAAGTCTGTTCGTAAAAGTGCGAAGTGTTAAATCTGACATCAATTTTTATGTGGACCCCTCAACTCGGTTTTTGCTGGCTTCGAAAAACTCTCTGTTGTAATCAGTGATTCAAAGTCTGTGGCTCAGTTTCTCGGATAGTCTTCGCTGCCCACATCAACAACCTTCACATTTTAACTTCGAAGCATACTCCGTCAACCAGAGGCTTTGACAGAACTTCTCTGAAGCCAGGCTTCGGCACTGCAGGCTTAGGCACTGCAGACTTCGACACATCAGGCTTCGTCAAGCATCTTACTAGACACAACTTTGAACAGTAACCTCTCAATCAATTGTTGTGATTTATTTTTGTGAAGCCTTTTGATCTGCCATGATTTGAATGCTTTAATTTTTCTGCCTATTAGCACTGTGTTGGTGTTTCTTCGTTTAGAACACTGGTTGGTTCTAGGCTAGATATTTTTAGGCTTCGGCGTTTTGTTTTTGATTAGCTGCTAAGGTTCTTGAGGTGCGTTGGGTGTTGGGAGCAGGCCATTGATTCGAAAAGAATTTTTAGGCGCCCATTCACCCCCCTCTGGTCGCTACTTTCGGTCCTACAACCCTTCAGCCTCCCTAAGTATGGCTACCAAGTCAGTTCCCCCAACTTTGCGGTTAGCTCGATCCAAAGGTTCGAGCAAGGTCCAAAGTCTGGTAGTTTGCTCCAGAAAAGAGCTAGGAGGGGGAGCATTGACAAAGCCCTTTGATCATCTTCGTTGGGTGAAGGGCTGGAGCGCTGCGCTGCATCCCCGGAAACTTCGGTGGAATGGCCCCCTCCGTAGATTGTCCTCCGTCTATTGATTCAGACGGAGTTAATCCCGAGTTCAGAGCAGGAAAAGGTTCCATTTTGCCTTTACCTTTTCCGGGCCCCACCTGTGTAACTTCTGGAACCGACCTCGGAGATGTCGAAATCCGAGAAGCAGTCTTCGCAGGAGGAGTCATCTCCATGGGAGCAGACCCTGCCAAAATGAAGGTATTATATATTGCATAGTTTTGCAAGGTGAAGAAAAAGGTTCTTTAATGAAGTTACCTCCGAAATCCTGTCGGTGAATGAGTACGGGGCTACTTGGTGGATCGAAGGCCCCTTCGAAGTCTTCATTAGACTCGGGGTCTGGACAAAAGGGTTAGCTGTTTGAGCCTCGGAATCGAAGCTTGTTCAGCTACGACTTCGACTCCGCCTTCAACAGCAGGGGCTTCTTGACTCGGCAAGTCAGGCAGGACACTCGAGGTTCCGGCCTGTTCGGAGTTGTCTGGCGCAGCCGGCACACCTGCTACATCACCCGTGTCTACTACTTCGACATTCGCCTGCGCTTCTTCATCTTCGGTAATAAGGTCCATAATGGCCCTTTGCATTTCTCTTACTCCCTCATCTTTAGATGAACTTGGAGACGAAGCAGTAGGCTTGGAAGGAGCCACGTTTTTAGGCTTATGGTCTAACTTTCCTCTTCTTCGAGCCATGCTCAGAAGGAACCTAGTCCGGAAGAGGAGGGGCTACGACTCTGAGTATGCCCCATACTCGGTTAAGTCGCTCCCAACTGCCCACCAGTTTCTTCCTCCACTCCTTTTCAGCCAGGGTAGGAGCTCCGAGAATCTTCTCCGAAGCTCGAACAACTTGCTCTGAAGTCATAGGGGCTTGTGAAGCTGAAAGATAAGTTTTTATTAGTCATTTCATCAAATAATCATGTATAAAGCATGTTGTAGTTTTCGAAGTTACTTGCAGAGCTCAAGTTCGAAGAAATTTTTTGGAGTCCTCCCTTCGGATCCTCTTCGAAGTTGATTGGCTAGTAGGCCATCAAAGGTGGAATTTGGAGCCCAATGAACTCCTCCGCTAAGTCCCGCATGCTCATGTGGCGACTAATTCATTGGAGCAGGTTAAGGCGGGCTTCGAGCTGCCGGGGTCTGGGTGGATATTGGCTTCCCTTCGAAAATATGTGTCTTGCAGGGGCTGTCTACTCCAACTTCGGTGTAGAACCAACGGAGAATCCAATCTGTGTACCATCTGTCATTGATGGCATTCGCTGGTGTTGGGGGGAATAAGTTTTCCCTTAAACAGGGGCCAAATGACGTCAGCCTCCGACAGCCTTCGGCCTCGAGCCCAACACTGTCAAACCGTGTTCTTATCTGATGAAGTTATTTATAGGTCTCAAGGTTCTATTCGGAGCCCTCTAGAGCGAGGCCTTCGAACCCCTTTCGGAGCTCTCCGGAGCGAAGCCTCCAATCTCCCTTGAAGTTTGCCAGAAGGTAAGTCTCAGGCTATTTTCGAAGTTATCCTTTGGGCTAACTTCGGAGTTAACCTTCGAGCTTTGTTCGGAGTGTACCTTTGAGCTCCTTTCGGAGCTCCTCAGAGCCAGTATCCAGACCCTTTCCAACCAATTCAAAGCTAAGTCTCCGAGAACCCAGTTCGGAGTTCAGTTAGGAGTATACTTCGAAGCCCACTTCGGAGTGTACTTCAAAGCCTTCCTTGCGGCCTCCGCCTGAAAAGCTTCGGCCCTACTCCGAACCTAGAAGATATTTGTACCTCGCTATAGTGTAGAAGTCATACCAGGGGCCCCTCTGCCTCTAGTATGTCGTTTAGCTGGTCAAGAAGTGACGTTCGCCTGACACATCTGTAATGCTGTAAAGCACTTTGTACAGTAGACTAGCCCTTTTTTCCCTTTTTGCCCCTATAAGCCTATGACCTATAGAGGGCATTTTGGTCTTTTCCTTTGGCCTGCGTGCCTATAAAAGCAGGCCCAAGCTCTTGTAACAAGTTAGCTTTTCCAGGGGCCATGAGAGCTCCGAGATTCATTAGACTCCAACGAGGCATACTATGCCAAATCCACCACAAACTGGACGTAGGGCTATTATCCCTTAGTGGAGGTCCGAACCAGTATAAATCTTTTCTCCTTCTAAGAGAACCCATCGAGGTTCATTTTGCACACTATACACACATACAAAACATGTGTTGTAGCTAACACAATTGCTACAACAGTTGGCGCCGTCCGTGGGGACCTTAGTCCTAAAAGCTAAGTTCTCTGCCACTATCTGCAATTCGAAGTGCGCTTGAGGGGGGAGCTTCAAAGCTTTCTTGCTTCGTGCACCCTCTGGCAAGTGGCTTCGGGTGCAGTTCGAAGGCCTTCTTCGCCTTCCTCCATCCTTTGCGCTTCGGAGCTCACCCTCCAATAAGGGGCTTCGCTTCTCATGTCGAAGGGCGTCAAAGCCCCGGGGGCTACGACGCAATTTTCCACCCACTTTTCGAGGTATGTACACTGCTGAAGCATCCCTTTGATGTACCAATCTACAATTACCTTAATATAAAATCGAAGCCCTGATTTGCCTTAAAATTGAAGCCCTGCTTCACCTTAAAGTCGGAGCACTGCTTCGCCTTTAAAGCAAACTTTCGCTCCATCTTGTTAAAAGTCGAAGCCTCGCTTCGCGTTTTAAAATTGAAGCTATACTTTGCGTTTTGAAATCAAAGCCTTGTTTCGTTTTAAAAAATTCGAAGCCTTGCTTCGCCTTATCAAAAACCCGAAGCCTTGCTTCGCCTTATCAAAAACCCGAAGCCTTGCTTCGCCTTATTTAAAATTCGAAGCCTTGCTTCGCTTTACAAAATCCGGAGCACCCCTCCGAAGGCTACACAGCGCCACCGGGCCCGTAGCAGTGGGCTTTGAGACTTCCAGGCGATGGCTCTGCAAGTCCAGGATTCCAGGCTCTGGCCTGATGTGTCCCCGGGTCGAAGGTGGCCCAGGGTCGTAGGTGACCCAGAGTCGAAGGTGGCTCAACTTATCGCAGGTTCGGTGAATCCACACCAAATATCCTTTTCACTACAGGATCAAGCTCAAGAAGCCTTGCTTCGCTATCTGAACACGCACCGAAGCCTCGCTTCGCTTGACGTGATCTAATCTAAAAATTAAGCATCTCGAAGTCATGCTTCGCTTAAAATCTAAGTGTGTTTCCGAGCTTCGCTCACGCACAACATCCAAATCCAAGCATGACGAAGCATGCTTTGCTTAATTTGGCTACGCTGAAGCCTTGCTTCACTCCAAATTAATGCGTTCGAAGCGCAAAAGAGGCCTTTGCTCGATGCAATATAAGCAACTGAATCCGCCAAAAAGGCGCACCCCTTCGCATTTTAATTGCCTGCACCAGCAATGACTAAGTCCCTAGCTGCCACGAGCAAGGGGGGAAGTATGTATGCGAAGTGTGCGAATGTAATGCGCAGTACGAGCGTGACAAGCTAAAATGTTCAAAACAATCAAATCATGTGAAGCATGCAGATGAAGTATGCAAATACAACAAATCTCATTCATTGAATGATAATTGAGAAGTATGTTACAAATACACATCGAAAACAAAATTATGAGTAGTCTGTATCTAAGCCTAAGAAAAAGCGAGCTCGAGGCCCCAACCCTCGCTTGCCCTTCTTTTGGCCAAGGCCCCCTTGGCTGGACGAAGCCTCGTTAGAGCCTGCTCTGCCACGACTGGTTCATCCATGCCCAAAAGCCCGTAGACCTCATCTTCCACTTTGCAGGTTTGTCCAAGTCTGCAAGGCAGGCGGTGCCATGTCAAAGGCAGAAAAATATAAGGCTTCATCGCCTGCTAAGTCCGTTCGCGAAGGCTATACCCCCTCGCTACGTGAGTCTACTGTGAAGCAGCTTAGGTCTGGCGAGGAGAAAGAACTCCGAAGGGGTTCCGTCTTCATGGTAGCCAGCAGCTCCTGAGCTACTTCGAGGATGGCTTCGCCGTTAGGCCCCCTCGGATGTTTAAACCGAGGGGGGCCTTCGGACCTAGCTACCTCGAGGACCACCCATAATTGGCGAAGTTCTTCAGAGTCCTCAAGTACTTCAAAGTCAACATTCGGAGATTGAGCCTGGGCAGGTATAATGTACCCCCGCATTTATATTAATAAACTGATAAGTTTTTAAAAGCCTACAGCTAAGATTTACAAGGAGCCTAAGGAGATCTACACCTTCGGAGTCGGAGGTGCCGACATCCAAGGCTGAGCTAGCGAGGCATGTGCCCTAGCTCAGTGAAGACAGATGGCCTTCTGGAGTTCGAGGACTGCTTCGCAGCCTTGGGCCTTCCAAGGCTCCTGAAGACAGCGCCAGGCTCCGCGGACATCTGCCGAAGGTGTCACCAAGTGTTGGCCTCCGAAGGCCACCGGAGTCGCCGAGGTCGCTGCTTCGAGCTGGTTGCACCCCGCGTCGTGAAGCATTTGCAACACCCCTTGACCAGCCACTCGGTCGGCCATCAAGGCGAAGCCCTTCAAAGATTGCTCTGCCGTCGCAGCCACCACCTTCAAAAAATCAACGCGGTCCCCAATTGGATCCTGACTGCCAAAGTCTGGAGCCCGACACTTGGTCCCTATTTGTTCTAGGACCTCGGTCAAGCTCAGAGTGGCTTCATCGACATTAGCAACGATGAAGTCTTGAAGACAGTGGCCGGCTTGGCGAAGCTTGGAGTTCTCCTCCGCTAGCTGAGCTCCGGCATCCTTCGTAGCTCGAAGCTCCGCTCAAAGCCTGTCGGTCTCCGAGGCCAAGGCTTCCCTTGCATTGTCGGCCTTGGCCCTCACTACCTCGGCAGAGGCTTCGGCCCGCCTTCGCTTCTTGGCTTCCACCGAGACTTCGCGTCGGAGGGTGTCCCTCTCCTTCACCAAGCGCGTCATCCGCCTGTCCGCGGAGGTTGACGCTGCAACGTTCAGTGCGAAGGCTTGAAAGAATTCAAGAAAATCATAAGTGTTGACTGAAGACCAAAGTACGACTCCAAGGCTGCATAGGACTTCGCTCACTTGGATAAGGGCTTTGTTTGCATTGATGAAGAGGTCCATGGGGCTCGAGTGGCTGAGTTGAGCCACCAAACCTCCTGCCTCCGCAGCCGCGCAGCCCTCACGGAAGTCATGGATGGCCGCCTCCATCATGTCCCCCTTCGGCAGCAAAGGTCGGACAATTTCCTCCACCTCAACCTCCTGCATAGGCTTCGGCGAAGCTGGGCTTCAGTCCACCACCTCGACGTGCTTGTCGTTTCGAGGATCCCCTTCATCACGACCGCTGCCTCTGTCTTCTTCAGACGAGGAGCTGTTGGACTCTGAACTACTGTTGCTGCTACCAGAGGCCTCCGCTGGCTTCGGTGCGGTGGGCCTCGCACCGGCATCATCTTCTGCAAAAAAGTTCAAGTCAATATCCACATATAAAAGAAAAGTATGTTTAAAGTGTTTACCTTCATCGGAGATGTCTTCGAAGGTAGGGGGTCGATGTGTGCCCCCCAATCCTTTTGCTGCGAAGATGGCGCTTCAACCTATGCGCCCAAAGCCATCGCCATCGAGGTCTTCACCACCACCTCAGTAGCTATTGCCGGAACCCCTGCTGGCTCCGCTTCTGTTTGAGGGTTCACGACCATTGCCTCCTCCGGAGTAGGGGCTTCGGTCGCGGGGACCTCCAACCGAACCCTCGAAGCTTTGGGCTCGTCATCGTCCCCCCTCTTCCTCTTGGAGCCGGTTGTCGAAGGTACCAGATTGGAGAAGTCTGGCAGAGCATGGACCCCCTTGACGCCAAGCAGGGTACACACCCTATTCCAGTGCTCCCAGGTCCCCACCAGAGCAAGCCGTTGGGCCTGCTCCTCAGGTGTCAGGGCCCCGACAACACGCTTCGCCACCATGATGGCCTCCTCCGAAGTCCTCACTTCAAGAGCGGCTTCATAAAGATTCCAAGTCACAGTAATGTTTTTTGGCGAAGTATGAAAGTGGAAAGGCTTCGAAGTCTTACCAAGGCATTCTATTGCCACCTCGTTTAGGCCCCCTCAGCCCGAAGGTTGGAAGAGGCTCTCTGGCCAAGAGCGCGCAAGGGGGCTGAGCCGGAGGGTGATAAACTCCTCCGCGAGGTCCCTCATGCTCATCTTCGTGGCCACCTTCCAAAGGAGCAAGATCCTCGAGCGAAGTGTGTCGGGGCTCATCTTCACCATGCCTTCGCGCCGGTAAGAGATAATCGCATTGGTACTCCGAAGGGGAGAGTTCGCGCCGACGGAGGCATAGAACCACTCTTGATCCCACCTCGAGTACCATTTGCTGTGGGCAGCCCTCACTGGGAAGGCATCTTGATACTCCCTCCGAAGATGGAAGTTAGCGCTTCCGAAGGCCAAATCCCTCTTGACGTGGTCTGCTCCCTCCCTCGGCTTCGGTTGGCAGTTGGCATCATGAAGAGCAACGAAGACGTTAGCGCGGCCCTCGCAGCCTTCGCCCTCATGGACCATTCAAACACTGCAAGCCTTGCCACAGCGTTGGGCGATAGTTGAGGAAGCTCGAGGTTGTAAGCCTTTAGGACTTCGCTCAGCATCCCCACGGCTGGCAATCCGAGGCCAGCTTCGAAGAAGGCCTCGAACAGCACTACTTCGTCAGCCCGAGGCCTCGGTATGGCTCCCGACTTCTCCAGCACTCGAAGTTGGATCTTCGGCGAGATCTTCCCCGCGCAGGCCATCCGGACAGACTACTCTATCGAGATCGAGGCCCTCATCTCCAATGTTTGCTCGAACTTGTCGGATAGCAACCGAAGATCCTTCGGCCCTAATCGCCTCGCTGCAGGCTTCACTTCCGCTGCTGCCACTGCCTGTGCTTGGGCGGAGCTCGAGCCCAAGGCCAAAGCCTTCGAAGCAACTTTCTTCGGCATTTCTGTGGAGCTTCGGCATGAAGGGCACTGAAGCTTGCGAAGGGTGCTCCGCGCGAAGCTAAGGAGGAGAAGAGAGCGAAGGATGCAAGGCGTTGCGAAGAAAGCAAATGAGAGGTGTGTCGAAGACTTGTGCGGTAAACCCCTATTTATAGGCAGTAAAAATACTAACGGTTTGCGTGCCGAAGCCACTGACAGGTGGGCCCCCAGCGAAGCTGAAGCGACCCGGCGCACTGTACTGGTCAATTTATAGTCGTGCAAAGTCAATTGATCTCCCCGAGGTCGTTCTGACAGCAGACGCAGGCAATTATTACCTGCGCAAGTGGAAGCCGCCTTTGGTCCAAGCTCCGAAGGGCTATCTTCTCCGAAGTTGCAATTTTTACTGTCATTTGTCCCAAGGGCGCACGCACCCCTTCGTCCTAAAGGCCTGCAGGTGAGGGGCTACTGTTGGGGGAATAAGTTTTCCATTAAACAGGGGCCAAATGACGTCAGCCTCCGATAGCCTTCGGCCTAGAGCCCAACACTGTTGAACCGTGTTCCTATCTGATGAAGTTATTTCTAAGTCTCAAGGTTCTGTTCAGAGCCCTATGGAGCGAGGCCTTCGAACCCCTTTTGGAGCCCTCCAGAGCGAAGACTCCAATCTCGCTTGAAATTTGCCAGAAGCTAAGTCTCAGGCTAGTTTCAAAGTTCTCCTCCGGGCTAACTTCGGAGTTAACCTGCGAGCTTTGTTCGGAGCGTACCTTCGAGCTCCTTTCGGAGCTCCTCAGAGCCATTCTCCGGACCCTTTCCAGCCAATTCAAAGCTAAGTATCCGAGAACCCAGTTTGGAGTTCAGTTTGGAGTATACTTCGAAGCCCACTTCGCAGTGTACTTCGAAGCCTTCCTTGCGGCCTCCGCCTGAAGAGCTTCGGCCCCTACTCTGAACCTAGAAGATATTTGTACCTCGCTATAGTGTAGAAGTCATACCAGGGGCCCCTCTGCCTCTAGTATGTCGTTTAGCTGGTCAAGAAGTGACGTTCACCTGACACGTCTGTAAAGCTGTAAAGCACTTTGTACAGTAGACTAGACTTTTTCCCTTTTTGCCCCTATAAGCCTATGACTTATAGAGGGCATTTTGGTATTTTCCTTTAGCCTGTGTGCCTATAAAAGCAGGGTCAAGCCCTTGTAATAGGTTAGCTTTTCAAGGGGCCATGAGAGTGTAGGACAGAAAGTAGCGACCAAGGGGGGGGTGAATGGGCGCCAAAAAAATTTCTTGCTAAACTATATTTTAATCCCAACACCCAAACTAACTTAACGAGATAAATAATATTAGCAAAGCAAATTACTGGAATAAACTTGTCTAGCTTAAAATGACCGATGTCCTAATTAAAATGATATTAAAAATAATCTAAATTAAAAATGACTGTAGTAAATAAAATATGTTCTCAAGAATATTTAATAGTGTAGGCAAAAGACCTGAATAAATCACTAATAATTCGGATAGCAGTCTAAAAATAAAACACTACTCAACTGAACAAAATATGGATCATCCGGAAATTAATTCAGAAATAAACCTAAAATATTGCACAGAAAACTAGAATAAAAATATTTCCGCGACTAATAAATTTTTTGGTTTATATGAGCAGATTAAAACCACTTAAATAAATAATACACGATAAGTAATAAGAATTTAACAGATTAAAATTAACTATGATATTTAATTTGTTTTTATGCTATTTAAAACAAAACTAGATTACTATTGATTTAATTAACTAATCTGAAAAATAGGAGATTGAAACTTACCTGCGTCTTCCCGTTCATCTGTTCGCCCTTCTTCTGTGCGAAGAAAATCAAGGAAAGCAATTAATCTGACCTGTGGTTGTGTGCGCAGTGCGTCGAACCAAGGCTGCAGCCGAGCTATGGCGTGGGACCCGCTGGTTCCCTGCGCAGAACACCACGCCGGCCAATGTGAAGAAAACAAGCAGCGCACGCTGCTGATTCTGGCTCCCATGGGGCCCGCTGATCTGCTGCATACGATCAAGCCTTGGAGAAACCACTGCAGATCAAGGCTGTCGTGCAGCTGCAACTTTTTCAGTTTTGCGCTGAAACTGACAAAGCGTCCACCGTCTTCGCACCGGGTACCCGGATTGGGCCGACCCGACCCCGCAGCTTCCTCAGCCTGGCAATCACTCGCCGCCCGTGTACCTTAGTCAAACCTAGTCAATAGACCGGTGGATCCTCTACCGCTCCTAGCCATGTACACGGATTGGGCCAGCCCGACTCTGCGGCTCCTCTGCTGGACCATCGCTCACTGCCCGTATACCTGAGTCACATGCACCTCAGACTTGGCAGGTCTTCATATCTCCCTTCCTTTGACTTCCGTTGACAATCACTCATCACATCTGGAATATCAAAACCATATTCTTCAACATGGTTTCTCAGAGAGACCCGAGATTCATTAGACTCCAACAAGGCATACTATGCCAAATCCACCACAAACTAGACGTAGGGCTATTATCCCTTAGGGGAGGTCCGAACCAGTATAAATCTTTTCTCCCTCTAAGAGAACCCTTCGAGGTTCATTTTACACACTATACACACATACAAAACATGTGCTGTAGCTAACACAATTGCTACAACAGCTGGGAATCACAGTTGGAATTCATCTCGAAGTCTGAAGTTGATGCTACCGAAGGCTACTACGATTTTTTTTCCTCCGGAGCCTTGGTAAGTCTCTAGCTCTCCCTTCACAGCCTTCATCCCACAGCGCCCATTCGAAGATAGCTAGGCGTGCTATTGCGTTCGGAGACAGTTGAGTAAGGGTGACATGGAAGAGATCCAGTACCTCCGACTAGAAGTCTACCGCCGGGAGTCCTAACCCTGCTTCAAAGATGGCTTCGAAGACGACGACTTCTCCGGGCCGCGGCAAAGGGATGGCTTCCTTCCTGGGTTTGCGGACATTGATCTCTGGGCTAATCTTCCCTTCGACCACTGCTGCGATCATCTTCCTCTTGCAGGTAGATGGCCCCAGTTTGTAAGACTGGTCGGAGTACTTCGAAGAGGTCGGGAGGAGGTCATGGGGACCGATCTGTTGGGGATTCCCTGCCGGCGCCACCGCTGCTGCCGCTGCCATGGCCTGTTTCTGGGCTAGGGCCAAAGTCACCCCGGGAGCCTTGAAGCTTTTCTTCGCCATCGATTCGAACCGAGCGATTGAGGCTAAGGTTTGGAGGCTAATGGTTGATTGCGCAAAGACGATGAGAAAGGTTTTTGAGACGTTTCTAGGTCCTCTATTTATAGCCTAGGTTCACAATTGTTTACCATTCAGACTTGTCGTTTCGCATTCTTGACCGTTACTGTTTGCGAAATTAACGCACCGCATAGCTTCTTCTGAAAGGAAAAGGCTAATGGCTATTTTTTCAAAGTCTAAATACATTGGTCTTGCCATACATTTCACCGTCCTAGTTCATACCAAAGTGCTATGGTAAGCAGTCCAGAACAATGCAATGCGACAAAGCAAACCCACCTGGATCTTTTCTAATAATCATAAAAATGCATAAATTTTTCATTTATCTGAATTTTTATCATTTTTATAGCAAATTTTTCATCTTTAAAGCATATAAATGTCCAAGTTGCATATCTGCATCTAAGTAAGGATCTAGCACCAAGCATGTAAAAGATAGCAAAAGCATTCAGCCTACACATGCTAGTTCCCAGAAGCAATGGTGATCATTTTTCAATTTTAAAGCATAAAAGCCATGCATATGACAAATATGAGATATATCATGTGAACTGAAACAGAACATGATCATCGAAAAGTAATCAAAAACATATACTAGCTAGAGAAAGTAAAGCAGATTAATCATATAACAGAAGCAAGCTCAAAGTGTGATTGATGATTATGCATAATACGAACGCACACAAAAAGACTCAATAAAAATAAAGAAGAAAAGAAAAACTGACTCAAAGTATCCTAAAAAGGATACACAACTCCCAAATCCCCTCGTAAACGATCAAAAGTAGACTGATCTAGGGGTTTAGTAAAAATATCAGCCAACTGCTGATGGGTATCAAAATGAATAAGATATATGACTCCTTTCTCATATTGATCCCTCAGAAAGTGAAAGCGCACATCAATATGTTTGTTTTTTGAATGAAGACATGGGTTTTTCCCTACACTAATTGCATCGGTGCTATCACAAAACAAATGAACTCTCGAAGGGAAGAACAACCCAAAATCCCGCAAAGTAGAAATCATCCAAACTAACTGAGAACAGCAGCTAGCAGCAGCTACATACTCAGCCTCAGTAGTAGAAAGCGCAACTCCAGATTGTTTTCTAGAGGACCAAGAAACAAGTGAAGAACCAAGAAGCTGGCAAGTACCGGAAGTAGACTTGCGATCCAGCCGGCACCCACCAAAATCAGCGTCCAAAAAACCAGCTAAATCAAGAGACGATAATGCAGAATAATAAAGACCTAAATCAGGAGCATATGTAAGATACCTAAAAATACGCTTCACAGCCTGCCTGTGAGATGCGCGTGGCGATGACTGATAACGCGCACACACACCTACGGCAAACTAAATATCCGGTCTCATTGCAGTCCAGTATAGTAGAGAACCGATCATCCCTCGATACTCTCTCTCATTTACCTTGACGTCATCCTCATCCTTATCCAAGCCTCTAGATGTGCCCCTTGGGGTCATCTGTGGCTTTAGCTCTCCACCAAAATCAAATTTCTTTAGCATGTCCCGTGTATACTTACCCTGGTGGATGAAAATGCCATCCTTGGTCTGCTTGATCTGGAGCCCTAAAAAGTACTTGAGTTCTCCCATGAGACTCATCTCAAACTTGATATGCATCTGCTCAGAAAACTTGGATACAAGCTCATTAATAGAACCACCAAAAATAATATCGTCAACATAAATCCGAGCAACCAACAAGTCTGCGCCATCACAAAACCTTTCTGCAACAAGAACTGCTTCAGGCAATCATACCAAGCCCTGGGGGCCTGCTTCAAACTGTATAAAGCCTTCTGCAACTCTAAACATGTCGTGGAAATTTAAGGTTCTCGAAACCGGGGGGTTGTTTAACATAGACCTCCTCCTCTATACACGTTTAGAAAAACACTCTTAACATCCATTTTATGAAGCTTAAAACCTTTAGAAGCAGCAAAGGCCAAAAGAATGTGAATGGACTCAAGGCGAGCAACAGGGGCGAAGGTCTCTTGAAAATCAATGCCTTTTTTTGACAAAAACCCTGTGCCACTAATCGAGCTTTGTTATGCACCACAACGCCATCTTCTCCTTGTTTGTTCTTAAACACCACTTGGTGCCTATGGTGTTGCATCTAGGTGGTAGCTCAACTAGTGTCCAAACCCGATTGCGAACAAAGTTTTCAAGCTCTTCTTGCATGTCATTTATCCAATTTTAATCGAAAAGAGCATGAGAAACTTCTCGGGGCTCAAAACTAGCAACAAAAGCAAACTCAGCAAACATAGCAAGTGAACCAGCGGGGAACATAAGATCTCTCCGTAAGATCACCTATGATGAGCTCTGAAGGGTGATCACGCTGAACTGCTCGGGATCCTACGTGATCTGAAGTCACCTCACCAGAGTAAGCAACTGGCTCCTTTGGACTCGGCTGAGAAGTCATCTCACCAGATTCAACACCTGGCACCTCCGAACTCGGCTGAGGGGGCTCGATCGAAGTAGGAGTAATTAGAGGTCCATCGTCATCCTCAGTCGAAGTCTCAGAAGGTATGGGGTCTACAGGTAGTGCAAAGGGCCCACCCTCATCATCAGCAGGAGGGTCATCATCTTCCTCGAAGATGGACTCTCCAAGCTCATCATCTCCAGAAAGCGCAAAAGTAGGAGTCGGCGAGGGCAAAGACTCATCAAAGGAAACCTCACAAGTCATGACAAGCATTTGGGAGTCTAGGTTCCAAACACGAAAGCCTCGTGGGTGCAAAGCATAACCAAGAAAGACTCCATCCCAACAATGAGACTCAAACTTGTCCAAATGCCCTCCCTTCTTAAGCACAAAGCACTTGCATCCAAAAGCTCGCAGGTGACTCACCTTGGGCTGTCAACCAAGATGCAACTCATATGACGTCTTACCTAAGTAAGATCTAAGAAAAATGCGATTGGCAAGATAGCAAGCTGTATTCATTGCTTCAGCCCAAAAACGCCTAAGAGTCCTATGCTCATCAAGCATCGTCCTGGCCATCTCGATAAGCGTGCGGTTCTTTCGCTCCACAACGTCGTTCTGTGTGGGAGTGTAAGGAGCAGAGAACTAATGATCAAGACCCTGTTCACTACAGAAGCTGACGAACTAAGAGTTCTTAAATTCAAAGCCATTTTCCGAACGAATTGCTCGCATTAGACCATTGTTCTCGTTCATCATCTTCAAATTAGGTCATGAACATACTGAAAAGTCTCATCCTTAGACTCTAGAAAGTAAACCAACGAAAATCGAGAAAAATCGTCAACTATCACAAGGGCGTACCACTTCCCATCGATTGAGCATACTCGAGCTGGAACTACTGTGTCCATGTGCAATAGCTCTCCCGGGTACGAAGTCATCACCTGAGTCACAGGTGCGTGAGAGGCGGCAACCATTTTCCCATGACAACAGGGATGACACACTAGATCCTTCTCCATCTTAAGCTTAGGCAAACCTCGGATAAGATCCATCGAACTCAATCTGACAAGCAGATCAAAGCTTGAATGGCCTAACCTTCTATGCCACTTCCATAGCTCAAAGGAGGATCCGGCCATCAGACAGCGAGAAGGGCCAGAAGTACTAGAGAAATCAATACGAAAAACCTTACCAAAAGGTAAGATCCGGCAAACTAAAGATCCTCTAGAATCAACAACAGAAGACATGCCCTTGTTAAAGCGTACTTCTAAACCATCCTCAAGCAGTTGTGAAACAGAAATTAGGTTAAAGTTCAGATTTCCAACTAAAGCAACATTCTTTAAAGAGAAATAATCAGAAATATGAATCGACCCCAATACCTTGTACCTTCCCTTGACCACTGTTGCCGAAAATGATGTATTCCTTGGAGCTCGGGGGAGTGAGGATGGAGAACCATCTGTGGTGTCCCATCATATGGCGAGAACATCCTGAATCCATGATCCATACATCCTCTAGTCCTCGATCCTGCAAGATCAATGGTCGTGAGTGGGAGCAAATGGTCGACCACTAGGTCTAGGAAAAGTACTAAACCAGTGTCGAGCCATCTGCTCGTAAGTAGGAAAGCAGAAGGAATCATATGAGTTGGGACCAAAACGCGGCTCAAAGCGTTGTCCTCTGTTTTGCCTAAAATCATGGTCACGAGGTCCAAAACCGTATACATAATGATCAGGAACTCTATCGGAACGAAAACCACCCTCCGGAGCACTGTCATGAAAACCGTCTCCTCTACCACCACCTACATGACGTGGCCTGGCCTCTAGTCTCTCTCTATGTCAAGGAACTCTCTATCTACCACCCTGCTGGTAGAACTGTTCCTACCCACCTCGAGCTCTCTCTGCTCGCTCAACCCGCTTCCTCCTGAAGCAAAACTCCTCAAGATGCCCGTCTCTTTGACCAAACTCACAGTGATAGGTAGGCTTCTTGGGATGTTGTTGTGGCTTAGGGTTCTTAGGCTTGGTGGTGTTGGGTGTAGTATCTTTGGTGTGAGAGGGTCCAGGTAAAGAATCAAGAGAAGTGTGGAGAGTTTTAGGCTTTGGAACCCAGATCTGCTTCTTAGGTGGAGCTTTAGGTTGTTCTTGGATCACTCCATCCTTGGGATGACTATCCTTAAAGGACTCAGTGGAGTGAGTCTTGGGATATCTCTATTCAGGAGTTATCTTACTCCACTCCACTGCACGACTAATGGCGCTCTCAAAATCAGCCTTGGTATAGGTGTAACCTACCCCAAACCCATCCTGTCTCTTGAACTGCTGGATCATCATGCCGAGTTGTGGCTCTCTGGCACTAATCCAACTCAGGATCTGACGGAGGTAAAAGTTCTTGTTCTGAACATCAGCTAGCTCCTCTCTCAAGGAAGCTAACACCTCCACCTGAGACAAGCAGATCTCACACTCTTTATCAACTACGATAGACTTCTCAGCTTTTAGCTTGATCAACTCCATTCTAATGGACAGACAGTTCTCACAAACAGTGGGTGGAATTGACAAGGTATCAAGCTCTAGCTTAGTCTGCTCCAACTCAGCTCTCACTCCAGCTAACTCGCTCAACTGCTCATCACACTTGGCTCTCAGCTCAGCTATACTAGCTAAATGGGATGGGCAGTCTACACAAGGTACGACGACAGTGACATGAGCATCTTTCAGCTCCTACTGAGCGCTCTCAAGCTCAGTGGCCAATGTGTCTCTCTCATCTACTCTCTCTGTGTACCTAGACTTAAGAGTCATCAGGTCACACAACAACACCTCATAGTTAGGGCACTCACCACTATCACCGAAGCAAGGGGAAGAAGAAAGACTCTCAATCTTGCCATTTGCTGTGGCAAGCTCACTATCAAGATCATCTATCCTCTTCTTAGCCCCTCTAAGCAGTTTCTCCCTATACTTCAACTCCTGACGGTTCTGTTCTAGTAAATTGACAACTTCTTGTTCATAGGATGATACCTTCTCATCGTCGTCGTCGTCGGAGTCATCGGAGGAATCCTTTTCTTTCTTCTCCCCAAGAGCCATTGAGTAGAAGCTCTTGTGGGGTCTTCGGCTGCCACATGAGTGTCTCTTCGGCTTGTCCCCGAAGGCCATGAAACAGAGGCCCGCTGGATCATCCCTGTCCTTCCCCTTCCTGATCATGAACTCTTCATCACTTGAGCTCGACGATGAGGAGGAAGACGAGGATCTCCTGGAGTAGCTTTTCTCCATCTCGGCGAAGAAAGCCTTGTCTTGTTTCTTGTTCTCACACCTGTAGTCCTTCAAAGCCTTCCAAAAGAATCTCGTCTTGGGATTGCCCTTTGTAGAGTTGTCGTACTTGTCGGAGTCATAGGAGTTGTCGCCGGTTCCCTTCTTGTAATTCTTCCGCTTGGGGCAGTCGGCAATGAAATAACCGATATCACCACACTCAAAGAATCCGGATTTTGTGCCGTGTCTCTTAAACATTCGCTTATCATAGACACGTCGCACCCGGTTGTTAAACAAGCATAGATCATCATCTCCTAGAGTATCAAGTTGTTCCTCGGAAATAGACATCAAGGAAAACGCAGTACAACTCATGGCATTAGGATCATCAGATGGTGTCGCAAGTGCCAAAGTCTTTGATCCAGAACCAGTGAGATTTGATCTCAACTGGATATCGATCTCTGAGGCCTTGAGCTTACTAAACAGCTCTGCGATGGTCAAGGTATCATAAGACGTTCTCTCAACAATAGAAGAGACCTTGATCTCCCAGATCTTAGGGTCTAAGGTATGGAGTACCTTAAGCGCCTGTTCATGATCTGAGACTAGCTGATCACCATCGGCCTTGTTAACGCGCAACTTGTTAATGATCGATTGAAAATGACCAAACAAAGCCTCAATAGTCTCACCCGGCTTCTATGAGAAATTTTCATACTCACGCCGGTAGGTTTGATATAGCCTTAGCCTTGACCTGAGCTGTCCCCTCATGGTGTGCCTGGAGGGTAGCCCAGATCTCTCGAGCAGTGGTGAGATGGCTAACACGCTCAAACTCACTAGGACCTAGACCGGAAAATAAAATATTCACCGCCTTACTATTATTTTGATGCTGGGTAATTACATCTGCAGCAGTATCAGCAATAATAGTCGTTATGGTGAGACTAGGATGAACACAAATATCCCATTTGTCCGAGCTCTGGCTCATAAGGTATGCTCGCATGCGAGTCTTCCCATAAGTGTAGCCAAAAGCTTCTAGGGACGGGATTTTGCCAAAAGACGTCATGGTCACTACCTAGGTTTAGAATCAATTAATATATTAGAAAACCCTAACCTTGCTCTGATACCACTTGTAGGACCGAATGTAGCGACCAGAGGGGGGTGAATGGGCACCAAAAAAATTTCTTGCTAAACTATATTTTAATCCCAACACCCAAACTAACTTAACGAGATAAATAATATTAGCAAAGCAAATTACTGGAATAAACTTGTCTAGCTTAAAAATGACCGATGTCCTAATTAAAATGATATTAAAATAATCTAAATTAAAAATGACTGCAGTAAATAAAATTTGTTCTCAAGAATATTTAATAGTGTAGGCAAAATACCTGAATAAATCACTAATAAATCCGGATAGCAGTCTAAAAATAAAACACCACTCAACTGAACAAAATATGGATCATCCGGAAATTAATTCAGAAATAAACTTAAAATATTGCACAGAAAACAAGAATAAAAATATTTCTGTGACTAATAAATTTTTCGGTTTATTTGAGCAGATTAAAACCACTTAAATAAATAATATGCGATAAGTAATAAGAATTTAACAGATTAAAATTAACTACGAGATTTAATTTGTTTTTATGTTGTTTAAAACAAAACTAAATAACTATTGATTTAATTAACTAATCTGAAAAATAGGAGATTGAAACTTACCTGCGTCTTCCCGTTCATCTGTTCGCCCTTCTTCTGTGTGAAGAAAATGAAGGAAAGAAATTAATCTGACCTCTGCTTGTGTGCGCAGTGCGCCGAACCAAGGCTGCAGCCGAGCTGCGGCGTGGGACCCGCTGGTTCCCTGCGCAGAACACCACGCCGGCCAATGTGAAGAAAACAAGCAGTGCATGCTGCTGATTCTGGCTCCCATGGGGCTCGCTGATCTGCTGCATGCGATCAAGCCTTGGAGAAACTGCTGCAGATCAAGGCTGCCGTGCAGCTGTATCTTTTTCTTTCATGGGGCCCGCGAGATGAAGACCAGCGCTGCTACCTACCAAAACGCAGCGTGCTACTGGCGTGGAATCGGCAGGAAAAGCCAAGCGCCGAAGAAAAATGCTTGAAGAGATCACGGTGTGGATGTAGATTGAAACCAGAGGAAAAATAGTAGATGAAAAGATTTGCGGTGGACTGAAAATAATCTCGAGAAAAAACAGTCATCTATCCCTAGGGGGGATAGGGGCCTATTTATAGGCGACTCCTAATACATGAAAAGACTAATTTACCCCAAACTGACTCTAAAATAAATTCCGAAAATTACTAAAATATTCTTATAAAAATCACCTGACTAAAATAAAAATATTCTAAAATTAAAAACTAAATATTAATATCCTAAAAACGAATTAATCATAGGTCATCAGTTTTGCGCCGAAACTGACAAAGCGTCCACTTGTCTTCGCACCAGGTACCCGGATTGGGCCGACCCGACCCCGCAGCTTCATCAGCCCGGCAATCGCTCACCGCCCGTGTACCTGAGTCAAACCCAGTCAATAGACCGGTGGATCCTCTGCCGCTCCTAGCCATGTACCCGGATTGAGCCAGCCTGACTCCGCGGCTCCTCTGCTCGGCCGTCGCTCACTGCCCGTGTACCTGAGTCACAAGCGCCTCAGACTCGGCAGGTCTTCGTATCTCCCATACTTTGACTTCCGTTGACAATCACTCATCACATCTGGAATATCAAAACCATATTCTTCAACATGGTTTCTCAGAGAGCCCTGAGATTCATTAGACTCCAACGAGGCATAATATGCCAAATCCACCACAAACTGGACGTAGGGCTGTTATCCCTTAGGGGAGGTCCGAACTAGTATAAATCTTTTCTCCTTCTGAGAGAACCCTTCGAGGTTCATTTTACACACTATACACACATACAAAATATGTGTTGTAGCTAACACAATTGCTACAATAGCTGGGAATCACAATTGGAATTCATCTCGGAGTCTGAAGTTGATGCTGCCGAAGGCTACTGCGATTTTTTCTCCTCCGGAGCCTTGGTAAGTCTCTAGCTCTCCCTTCGTAGCCTTCAGCCCATAGCGCCCATTCGAATATAGCTAGGCATGCTATTGCGTTCGGAGACAATTGAGGAAGGGTGACATGGAAGAGATCTAATACCTCCGACTGGAAGTCTACCGTCGGGAGTCCTAACCCTGCTTCGAAGAAGGCTTCGAAGACGATGACTTCTCCGGGCCACGACAAAGGGATGGCTTCCTTCCTGGGTTTGCGGACATTGATCTATGGGCTAATCTTCCCTTCGAAGTACTTTGAAGAGGCCGAGAGGAGGTCATGGGGACCGATCTATTGGGGATTCCCTGCCGGTGCCACCGCTGCTACTGCCACCATGGCCTGTTGCCGGGCTAGGGCCGATGTCGCCCCGGGAGCCTTGAAGCTTGTCTTCGCCATCGATTCGAACCGAGCGATTGAGGCTAAGGTTTGGAGGCTAATGGTTGATTGCGCAAATATGGTGGGAAAGGTGTTTGAGACGTTTCTAGGTCCTCTATTTATAGCCTAGGTTCACAATTGTTTACCGTTCAGACTTGCCGTTTCGCATTCTTGACCGTTACTGTTTGCGAAATTAACGCATCCCATAGCTTCTTCAGAAAGGAAAAGGCTAATGGCTATTTTTTCTAAGTCTAAAGGGCTTTCTGGCTTCATAAAAATTGATTCTAGAATTGTTTGAATAGAACTTTCTTAGAAATCAATTCGAAGTTATGAATCTTCGCGTATTCCGAAGGTTGATAAAATTTGTTAACCCCTACGCATGATTATTTTGCTTGCGTATACTGCTCTCCTAACCTTACAGATCATGCGGAGAAGCGTATTCGAGGGGCTACTATTGGTGGAAAATACTTCATCCTCAGGGTCACTAGAGTAACAAGATGAAAGCGATCTATTAAACCGAAGTTCCAGTATCTAACTACGGCTTAGTACTGGGTCAAGTTCGAAGAATCAAAGTGGACTCTTGTTCGGAGTATAGCTTCGAACGTCATCTCTTCAGAGAACCTCTCTGCTAGCTAGGATTTAAGACTTATCTTCTTTCTCATTAGATTAGTCTTTTACCATTTTAGCCCTATTAAGGGTACCGAATAGTTTCCACTATGTCGGTTGTAATTGAGGCATAAAAAGGTCTTTTCCTTATGTTTTTACCTATAAATACCCCCCATTCTACACTGTAATGAGGATCAAATACTGACTTATTCAATACACATCTTCGAACTGCTTCGAGCTATTATCCAATTCGGAAGCTTGAAATAGTTCACTTAACAAACACTTCGTTTGTTACTTTTTAATCTCTGAAAACCTATTAGCGTAATCTTTTACGCCAACAGTTTTGAAGGTGAAAGTATGAAGGCTTAGAACTGAAGCTCTATAAAAGTTACCACTACAGTTCGAGTCCTCCTTTTATAACCCATTCGCCTTCGATTGATGTGGTTCGCATATGCATTCGCACTACAGGTTCGTCTTCTGCCACTGACGGGTGGGCCCAAAAGGTAAAAAGATGTGAACCCGCTGTTAATTTTTTGTCCGTTACTTTCTCAAAAGAGACTAGCGGCTACCTAAGGAGTAACGGCTCCCTGCGATGTTTCACCTTCGCAACGGTCCATTTCCCTGTGAAATTTTCACATCGGGATTCGAGTTTGGAGCTTTAGTCGAATACATCCCCGAAGCTGAAGACACTCTGAATGGTTATAGTACCTTAAATACTTCTTGCATATATTGCTCTCCTTGTTGTACAGGTTATTCGGGGAACCGTATTCGAGTGGCTACTATTGGGGGGAAATATTTAATCCCTAGGGTCTTCAAGATTATAAGACAAAGATATATCATAAGCTCTGAATCCAAGATTTATCTCTGAACCAGAAGTATTAAAGCCGTAGGGTCCGTCCGGGCTCCAGTCCGAAGATACCCTCCAAAGGCTTCCTATCTGCAGTGGAAAACAGACAGAATGATGGGACGTCCACCATGTTTATCTCCTTCGAATACACTTTACCATTATAGCCCTATTCGGTTGTAATTGAGGGGTAAAAAGGTCTTTTCCTTAGAGTTTTTACCTATAAATACCCCCTTTTCATCCTGTAATAGGCATCGAATATTCTGATATTCAATACACAACTTCGAACTACTTTGAGCTATTATCCAATTTGGAGGCTTGTGACAGTCCGCTTTCACAAACATTTTGTTTGTTAGTTCTTAAACTTAGAGAACCTGTTAGAATAATCCGTTGCGCCAACAGCCACATTCTTCTAATACCTATATCTTTCAACTTCTTGGAATCAACTCTCATGTGCCAATACCCTTTGCACTAGTTGGGAGAGGCTCTCAAACTCATGTGATGAAAATCTCTCCTTAATTGCGTTTAGGAGTCCCTGAAACACCAACTCCACCACTAGGTATCACTGAGGCTGAGACTATAGCATCTACTTCGTATGTCTTAGAACCTCTAGATGTAATCTTGTACCGACTCCCCCATTCATTGATTCACGGTCATCAAGTCAGTGAGATTCATTTCTTGAAGGCCTGCGATGAAATATTGGTGAAACTTCTTCTCTAGATCTACCCATCCTCTGATGGAATCCGTCGGTAGTGAGGCAAACCACACGAAGGCCAATAATGAATGATAGGGAGAGCGGGAAAAATCGGACCTTCAGTGCTTCGTCGGTTGATGCCTCTCCACACTAGGCAAGGAAACAGTTGATGTGCTCGATCGTGAAGATTGAGTCTTGTCCCGAGAACTTGGTGAAGTCGGGTATCTTGTATCGGTCGGGTAGTTGTACTTGATCAAACCATTCTGGGTAGGCCGTCAATACATGTACATCTATTCTTTGGTCTTTATCCCAAATTGATCTTTAATAACTTTCGTGATCCAATTCACTAGTCATCTTCTTGTTGACCCGGTGTTGGGTACCATTCAGGCATTAGGGCCTGCTGGTATTGCTCTTATCGAGCAGCGTTGTATCTATAATGCATGCCCCTCATCACGATAATGCTGCGCTCCAAAGTTCACGATCCTCTAGTACCCCTGAGGAATACCGTTGGGTGCACCCTTGGCAGCACGACGTCTGATACCATGTTTCTTGCGACACCATATGTGACTTGTGGGCCTCCTATCCTATCGGCCCATGGCCGGCTATTGATAACGGCGGCGATGCACCTCTTTCGAGGTTATACAGTGAACTCGATGGCAAGCCCCTAGTAGGGACCAATGGTTGGGTCGCTTGTTTCCTTCATGGCTGACCGAGAAGGTCGACTATTCTAGCCTAATCGGCCCTTGCGGCTGTCGAGTCGGATGAGTGTGCTATGGATTTTGTATAAGTCTAGTCTAAGTATCAAGGAGATATGTGAGACCTTGCGATGGTTCGGGGACTACAGTGCCATCAATAGTCTTCTTGATTAGCCCGTGGAGGGTGTTTACCAATGTTCCAGACTGATTGATGAGTGCGTGGTGAAGCGCTTTGTCGATGATCTCCTAGAAACCGACATGAGGGCTTTCTATCGGTTGACTAATTTCCATGGCCGTCATTGGTCTTGGCAATGAATCCCTTAAGATGGGACCTACCCGAGTCATTGTTTAGGCTTGCAGGCACATCTCCTACAAAGCGTCAACATGTTTCTGTACCTCCACCCTTTGTTTCTCAGTCAAGGTCTCCAGGATGATCGGAATGATGTTGCCGTCGTTGAGTTCACCCGCCATGGCTGAATTTCTAAAGTGTAGTCCTACTAAGTGTGCCAAAAAGCATGTTGGTGCATTTTTTGCTCCAACTTTGACACACGCATGGCCTAGGAGATCTTCTTAACTCCAGTGCAGGTTTGTTGGTCTGTTTTTCACACTTTGACACATGCATGGCCTAGGAGATCTGCTTCACTCTAGTACAGGTCCTATGTTCTTAGAAAATGGGTTCAGGTGTGCCAATCAGTTTGACCCTGCAACTGATAAGGGAACAAAAAATATGACATTAGTAGCATGGCCTATCGGCTATTGAGCCGATGACCATGACGAGGATGGGATATTCGTGGAATATCATGTCGATCGGCCATAAGGCCGATGACCTAAGATGAAGCGATCGGGCGAGCATGCCATTGACCGATAAGATAAACAGTGAACCGTGTAAGTCGATAGATGCCTTTCCGATGACTTATCAGATGTATCGTGGAATCGAAGGTAACCCATTGGCTTGTACTCCCGATAGAAATAAATAAAACATGCTAGATAACAAAGTTACATCATGAAAATCATCACAATAACTAGATCGGACCTAACCAAGATAGTAGCTAGTCACGATGATCTTAATAATATATCAAAGAATCGGGCATGCTTTATTTAGATGAACAGTATACAACATGAAAGAGATACAATAGCAAGAGATGTCCAGACTTAATCGATGAAGCCTCAAACTATCACACCTAGATCACACTAATCTAAGAAATCAAATAGAACTAATGAAGCCTTAGACCTAGCTATCACATCGAGAACAACCGGCGATCGTACTGTTTCAAGGTTCATGTCAATTGATCAAACTGAATTGATGTAGCCATGAGGATATTGATCTAATCGGTACGGATGTCAGGGGTTGCTGACTCACCTCTTCGCCGAAGATCGAAACAATGCAACCCAACTTCGTGTGCCAAACCCCGCCGAAATAAACCTTAGAGGCGAAGGGTGGTGATGCACCGAGTAGTCAGTTGACAGAGATGTGTTTTCTAAGCAAACTAGGGATACATATTTATAGTACGGAGACTTGCCGTCCAAGCACTCTATCTTAACTGATTTCTAGATAGTCTTCCTGTTCCACACCTTATCTCCATCGGCTTCTTTTGTGTCCAATTGTCTTGTATCAGCATGGATGGGCTTCCTTCACTTTATTTGAATAGACCTTCTTGACTTCTATTGACCATGCGGTATTCAGTGGGCCTAGGCTTTACCAAATCTTGGCGTCAACACATGACACCTAGTTTCAGAGTATCAAGTGGTTACTGATGCTTCAAAATTATCAATAATTATTATCTCTATCGCCGCGTATGCTCAAACGCCTTTCCATGTGATCTCTTCACTTTAATTGCCAGCTGAAACCCTTCATCTTCCAATGCTTTCACATTTTCCTAGAGTTCTGACTCTTTCTCTTCATCTTCCAGCTATCCATAACTGCACTCGGGTAGTTTATAAACTCCGGTCTCTCTTCTTTCTTCTTCACACTATTGTCTATTCCTGGTCATCACAACTTTCACCATTCATCTTGTGCTAGCTGTTGCTCGCCACCTTTCTCATTGTTAGCGCAAGGATGGCCACCATTGTGGTGATCCCTAAAGTAAGCCTATAATCTTTTACCTTTGATGTACTAATCGCCCCTCATCTTCTAATCTATTCTTGTTTGTTAGGGCTTATGGAACCAAACTTTCATTCCAATATCCACAAACTCCTTAGCTTATTTCTGGGTTGCTTAGGAAATACTGACACCACAGATCTCATCAATGCTGAGACTTGTTGGATAACCTTCAAGTGTTCTCCTATGCGTTTCTCCGGCTGGGATTTGGGTTTCGAATCTTTTCCTCCTTCCATCCTCGGCTAGCGTGATTGGTACCTTAGGTTGTCAACAACTTACTGCCCCTTCTGGGATGAAATTGACATTGTCCATTGCATTGGTGTTTCTTTGGCTGATCCATACCTAAATGCACCAATGTTGGCCGTGTCTAGCTATTTTTGGTCTGACGCCTTAAATGCCTTTATTTTTGGTCACGGGCCGATGAGTCCTGCTCTCCTTGATGTTTTCTTCTTATCTTTCCTTGACATTTCTTCACCGGCCAACCCTTTCCTTCTTCATCTCCAGTCGTCCTATGTTATCAGCGTTAACTCGGCTGATAACTGGAGCCAATACATTGGTAGGCACAACAATAGGACCGGCCCTGTGAGTACTGACGAACACGTGGCTTTCCTTAGCCTCTGGTTGGAGGAATTTGTCTTCTGTGTGTCAGCTCTAGTCCCGACCCTTCAGTTCTAGTTCCTAGCCAAACGGCTCACCTCCCACGTGTGAGTTCCCCTCAGCCGCTATCCTCCTTGTAGTCATATATATTGCTCCCTTCACCTGGTGTCGTTCAACCTATCGACCGACAACTTCATCGGCTGGCCAAAGGGTCCGTAGTGGTTCCTCCAAATCTGGCTCAATGTTCATACTGTTGATCTCATTGGAGGGACTCCCCTTACCCATTCACGCTTTCTTACAAATTTTCCATATCGGCCATCCCTACTTATCGCCGTTGTTCTTCTCTTGTGGAGTCAACAACATTCTTTCATCATTTCCTTTGTCTCCCGCAGCCTTGGCCGTTTTCTTTAAAAGTTATTATCTCGGATGTTCTAACTGGTTCGTCTGGTTCCCTTTTGAATACCATTCGGAATGCGAGCACCCTCGCTGGATCATTCTGCCCGACGTGTCCCGAAACGTGGAATCCCTTCATATCTTTTCAGCGGCTACATTTCCCTGCTGCTCCCCATTGCTTTTACCGATGGGTACCCTTGGTGGTGATCTTATGAGTTCTATCACCCATCGGTCTCTTTGTAGCAACTAGGCTTTGGTTAGCTCCCACGCCATCTCTTTTTCATCGGCTATATCCGAACTCGCGAAAGGGTCATGGGTTCTTTTGAATGGGACTACCTTTCTCACATGACTGATGGGATTACTTCCAGATGCCTTGCCAACTAGACGACCTATCGAGTGACCTCTCTCGCCTTCCGCCAATGGTGGGATGATTTTAAGCAACAAGTCTTCAACCATTCTTCCTTGTTCAACCAGATCGACTTCACCCAAATGAAGGAGACGCAGAGCCCGAGGTATACATCCTGATTCCTTCTTCCTTCGCCTCCTGCCACCTTTGTTACATCTGATTAACTTGCCCGTTGCAGGATGTTGATCAGGATGCCCCCCTAGTGAGCCTTAGTGGCCAACCGATATAATACGGGTCAGTATCGGCCACTATGAACTTGAGCACTGGCGCCCCAACTACTTCTGCATGGGTGAGCGGGAGACGGGGATAGGGTCGTCAATCGGGATATGCACTTCAAACCGCTACCTATGGGTAGGAGCCGATTCAAGGGTAGAACTTCTAGGAGGCCTCTAGGCAATTTTATCCCCTTTTGTAAACTTTGTGTAATTTTATTTCCTTGTAATCGAGAAGCTTGAATATATCTTCTTTATTTCATTTTTCAACTTTGAATTCTTTCTATGGCATATGATGCTCCTACATTGGCCGTCCGAAGGTAGTATCATCAGTGTTGACTAACCCATGTGTTAGCCCTTTATTTCCAGTTGACAACTTCCCTTATGTTTTTTTCACATATTGTCCCCTTCATGACCTTCTAGAGGCGATACCTTTGCATCGTCTATACGAGGTGATGCCATCGGTTTTTATA
>JAAALK010000080.1:61582827-61648237 GCA_019279435.1 Zizania palustris | reverse complement strand
TGCGAGTATGTCAGGAGACGAGCATCGTGCAGAGTTTTGCTTCAGAGAACGGGTTGAGAGAGCAGAGAGAGCGCTGTGGTCAGGAGCAGTTCTCCGCAGTGTGGCAGACTGCGTGTTCCTCGACGCGGGGAGAGGCAGTGAGGCCGGCTTGTCTGTAGGTGTGGTAGAGGAAGACGCGTTAATGGCCGTACTCCAGATGTGGTGTTCGTTCTGGCAGGCTCCAGGCCCGTTTTGGCTACGTTCTGGACCTCGTAGCCGAGGCTTTAGGCAGAACCGAGGACCATGCTTTGAGCCGCGTTTTGGTCCAAACTTTTCTGATGATTTCTGCTTTCCGTCTTTTTAGCAGATGTCTCGACACTGGTTTAGCTCTTTTGCTAAACCTGGTGCCAGACCATTTGCTCCCACTTACACCCACTGATTGTGCATGATCGGGGACTGGAGAACGTTTGGATCATGGACTCAGGGTGTTCTCGCCACATGACAGGACATCGCAGATGGTTCTCCAGTCACTCCCCCGAGCTCCAAATAGTACATTACCTTCGGGAACAGTGGTCAAGGGAAAGTAAGTGGCATTGGCTCAATTCGCATTTCAGACCATTTTTCTTTGAAGAACGTTGCCTTTTGGAAACTTGAACTTCAATTTAATTTATGTTTCGCAACTTCTTGAGGATGGTTTGGAGGTGCGTTTTAAGAAGGGCAATTCTTCTTGTGTTTGATTCTAGAGGGTCTTTGATTTGCCAGATCTTACCTTTCGGTAAAGTTTTTCGAATTGACTTCTCTAGTTCTTTGGCCCTTCTCGCTGTTTGATTGCTGGATCTTCTTCTGAGCTGGAAGTGGCATAGGAGGTTAGGTCATTTGAGTTTTGATCTGCTAGTTAGGTTAGGCTCTATGGACCTCATCAGGATTGCCCAAACTTAAAATGGAGAAAGATCTAGTTGCCATCCCTGTCGTCACGGGAAAATGGTTGCCTCTTCTCACTCACCTGTGACTCAGGTGATGACTTTGTATCCAGGCGAGCTGTTACACATGGACACTGTCGGTCCAGCTCGGGTACGCTCAGTCGGTGGGAAGTGGTACGCACTTGTGATTGTTGAGGATTTTTCTCGATCTCGTGGGTTTTCTTCTTGGAGTCTAAGGATGAAACTTTTCATATTGTTCATGACCTGATTTTGAAGCTGAAGAATGAGAACAGTGGTCAGATGCAATTTCGCTCCGACAACGGCTCTGAGTTCAAGAACTCTCAGTTCGTCAACTTCCGTAGTGATCAGGGTCTTGACCATCAGTTTTCTGCTCCTTACACTCCCCCACAGAACGGCGTTGTGGAACAAAAGAACCGCACGCTAGTCGAGATGGCCATGACGATGCTCGATGAGCACATGACTCCTAGGCATTTTTGGGCTGAAGCTATGAATATGGCTTGCTATCTGGCCAACCGCATTTTTCTTAGAGCTTACCTAGGTAACACCTCATACGAGTTGCGGTTTGGCAGACAGCCCAAGGTGAGCCACTTGCAAGCATTTGGCTACAAGTGCTTTGTGCTCAAGAAGGGAGGGCATTTGGACAAGTTTGAGTCTCGTTGCTGGGACGGAGTTTTTCTTGGTTATGCATTGCATTCTCGAGGTTTCCGTGTTTGGAACCTCGAATCCTAGCAGCTTGTCGAGACTTGCGAGGTTTCTTTTGATTAGTCCTTGCCTTCTTTAACTCCTTCTTTTGAGCTTTCTGGTGATGGTGAGCTCGGAGAGTCCATCTTCGAGGAAGATGAGGATACTCCAGCTGCTGATGAGGGTGGGCCTTCTGCACCTCCTGCAGAGCCCACACCTTCTGAGACTTCGACTGAGGACGAGGGCGGACCTCTGATCACTTCTTCCACTTCGATCGAGCCCCCTCAGTCGAGTCTAGAGGTGCAAGCTGCTGACTCCGGTGAGGTGACTTCAGATCACCAGGGATCCCAAGCAGTTCAGCGTGATCACCCCTCAGAGCTCATCATCGGTGATGTGTCTACAAGAACTTTGCGTTCGTCTGTTGACTCTCTTGCTGTGTTTGCTGAATCTGCTTTTGTTGCATCTTTTGAGCCCAGAGACATTTCTGCTCTTTCTGATTCTAATTGGATTAATGCCATGCAAGAAGAGCTTGAGAATTTTGTCCGCAATCGGGTCTGGACACTGGTTGAGCTGCCACCCGGATGCAACCCCATAGGCACCAAGTGGGTGTTCAAGAACAAGCAAGGTGAAGATGGGTTGTGGTGCGCAACAAAGCTCGACTAGTTGCCCAGTGTTTTTGCCAGAAGGAGGGTATTGATTTTGAAGAAACCTTCGCCCCTGTTGCCCATCTTGAGTCCATTCGCATTCTCTTAGCTTTTGCCGCTTCGAAGGGTTTTAAGCTTTTTCAAATGGACATCAAGAGTGCTTTTCTGAATGGGTACATAGAGGAGGAGGTTTATGTTAGGCAGCCCCTGGTTTTAGAACCCCAAGTTTCCTCAACATGTTTTTAAGTTGCAAAAGCTTTATACGGGTTGAAGCAAGCCCCCAGGGCTTGGTATGACCGGTTGAAGCAGTTTTTGTGGGAAAGGGTTTTGTGATGGGTTCTGTGGATAAAACTCTTTTTGCTCAGAGATGCTTCAGATTTCTTAGTCGCTCAAATTTACGTGGACGATATTATCTTTGGCGGTACTACTAATGATCTTGTGTCCAAGTTTTCTGAGCAGATGCACAGTGAGTTTGAGATGAGCCTCATGGGTGAACTCAAGTTCTTTCTAGGGCTCCAGATCAAGCAGACCAAGGACGGCACCTTCATCCACCAAGGTAAGTACACTCGGGATGTTGAAGAAATTCGACTTTGGTGGAGAGCTGAAGCCTCAGATGACCCCAATGGGTACATCTAGAGGCCTGGACAAGGACGAGAGCGGCGTCAAGGTCAACGAGAGAGAGTTTCGAGGGATGATCGGTTCGCTGCTGTACTTGACGGCGACGAGGCCAGACAACAGTTCGCCGTGGGACTGTGCGCGCGCTTCCAGTCTTCACCACGCGCTCATCGGCAGGCTGTCAAGCGCATCTTCAGGTATCTCACTTATGCACCTGATCTTGGTCTTTATTATTCAGCATCATATCTCTGATTTATCTGGCTTTTCGGACGCTGACTTTGGTGGGTGCCTGTTGGATCGCAAGTCGACTTCCGGTACTTGCCAGTTTCTTGGTTCTTCTCTTGTGTCTTGGTCTTCTCGAAAGCAAACTGGAGTTGCTCTTTCGACCACTGAGGCTGAGTATGTAGCTGCTGCCAGCTGCTGCTCACAGTTGGTCTGGATGATTTCCACTCTGCGAGATTTTGGTTGTTCTTTCCTACCAGAGTTCCTTTGTTTTGCGACAGCACCAGTGCAATTAGTGTAGGGAAAAACCCATGTCTCCATTCAAAAACCAAACACATTGATGTGCGCTTTCACTTTTTGCGGGATCAATATGAGAAAGGTGTCATTGACCTTATTCATGTTGATACCCATCATCAGTTGGCTGACATTTTCACCAAACCCCTAGATCAGTCTAGTTTTGAGCGTTTACGAGGGGATTTGGGTGTTGTGTATCCTTTCTAGGATATTTTGCGTCAGTTTTCTTTCTTCTTTACTCTTTCTTGAGTCTTTTTGTGTGTGTTCATATCTTGCATATTCACATATCACACTTTGAGCCTGCTTCTGTTATGACTGAACTGCTTTACTTATTCTAGCTGGTACATGCTTTTGATTACTTGTCAATGATCATGCCTTGTTTCAGTTCGCTTGATATGTCTAATTATTATCTGTCATATGCTTTTACACTTTAAACTTGAAAAATGATCACCATTGCTTCTGGTAACTAGCATGTGTAGGCTGAGTGCTTTTGCTATCTGTTACATGCCTTGTAGCTAGTTCATCACATAGATGCAGATGCAACTTGGACATCTTTATGCTTTAACATGGAAAATGTGCTATAAAAATGATAAAAAATCAAAATAAAAAATGAATGAAAATTCCATGCCTTTTTATGCTTGAGTTGAAAAGATCCAAGTGGGTTTGCTTTGTCGCCCTACTTTGTTCTGGACTGCTTACCATAGCACTTTGGTATGAACTAGGACAGTGTAGTGTATGCCAAGACCAATGTCTTAAGCCTCCGATGGTCCAGTTTTGGCCTAGGCTTGACTTGGTCGGTTAGCATAAGGTTTGACATGCAAATAACCCTTGGCAAAAATGAAAAAATGTGGTAGATACCAGTTAGCTTCTGCGTCTCATGCTTTACCTTGCTTGTCATCTGGAAAATGTGGTGATGCTTTTATTTGTAAAAATTGAAAAAATGTGTGCTAATGACTTTCTTTAGATATCATCTGTTGCACTGATCATGCCATGTGTCTTAGACAGTATGTCTTTTGCTATACTTTAGATGTTGTAATTGCAGTCAATCATATCTGAGAAGCATGCTTTCTACACTCCACGTGCACCCCAGTTGCATTCATTGCATATTTTTAGGGGGAGTCTGTGTCTCTTTAGAGTGCATTTAGTCTCACTTGATGAGTTCAGTTGTCAACAAGGGGGATAAATTTGGGAGAAGAGGTTTAAGGGGGAGTTTTGGCTTTCTTTGGGATTGTTTTTAGGGGGAGTTTTTGTTCCGGTTGTCCTTAACTTCCCTTTTGATATCCTTGTTGATGATTCTGAGAATTGCACTCGTTTTGAGTTTTTACATTTGGTTAAACCATATGACCAGCTTCTTGCGTTGTTTGGCTTTGGTCGTTAGGGTTAAACTTTTACTTTATTTTATTCTTCTTTGTTTTCTTGTGCTTTGTTTTCGTGTTTCCACAGATGTTTGCAAGTATTGAAGAACGAAGAGTTGAAGTGTTTGACAATGCAGTCATCAAGGGGGAGATTGAGGAGCCATGCTGAATAGCGTGGGCCTCATGGCGCTAGATGTGATGAGTCATTGTCAACTATAGTCAAAGAGGATAGAAGAAGAAAGGAGATCTGCTGTTTCATGGGCCGCGTGTGACTCAGGTACACGGGCAGCGAGCGACTGTCGGGCAGAGGGGCCGCGAAGTCGGGCTGGCCCAATCCGGGTACATGGGCTAGGAGCGGCAGAGGACCCACTGGGCTGTTGACCAGGATTGACTCAGGTACACGGGCGGTGATCGATTGCTGGGCTGAGAGAGCTGCGGAGTCGGGCCGGCCCAATCCGGTTACCTGGTGCAAAGGTCGGTGGAGGCTTTGTCAGTTTCGGCGCAAAACTGACGACCGCTGATCTCGCATCGGACGATCCAGAAGAGAAGTCGTAGTCGCTACGAAGCTTAGCTTCCGGATAAGTCATCTGTAAATAGGAGTTTACTATTTTGTCCCTAGGCCCACAGTCAGTCAGTCGAGTCTGTAAAAATATCCTAAGGGCAGTTTGGTCTTTTCCATTTATTTCAGCGTCTGTAAAAACCCTAGGGGTATTTCTGCATTTTCCCCATTTATTGGGCTGCCTATAAATAGCCCCAATCCCTAGGGTTAGGGTTAACTCACTTTAATCAAAACATCAGAGTTCACTTTCCCCATTTTTTTGTTCCTCTTCATTTCCTGTTCTTCTTGAGCTCAACAGGATTTGTGTCCTTGGCTTAGCGGAATACACAGTTGCAGTTCTACAGTCGTCACGCCATAAATTTATTCACTGATTGCCTTGCTTTGCGTGCCTGGTATGTTTATCGGTGTTAAAATCTCCGCCAATGCATGCTTGTTTTGTTTTTCACTATGAGTTCATTTATTGTTTCTGAGATTTCAGCAGAACATACGAGTTCCTTCTCTCTCGTGCACGCTTTCACTGGTTGCTGTTTTATTTAATGAATAGATAGAACAGCCAGCTTGCAATTTTTATCGAAGCTAGATAATAGCCTACAAATTGCAGTGGGGTCAGCTGCTACTGTGCTTGCATGATTCCCTACGCCAAGCTAGCTATGCTCTGTTCTGATCGATAGCTGGATACCGTGCATCTTGCAAGGTCTTTTCATGTTTTTTTATTCTATGTCTGTGTTATGCGATACAAGCATGATTTGCCATGTTCTCTATTTTATTCATAGCTGTAGTGACTAGTGTTTCTAGCTGCAGATAGCCTTGCCAGCAGAAATATTTTATTTCGGTTTCAGAGTGTATGCACTTGGTATGGCTAGCTCCGTTGGCCTGCAGCTTCGCTTGCTATCTCCGAAGCATTTCTAGCGAAGTAGTACTGTCATCTGTTGGAACATATTTTGATTCTGGTGCACATATTTTACTCATTTCGTTATTCGAAGTCTCCTTCCGAAGATTTTGGCTGGGTTCAGAGTATTTTGCCCGAAGGTCATCCGTTACGAAGCTTCGTGACCGAAGCTGTTCAGCGAACCTAGTTTACGAAGGGCAATTTTCGAAGTTGCAGGCTTCGCAGTGAAGTCTGTTCGTAAAAGTGCGAAGTGTTAAATCTGACATCAATTTTTATGTGGACCCCTC
Source organism: Zizania palustris (assembly GCA_019279435.1). NCBI lineage: Eukaryota > Viridiplantae > Streptophyta > Magnoliopsida > Poales > Poaceae > Zizania > Zizania palustris. The sequence goes on along the minus strand of JAAALK010000080.1, from coordinate 61,641,771 downwards.
AACTCGGTTGTTGCTGGCTTCGAAAAACTCTCTGTTGTAATCAGTGATTCAAAGTCTGTGGCTCAGTTTCTCAGATAGTCTTCGCTGCCCACATCAACAACCTTCACATTTTAACTTCGAAGCATACTCCGTCAACCAGAGGCTTTGACAGAACTTCTCTGAAGCCAGGCTTCGGCACTGCAGGCTTAGGCACTGCAGACTTCGACACATCAGGCTTCGTCAAGCATCTTACTAGACACAACTTTGAACAGTAACCTCTCAATCAATTGTTGTGATTTATTTTTGTGAAGCCTTTTGATCTGCCATGATTTGAATGCTTTAATTTTTCTGCCTATTAGCACTGTGTTGGTGTTTCTTCGTTTAGAACACTGGTTGGTTCTAGGCTAGATATTTTTAGGCTTCGGCGTTTTGTTTTTGATTAGCTGCTAAGGTTCTTGAGGTGCGTTGGGTGTTGGGAGCAGGCCATTGATTCGAAAAGAATTTTTAGGCGCCCATTCACCCCCCTCTGGTCGCTACTTTCGGTCCTACAACCCTTCAGCCTCCCTAAGTATGGCTACCAAGTCAGTTCCCCCAACTTTGCGGTTAGCTCGATCCAAAGGTTCGAGCAAGGTCCAAAGTCTGGTAGTTTGCTCCAGAAAAGGAGCTAGGAGGGGGAGCATTGACAAAGCCCTTTGATCATCTTCGTTGGGTGAAGGGCTGGAGCGCTGCGCTGCATCCCCGGAAACTTCGGTGGAATGGCCCCCTCCGTAGATTGTCCTCCGTCTATTGATTCAGACGGAGTTAATCCCGAGTTCAGAGCAGGAAAAGGTTCCATTTTGCCTTTACCTTTTCCGGGCCCCACCTGTGTAACTTCTGGAACCGACCTCGAGATGTCGAAATCCGAGAAGCAGTCTTCGCAGGAGGAGTCATCTCCATGGGAGCAGACCCTGCCAAAATGAAGGTATTATATATTGCATAGTTTTGCAAGGTGAAGAAAAAGGTTCTTTAATGAAGTTACCTCCGAAATCCTGTCGGTGAATGAGTACGGGGCTACTTGGTGGATCGAAGGCCCCTTCGAAGTCTTCATTAGACTCGGGGTCTGGACAAAAGGGTTAGCTGTTTGAGCCTCGGAATCGAAGCTTGTTCAGCTACGACTTCGACTCCGCCTTCAACAGCAGGGGCTTCTTGACTCGGCAAGTCAGGCAGGACACTCGAGGTTCCGGCCTGTTCGGAGTTGTCTGGCGCAGCCGGCACACCTGCTACATCACCCGTGTCTACTACTTCGACATTCGCCTGCGCTTCTTCATCTTCGGTAATAAGGTCCATAATGGCCCTTTGCATTTCTCTTACTCCCTCATCTTTAGATGAACTTGGAGACGAAGCAGTAGGCTTGGAAGGAGCCACGTTTTTAGGCTTATGGTCTAACTTTCCTCTTCTTCGAGCCATGCTCAGAAGGAACCTAGTCCGGAAGAGGAGGGGCTACGACTCTGAGTATGCCCCATACTCGGTTAAGTCGCTCCCAACTGCCCACCAGTTTTCTTCCTCCACTCCTTTTCAGCCAGGGTAGGAGCTCCGAGAATCTTCTCCGAAGCTCGAACAACTTGCTCTGAAGTCATAGGGGCTTGTGAAGCTGAAAGATAAGTTTTTATTAGTCATTTCATCAAATAATCATGTATAAAGCATGTTGTAGTTTTCGAAGTTACTTGCAGAGCTCAAGTTCGAAGAAATTTTTTGGAGTCCTCCCTTCGGATCCTCTTCGAAGTTGATTGGCTAGTAGGCCATCAAAGGTGGAATTTGGAGCCCAATGAACTCCTCCGCTAAGTCCCGCATGCTCATGTGGCGACTAATTCATTGGAGCAGGTTAAGGCGGGCTTCGAGCTGCCGGGGTCTGGGTGGATATTGGCTTCCCTTCGAAAATATGTGTCTTGCAGGGGCTGTCTACTCCAACTTCGGTGTAGAACCAACGGAGAATCCAATCTGTGTACCATCTGTCATTGATGGCATTCGCTGGTGTTGGGGGGAATAAGTTTTCCCTTAAACAGGGGCCAAATGACGTCAGCCTCCGACAGCCTTCGGCCTCGAGCCCAACACTGTCAAACCGTGTTCTTATCTGATGAAGTTATTTATAGGTCTCAAGGTTCTATTCGGAGCCCTCTAGAGCGAGGCCTTCGAACCCCTTTCGGAGCTCTCCGGAGCGAAGCCTCCAATCTCCCTTGAAGTTTGCCAGAAGGTAAGTCTCAGGCTATTTTCGAAGTTATCCTTTGGGCTAACTTCGGAGTTAACCTTCGAGCTTTGTTCGGAGTGTACCTTTGAGCTCCTTTCGGAGCTCCTCAGAGCCAGTATCCAGACCCTTTCCAACCAATTCAAAGCTAAGTCTCCGAGAACCCAGTTCGGAGTTCAGTTAGGAGTATACTTCGAAGCCCACTTCGGAGTGTACTTCAAAGCCTTCCTTGCGGCCTCCGCCTGAAAAGCTTCGGCCCTACTCCGAACCTAGAAGATATTTGTACCTCGCTATAGTGTAGAAGTCATACCAGGGGCCCCTCTGCCTCTAGTATGTCGTTTAGCTGGTCAAGAAGTGACGTTCGCCTGACACATCTGTAATGCTGTAAAGCACTTTGTACAGTAGACTAGCCCTTTTTTCCCTTTTTGCCCCTATAAGCCTATGACCTATAGAGGGCATTTGGTCTTTTCCTTTGGCCTGCGTGCCTATAAAAGCAGGCCCAAGCTCTTGTAACAAGTTAGCTTTTCCAGGGGCCATGAGAGCTCCGAGATTCATTAGACTCCAACGAGGCATACTATGCCAAATCCACCACAAACTGGACGTAGGGCTATTATCCCTTAGTGGAGGTCCGAACCAGTATAAATCTTTTCTCCTTCTAAGAGAACCCATCGAGGTTCATTTTGCACACTATACACACATACAAAACATGTGTTGTAGCTAACACAATTGCTACAACAGTTGGCGCCGTCCGTGGGGACCTTAGTCCTAAAAGCTAAGTTTCTCTGCCACTATCTGCAATTCGAAGTGCGCTTGAGGGGGGAGCTTCAAAGCTTTCTTGCTTCGTGCACCCTCTGGCAAGTGGCTTCGGGTGCAGTTCGAAGGCCTTCTTCGCCTTCCTCCATCCTTTGCGCTTCGGAGCTCACCCTCCAATAAGGGGCTTCGCTTCTCATGTCGAAGGGCGTCAAAGCCCCGGGGGCTACGACGCAATTTTCCACCCACTTTTCGAGGTATGTACACTGCTGAAGCATCCCTTTGATGTACCAATCTACAATTACCTTAATATAAAATCGAAGCCCTGATTTGCCTTAAAATTGAAGCCCTGCTTCACCTTAAAGTCGGAGCACTGCTTCGCCTTTAAAGCAAACTTTCGCTCCATCTTGTTAAAAGTCGAAGCCTCGCTTCGCGTTTTAAAATTGAAGCTATACTTTGCGTTTTGAAATCAAAGCCTTGTTTCGTTTTAAAAAATTCGAAGCCTTGCTTCGCCTTATCAAAAACCCGAAGCCTTGCTTCGCCTTATCAAAACCCGAAGCCTTGCTTCGCCTTATTTAAAATTCGAAGCCTTGCTTCGCTTTACAAAATCCGGAGCACCCCTCCGAAGGCTACACAGCGCCACCGGGCCCGTAGCAGTGGGCTTTGAGACTTCCAGGCGATGGCTCTGCAAGTCCAGGATTCCAGGCTCTGGCCTGATGTGTCCCCGGGTCGAAGGTGGCCCAGGGTCGTAGGTGACCCAGAGTCGAAGGTGGCTCAACTTATCGCAGGTTCGGTGAATCCACACCAAATATCCTTTTCACTACAGGATCAAGCTCAAGAAGCCTTGCTTCGCTATCTGAACACGCACCGAAGCCTCGCTTCGCTTGACGTGATCTAATCTAAAAATTAAGCATCTCGAAGTCATGCTTCGCTTAAAATCTAAGTGTGTTTCCGAGCTTCGCTCACGCACAACATCCAAATCCAAGCATGACGAAGCATGCTTTGCTTAATTTGGCTACGCTGAAGCCTTGCTTCACTCCAAATTAATGCGTTCGAAGCGCAAAAGAGGCCTTTGCTCGATGCAATATAAGCAACTGAATCCGCCAAAAAGGCGCACCCCTTCGCATTTTAATTGCCTGCACCAGCAATGACTAAGTCCCTAGCTGCCACGAGCAAGGGGGGAAGTATGTATGCGAAGTGTGCGAATGTAATGCGCAGTACGAGCGTGACAAGCTAAAATGTTCAAAACAATCAAATCATGTGAAGCATGCAGATGAAGTATGCAAATACAACAAATCTCATTCATTGAATGATAATTGAGAAGTATGTTACAAATACACATCGAAAACAAAATTATGAGTAGTCTGTATCTAAGCCTAAGAAAAAGCGAGCTCGAGGCCCCAACCCTCGCTTGCCCTTCTTTTGGCCAAGGCCCCCTTGGCTGGACGAAGCCTCGTTAGAGCCTGCTCTGCCACGACTGGTTCATCCATGCCCAAAAGCCCGTAGACCTCATCTTCCACTTTGCAGGTTTGTCCAAGTCTGCAAGGCAGGCGGTGCCATGTCAAAGGCAGAAAAATATAAGGCTTCATCGCCTGCTAAGTCCGTTCGCGAAGGCTATACCCCCTCGCTACGTGAGTCTACTGTGAAGCAGCTTAGGTCTGGCGAGGAGAAAGAACTCCGAAGGGGTTCCGTCTTCATGGTAGCCAGCAGCTCCTGAGCTACTTCGAGGATGGCTTCGCCGTTAGGCCCCCTCGGATGTTTAAACCGAGGGGGGCCTTCGGACCTAGCTACCTCGAGGACCACCCATAATTGGCGAAGTTCTTCAGAGTCCTCAAGTACTTCAAAGTCAACATTCGGAGATTGAGCCTGGGCAGGTATAATGTACCCCCGCATTTATATTAATAAACTGATAAGTTTTTAAAAGCCTACAGCTAAGATTTACAAGGATCCTAAGGAGATCTACACCTTCGGAGTCGGAGGTGCCGACATCCAAGGCTGAGCTAGCGAGGCATGTGCCCTAGCTCAGTGAAGACAGATGGCCTTCTGGAGTTCGAGGACTGCTTCGCAGCCTTGGGCCTTCCAAGGCTCCTGAAGACAGCGCCAGGCTCCGCGGACATCTGCCGAAGGTGTCACCAAGTGTTGGCCTCCGAAGGCCACCGGAGTCGCCGAGGTCGCTGCTTCGAGCTGGTTGCACCCCGCGTCGTGAAGCATTGCAACACCCCTTGACCAGCCACTCGGTCGGCCATCAAGGCGAAGCCCTTCAAAGATTGCTCTGCCGTCGCAGCCACCACCTTCAAAAAATCAACGCGGTCCCCAATTGGATCCTGACTGCCAAAGTCTGGAGCCCGACACTTGGTCCCTATTTGTTCTAGGACCTCGGTCAAGCTCAGAGTGGCTTCATCGACATTAGCAACGATGAAGTCTTGAAGACAGTGGCCGGCTTGGCGAAGCTTGGAGTTCTCCTCCGCTAGCTGAGCTCCGGCATCCTTCGTAGCTCGAAGCTCCGCTCAAAGCCTGTCGGTCTCCGAGGCCAAGGCTTCCCTTGCATTGTCGGCCTTGGCCCTCACTACCTCGGCAGAGGCTTCGGCCCGCCTTCGCTTCTTGGCTTCCACCGAGACTTCGCGTCGGAGGGTGTCCCTCTCCTTCACCAAGCGCGTCATCCGCCTGTCCGCGGAGGTTGACGCTGCAACGTTCAGTGCGAAGGCTTGAAAGAATTCAAGAAAATCATAAGTGTTGACTGAAGACCAAAGTACGACTCCAAGGCTGCATAGGACTTCGCTCACTTGGATAAGGGCTTTGTTTGCATTGATGAAGAGGTCCATGGGGCTCGAGTGGCTGAGTTGAGCCACCAAACCTCCTGCCTCCGCAGCCAGCGCAGCCCTCACGGAAGTCATGGATGGCCGCCTCCATCATGTCCCCCTTCGGCAGCAAAGGTCGACAATTTCCTCCACCTCAACCTCCTGCATAGGCTTCGGCGAAGCTGGGCTTCAGTCCACCACCTCGACGTGCTTGTCGTTTCGAGGATCCCCTTCATCACGACCGCTGCCTCTGTCTTCTTCAGACGAGGAGCTGTTGGACTCTGAACTACTGTTGCTGCTACCAGAGGCCTCCGCTGGCTTCGGTGCGGTGGGCCTCGCACCGGCATCATCTTCTGCAAAAAAGTTCAAGTCAATATCCACATATAAAAGAAAAGTATGTTTAAAGTGTTTACCTTCATCGGAGATGTCTTCGAAGGTAGGGGGTCGATGTGTGCCCCCCAATCCTTTTGCTGCGAAGATGGCGCTTCAACCTATGCGCCCAAAGCCATCGCCATCGAGGTCTTCACCACCACCTCAGTAGCTATTGTCGGAACCCCTGCTGGCTCCGCTTCTGTTTGAGGGTTCACGACCATTGCCTCCTCCGGAGTAGGGGCTTCGGTCGCGGGGACCTCCAACCGAACCCTCGAAGCTTTGGGCTCGTCATCGTCCCCCCTCTTCCTCTTGGAGCCGGTTGTCGAAGGTACCAGATTGGAGAAGTCTGGCAGAGCATGGACCCCCTTGACGCCAAGCAGGGTACACACCCTATTCCAGTGCTCCCAGGTCCCCACCAGAGCAAGCCGTTGGGCCTGCTCCTCAGGTGTCAGGGCCCCGACAACACGCTTCGCCACCATGATGGCCTCCTCCGAAGTCCTCACTTCAAGAGCGGCTTCATAAAGATCCAAGTCACAGTAATGTTTTTTTGGCGAAGTATGAAAGTGGAAAGGCTTCGAAGTCTTACCAAGGCATTCTATTGCCACCCTCGTTTAGGCCCCCTCAGCCCGAAGGTTGGAAGAGGCTCTCTGGCCAAGAGCGCGCAAGGGGGCTGAGCCGAGGGTGATAAACTCCTCCGCGAGGTCCCTCATGCTCATCTTCGTGGCCACCTTCCAAAGGAGCAAGATCCTCGAGCGAAGTGTGTCGGGGCTCATCTTCACCATGCCTTCGCGCCGGTAAGAGATAATCGCATTGGTACTCCGAAGGGGAGAGTTCGCGCCGACGGAGGCATAGAACCACTCTTGATCCCACCTCGAGTACCATTTGCTGTGGGCAGCCCTCACTGGGAAGGCATCTTGATACTCCCTCCGAAGATGGAAGTTAGCGCTTCCGAAGGCCAAATCCCTCTTGACGTGGTCTGCTCCCTCCCTCGGCTTCGGTTGGCAGTTGGCATCATGAAGAGCAACGAAGACGTTAGCGCGGCCCTCGCAGCCTTCGCCCTCATGGACCATTCAAACACTGCAAGCCTTGCCACAGCGTTGGGCGATAGTTGAGGAAGCTCGAGGTTGTAAGCCTTTAGGACTTCGCTCAGCATCCCCACGGCTGGCAATCCGAGGCCAGCTTCGAAGAAGGCCTCGAACAGCACTACTTCGTCAGCCCGAGGCCTCGGTATGGCTCCCGACTTCTCCAGCACTCGAAGTTGGATCTTCGGCGAGATCTTCCCCGCGCAGGCCATCCGGACAGACTACTCTATCGAGATCGAGGCCCTCATCTCCAATGTTTGCTCGAACTTGTCGGATAGCAACCGAAGATCCTTCGGCCCTAATCGCCTCGCTGCAGGCTTCACTTCCGCTGCTGCCACTTGCCTGTGCTTGGGCGGAGCTCGAGCCCAAGGCCAAAGCCTTCGAAGCAACTTTCTTCGGCATTTCTGTGGAGCTTCGGCATGAAGGGCACTGAAGCTTGCGAAGGGTGCTCCGCGCGAAGCTAAGGAGGAGAAGAGAGCGAAGGATGCAAGGCGTTGCGAAGAAAGCAAATGAGAGGTGTGTCGAAGACTTGTGCGGTAAACCCTATTTATAGGCAGTAAAAATACTAACGGTTTGCGTGCCGAAGCCACTGACAGGTGGGCCCCCAGCGAAGCTGAAGCGACCCGGCGCACTGTACTGGTCAATTTATAGTCGTGCAAAGTCAATTGATCTCCCCGAGGGTCGTTCTGACAGCAGACGCGGCAATTATTACCTGCGCAAGTGGAAGCCGCCTTTGGTCCAAGCTCCGAAGGGCTATCTTCTCCGAAGTTGCAATTTTTACTGTCATTTGTCCCAAGGGCGCACGCACCCCTTCGTCCTAAAGGCCTGCAGGTGAGGGGCTACTGTTGGGGGAATAAGTTTTCCATTAAACAGGGGCCAAATGACGTCAGCCTCCGATAGCCTTCGGCCTAGAGCCCAACACTGTTGAACCGTGTTCCTATCTGATGAAGTTATTTCTAAGTCTCAAGGTTCTGTTCAGAGCCCTATGGAGCGAGGCCTTCGAACCCCTTTTGGAGCCCTCCAGAGCGAAGACTCCAATCTCGCTTGAAATTTGCCAGAAGCTAAGTCTCAGCTAGTTTCAAAGTTCTCCTCCGGGCTAACTTCGGAGTTAACCTGCGAGCTTTGTTCGGAGCGTACCTTCGAGCTCCTTTCGGAGCTCCTCAGAGCCATTCTCCGGACCCTTTCCAGCCAATTCAAAGCTAAGTATCCGAGAACCCAGTTTGGAGTTCAGTTTGGAGTATACTTCGAAGCCCACTTCGCAGTGTACTTCGAAGCCTTCCTTGCGGCCTCCGCCTGAAGAGCTTCGGCCCCTACTCTGAACCTAGAAGATATTTGTACCTCGCTATAGTGTAGAAGTCATACCAGGGGCCCCTCTGCCTCTAGTATGTCGTTTAGCTGGTCAAGAAGTGACGTTCACCTGACACGTCTGTAAAGCTGTAAAGCACTTTGTACAGTAGACTAGACTTTTTCCCTTTTTGCCCCTATAAGCCTATGACTTATAGAGGGCATTTTGGTATTTTCCTTTAGCCTGTGTGCCTATAAAAGCAGGGTCAAGCCCTTGTAATAGGTTAGCTTTCAAGGGGCCATGAGAGTGTAGGACAGAAAGTAGCGACCAAGGGGGGGGTGAATGGGCGCCAAAAAAATTTCTTGCTAAACTATATTTTAATCCCAACACCCAAACTAACTTAACGAGATAAATAATATTAGCAAAGCAAATTACTGGAATAAACTTGTCTAGCTTAAAAATGACCGATGTCCTAATTAAAATGATATTAAAAATAATCTAAATTAAAAATGACTGTAGTAAATAAAATATGTTCTCAAGAATATTTAATAGTGTAGGCAAAAGACCTGAATAAATCACTAATAATTCGGATAGCAGTCTAAAAATAAAACACTACTCAACTGAACAAAATATGGATCATCCGGAAATTAATTCAGAAATAAACCTAAAATATTGCACAGAAAACTAGAATAAAAATATTTCCGCGACTAATAAATTTTTTGGTTTATATGAGCAGATTAAAACCACTTAAATAATAATACACGATAAGTAATAAGAATTTAACAGATTAAAATTAACTATGATATTTAATTTGTTTTTATGCTATTTAAAACAAAACTAGATTACTATTGATTTAATTAACTAATCTGAAAAATAGGAGATTGAAACTTACCTGCGTCTTCCCGTTCATCTGTTCGCCCTTCTTCTGTGCGAAGAAAATCAAGGAAAGCAATTAATCTGACCTGTGGTTGTGTGCGCAGTGCGTCGAACCAAGGCTGCAGCCGAGCTATGGCGTGGGACCCGCTGGTTCCCTGCGCAGAACACCACGCCGGCCAATGTGAAGAAAACAAGCAGCGCACGCTGCTGATTCTGGCTCCCATGGGGCCCGCTGATCTGCTGCATACGATCAAGCCTTGGAGAAACCACTGCAGATCAAGGCTGTCGTGCAGCTGCAACTTTTTCAGTTTTGCGCTGAAACTGACAAAGCGTCCACCGTCTTCGCACCGGGTACCCGGATTGGGCCGACCCGACCCCGCAGCTTCCTCAGCCTGGCAATCACTCGCCGCCCGTGTACCTTAGTCAAACCTAGTCAATAGACCGGTGATCCTCTACCGCTCCTAGCCATGTACACGGATTGGGCCAGCCCGACTCTGCGGCTCCTCTGCTGGACCATCGCTCACTGCCCGTATACCTGAGTCACATGCACCTCAGACTTGGCAGGTCTTCATATCTCCCTTCCTTTGACTTCCGTTGACAATCACTCATCACATCTGGAATATCAAAACCATATTCTTCAACATGGTTTCTCAGAGAGACCCGAGATTCATTAGACTCCAACAAGGCATACTATGCCAAATCCACCACAAACTAGACGTAGGGCTATTATCCCTTAGGGGAGGTCCGAACCAGTATAAATCTTTTCTCCCTCTAAGAGAACCCTTCGAGGTTCATTTTACACACTATACACACATACAAAACATGTGCTGTAGCTAACACAATTGCTACAACAGCTGGGAATCACAGTTGGAATTCATCTCGAAGTCTGAAGTTGATGCTGACCGAAGGCTACTACGATTTTTTTTCCTCCGGAGCCTTGGTAAGTCTCTAGCTCTCCCTTCACAGCCTTCATCCCACAGCGCCCATTCGAAGATAGCTAGGCGTGCTATTGCGTTCGGAGACAGTTGAGTAAGGGTGACATGGAAGAGATCCAGTACCTCCGACTAGAAGTCTACCGCCGGGAGTCCTAACCCTGCTTCAAAGATGGCTTCGAAGACGACGACTTCTCCGGGCCGCGGCAAAGGGATGGCTTCCTTCCTGGGTTTGCGGACATTGATCTCTGGGCTAATCTTCCCTTCGACCACTGCTGCGATCATCTTCCTCTTGCAGGTAGATGGCCCCAGTTTGTAAGACTGGTCGGAGTACTTCGAAGAGGTCGGGAGGAGGTCATGGGGACCGATCTGTTGGGGATTCCCTGCCGGCGCCACCGCTGCTGCCGCTGCCATGGCCTGTTTCTGGGCTAGGGCCAAAGTCACCCCGGGAGCCTTGAAGCTTTTCTTCGCCATCGATTCGAACCGAGCGATTGAGGCTAAGGTTTGGAGGCTAATGGTTGATTGCGCAAAGACGATGAGAAAGGTTTTTGAGACGTTTCTAGGTCCTCTATTTATAGCCTAGGTTCACAATTGTTTACCATTCAGACTTGTCGTTTCGCATTCTTGACCGTTACTGTTTGCGAAATTAACGCACCGCATAGCTTCTTCTGAAAGGAAAAGGCTAATGGCTATTTTTTCAAAGTCTAAATACATTGGTCTTGCCATACATTTCACCGTCCTAGTTCATACCAAAGTGCTATGGTAAGCAGTCCAGAACAATGCAATGCGACAAAGCAAACCCACCTGGATCTTTTCTAATAATCATAAAAATGCATAAATTTTCATTTATCTGAATTTTTATCATTTTTATAGCAAATTTTTCATCTTTAAAGCATATAAATGTCCAAGTTGCATATCTGCATCTAAGTAAGGATCTAGCACCAAGCATGTAAAAGATAGCAAAAGCATTCAGCCTACACATGCTAGTTCCCAGAAGCAATGGTGATCATTTTTCAATTTTAAAGCATAAAAGCCATGCATATGACAAATATGAGATATATCATGTGAACTGAAACAGAACATGATCATCGAAAAGTAATCAAAAACATATACTAGCTAGAGAAAGTAAAGCAGATTAATCATATAACAGAAGCAAGCTCAAAGTGTGATTGATGATTATGCATAATACGAACGCACACAAAAAGACTCAATAAAAATAAAGAAGAAAAGAAAAAACTGACTCAAAGTATCCTAAAAAGGATACACAACTCCCAAATCCCCTCGTAAACGATCAAAAGTAGACTGATCTAGGGTTTAGTAAAAATATCAGCCAACTGCTGATGGGTATCAAAATGAATAAGATATATGACTCCTTTCTCATATTGATCCCTCAGAAAGTGAAAGCGCACATCAATATGTTTGTTTTTTGAATGAAGACATGGGTTTTTCCCTACACTAATTGCATCGGTGCTATCACAAAACAAATGAACTCTCGAAGGGAAGAACAACCCAAAATCCCGCAAAGTAGAAATCATCCAAACTAACTGAGAACAGCAGCTAGCAGCAGCTACATACTCAGCCTCAGTAGTAGAAAGCGCAACTCCAGATTGTTTTCTAGAGGACCAAGAAACAAGTGAAGAACCAAGAAGCTGGCAAGTACCGGAAGTAGACTTGCGATCCAGCCGGCACCCACCAAAATCAGCGTCCAAAAAACCAGCTAAATCAAGAGACGATAATGCAGAATAATAAAGACCTAAATCAGGAGCATATGTAAGATACCTAAAAATACGCTTCACAGCCTGCCTGTGAGATGCGCGTGGCGATGACTGATAACGCGCACACACACCTACGGCAAACTAAATATCCGGTCTCATTGCAGTCCAGTATAGTAGAGAACCGATCATCCCTCGATACTCTCTCTCATTTACCTTGACGTCATCCTCATCCTTATCCAAGCCTCTAGATGTGCCCCTTGGGGTCATCTGTGGCTTTAGCTCTCCACCAAAATCAAATTTCTTTAGCATGTCCCGTGTATACTTACCCTGGTGGATGAAAATGCCATCCTTGGTCTGCTTGATCTGGAGCCCTAAAAAGTACTTGAGTTCTCCCATGAGACTCATCTCAAACTTGATATGCATCTGCTCAGAAAACTTGGATACAAGCTCATTAATAGAACCACCAAAAATAATATCGTCAACATAAATCCGAGCAACCAACAAGTCTGCGCCATCACAAAACCTTTCTGCAACAAGAACTGCTTCAGGCAATCATACCAAGCCCTGGGGGCCTGCTTCAAACTGTATAAAGCCTTCTGCAACTCTAAACATGTCGTGGAAATTTAAGGTTCTCGAAACCGGGGGGTTGTTTAACATAGACCTCCTCCTCTATATACACGTTTAGAAAAACACTCTTAACATCCATTTTATGAAGCTTAAAACCTTTAGAAGCAGCAAAGGCCAAAAGAATGTGAATGGACTCAAGGCGAGCAACAGGGGCGAAGGTCTCTTGAAAATCAATGCCTTTTTTTGACAAAAACCCTGTGCCACTAATCGAGCTTTGTTATGCACCACAACGCCATCTTCTCCTTGTTTGTTCTTAAACACCACTTGGTGCCTATGGTGTTGCATCTAGGTGGTAGCTCAACTAGTGTCCAAACCCGATTGCGAACAAAGTTTTCAAGCTCTTCTTGCATGTCATTTATCCAATTTTAATCGAAAAGAGCATGAGAAACTTCTCGGGGCTCAAAACTAGCAACAAAAGCAAACTCAGCAAACATAGCAAGTGAACCAGCGGGGAACATAAAGATCTCTCCGTAAGATCACCTATGATGAGCTCTGAAGGGTGATCACGCTGAACTGCTCGGGATCCTACGTGATCTGAAGTCACCTCACCAGAGTAAGCAACTGGCTCCTTTGGACTCGGCTGAGAAGTCATCTCACCAGATTCAACACCTGGCACCTCCGAACTCGGCTGAGGGGGCTCGATCGAAGTAGGAGTAATTAGAGGTCCATCGTCATCCTCAGTCGAAGTCTCAGAAGGTATGGGGTCTACAGGTAGTGCAAAGGGCCCACCCTCATCATCAGCAGGAGGGTCATCATCTTCCTCGAAGATGGACTCTCCAAGCTCATCATCTCCAGAAAGCGCAAAAGTAGGAGTCGGCGAGGGCAAAGACTCATCAAAGGAAACCTCACAAGTCATGACAAGCATTTGGGAGTCTAGGTTCCAAACACGAAAGCCTCGTGGGTGCAAAGCATAACCAAGAAAGACTCCATCCCAACAATGAGACTCAAACTTGTCCAAATGCCCTCCCTTCTTAAGCACAAAGCACTTGCATCCAAAAGCTCGCAGGTGACTCACCTTGGGCTGTCAACCAAGATGCAACTCATATGACGTCTTACCTAAGTAAGATCTAAGAAAAATGCGATTGGCAAGATAGCAAGCTGTATTCATTGCTTCAGCCCAAAAACGCCTAAGAGTCCTATGCTCATCAAGCATCGTCCTGGCCATCTCGATAAGCGTGCGGTTCTTTCGCTCCACAACGTCGTTCTGTGTGGGAGTGTAAGGAGCAGAGAACTAATGATCAAGACCCTGTTCACTACAGAAGCTGACGAACTAAGAGTTCTTAAATTCAAAGCCATTTTCCGAACGAATTGCTCGCATTAGACCATTGTTCTCGTTCATCATCTTCAAAATTAGGTCATGAACATACTGAAAAGTCTCATCCTTAGACTCTAGAAAGTAAACCAACGAAAATCGAGAAAAATCGTCAACTATCACAAGGGCGTACCACTTCCCATCGATTGAGCATACTCGAGCTGGAACTACTGTGTCCATGTGCAATAGCTCTCCCGGGTACGAAGTCATCACCTGAGTCACAGGTGCGTGAGAGGCGGCAACCATTTTCCCATGACAACAGGGATGACACACTAGATCCTTCTCCATCTTAAGCTTAGGCAAACCTCGGATAAGATCCATCGAACTCAATCTGACAAGCAGATCAAAGCTTGAATGGCCTAACCTTCTATGCCACTTCCATAGCTCAAAGGAGGATCCGGCCATCAGACAGCGAGAAGGGCCAGAAGTACTAGAGAAATCAATACGAAAAACCTTACCAAAAGGTAAGATCCGGCAAACTAAAGATCCTCTAGAATCAACAACAGAAGACATGCCCTTGTTAAAGCGTACTTCTAAACCATCCTCAAGCAGTTGTGAAACAGAAATTAGGTTAAAGTTCAGATTTCCAACTAAAGCAACATTCTTTAAAGAGAAATAATCAGAAATATGAATCGACCCAATACCTTGTACCTTCCCTTGACCACTGTTGCCGAAAATGATGTATTCCTTGGAGCTCGGGGGAGTGAGGATGGAGAACCATCTGTGGTGTCCCATCATATGGCGAGAACATCCTGAATCCATGATCCATACATCCTCTAGTCCTCGATCCTGCAAGATCAATGGTCGTGAGTGGGAGCAAATGGTCGACCACTAGGTCTAGGAAAAGTACTAAACCAGTGTCGAGCCATCTGCTCGTAAGTAGGAAAGCAGAAGGAATCATATGAGTTGGGACCAAAATGCGGCTCAAAGCGTTGTCCTCTGTTTTGCCTAAAATCATGGTCACGAGGTCCAAAACCGTATACATAATGATCAGGAACTCTATCGGAACGAAAACCACCCTCCGGAGCACTGTCATGAAAACCGTCTCCTCTACCACCACCTACATGACGTGGCCTGGCCTCTAGTCTCTCTCTATGTCAAGGAACTCTCTATCTACCACCCTGCTGGTAGAACTGTTCCTACCCACCTCGAGCTCTCTCTGCTCGCTCAACCCGCTTCCTCCTGAAGCAAAACTCCTCAAGATGCCCGTCTCTTTGACCAAACTCACAGTGATAGGTAGGCTTCTTGGGATGTTGTTGTGGCTTAGGGTTCTTAGGCTTGGTGGTGTTGGGTGTAGTATCTTTGGTGTGAGAGGGTCCAGGTAAAGAATCAAGAGAAGTGTGGAGAGTTTTAGGCTTTGGAACCCAGATCTGCTTCTTAGGTGGAGCTTTAGGTTGTTCTTGGATCACTCCATCCTTGGGATGACTATCCTTAAAGGACTCAGTGGAGTGAGTCTTGGGATATCTCTATTCAGGAGTTATCTTACTCCACTCCACTGCACGACTAATGGCGCTCTCAAAATCAGCCTTGGTATAGGTGTAACCTACCCCAAACCCATCCTGTCTCTTGAACTGCTGGATCATCATGCCGAGTTGTGGCTCTCTGGCACTAATCCAACTCAGGATCTGACGGAGGTAAAAGTTCTTGTTCTGAACATCAGCTAGCTCCTCTCTCAAGGAAGCTAACACCTCCACCTGAGACAAGCAGATCTCACACTCTTTATCAACTACGATAGACTTCTCAGCTTTTAGCTTGATCAACTCCATTCTAATGGACAGACAGTTCTCACAAACAGTGGGTGGAATTGACAAGGTATCAAGCTCTAGCTTAGTCTGCTCCAACTCAGCTCTCACTCCAGCTAACTCGCTCAACTGCTCATCACACTTGGCTCTCAGCTCAGCTATACTAGCTAAATGGGATGGGCAGTCTACACAAGGTACGACGACAGTGACATGAGCATCTTTCAGCTCCTACTGAGCGCTCTCAAGCTCAGTGGCCAATGTGTCTCTCTCATCTACTCTCTCTGTGTACCTAGACTTAAGAGTCATCAGGTCACACAACAACACCTCATAGTTAGGGCACTCACCACTATCACCGAAGCAAGGGGAAGAAGAAAGACTCTCAATCTTGCCATTTGCTGTGGCAAGCTCACTATCAAGATCATCTATCCTCTTCTTAGCCCCTCTAAGCAGTTTCTCCCTATACTTCAACTCCTGACGGTTCTGTTCTAGTAAATTGACAACTTCTTGTTCATAGGATGATACCTTCTCATCGTCGTCGTCGTCGGAGTCATCGGAGGAATCCTTTTCTTTCTTCTCCCCAAGAGCCATTGAGTAGAAGCTCTTGTGGGGTCTTCGGCTGCCACATGAGTGTCTCTTCGGCTTGTCCCCGAAGGCCATGAAACAGAGGCCCGCTGGATCATCCCTGTCCTTCCCCTTCCTGATCATGAACTCTTCATCACTTGAGCTCGACGATGAGGAGGAAGACGAGGATCTCCTGGAGTAGCTTTTCTCCATCTCGGCGAAGAAAGCCTTGTCTTGTTTCTTGTTCTCACACCTGTAGTCCTTCAAAGCCTTCCAAAAGAATCTCGTCTTGGGATTGCCCTTTGTAGAGTTGTCGTACTTGTCGGAGTCATAGGAGTTGTCGCCGGTTCCCTTCTTGTAATTCTTCCGCTTGGGGCAGTCGGCAATGAAATAACCGATATCACCACACTCAAAGAATCCGGATTTTGTGCCGTGTCTCTTAAACATTCGCTTATCATAGACACGTCGCACCCGGTTGTTAAACAAGCATAGATCATCATCTCCTAGAGTATCAAGTTGTTCCTCGGAAATAGACATCAAGGAAAACGCAGTACAACTCATGGCATTAGGATCATCAGATGGTGTCGCAAGTGCCAAAGTCTTTGATCCAGAACCAGTGAGATTTGATCTCAACTGGATATCGATCTCTGAGGCCTTGAGCTTACTAAACAGCTCTGCGATGGTCAAGGTATCATAAGACGTTCTCTCAACAATAGAAGAGACCTTGATCTCCCAGATCTTAGGGTCTAAGGTATGGAGTACCTTAAGCGCCTGTTCATGATCTGAGACTAGCTGATCACCATCGGCCTTGTTAACGCGCAACTTGTTAATGATCGATTGAAAATGACCAAACAAAGCCTCAATAGTCTCACCCGGCTTCTATGAGAAATTTTCATACTCACGCCGGTAGGTTTGATATAGCCTTAGCCTTGACCTGAGCTGTCCCCTCATGGTGTGCCTGGAGGGTAGCCCAGATCTCTCGAGCAGTGGTGAGATGGCTAACACGCTCAAACTCACTAGGACCTAGACCGGAAAATAAAATATTCACCGCCTTACTATTATTTTGATGCTGGGTAATTACATCTGCAGCAGTATCAGCAATAATAGTCGTTATGGTGAGACTAGGATGAACACAAATATCCCATTTGTCCGAGCTCTGGCTCATAAGGTATGCTCGCATGCGAGTCTTCCCATAAGTGTAGCCAAAAGCTTCTAGGGACGGGATTTTGCCAAAAGACGTCATGGTCACTACCTAGGTTTAGAATCAATTAATATATTAGAAAACCCTAACCTTGCTCTGATACCACTTGTAGGACCGAATGTAGCGACCAGAGGGGGGTGAATGGGCACCAAAAAAATTTCTTGCTAAACTATATTTTAATCCCAACACCCAAACTAACTTAACGAGATAAATAATATTAGCAAAGCAAATTACTGGAATAAACTTGTCTAGCTTAAAAATGACCGATGTCCTAATTAAAATGATATTAAAAATAATCTAAATTAAAAATGACTGCAGTAAATAAAATTTGTTCTCAAGAATATTTAATAGTGTAGGCAAAATACCTGAATAAATCACTAATAAATCCGGATAGCAGTCTAAAAATAAAACACCACTCAACTGAACAAAATATGGATCATCCGGAAATTAATTCAGAAATAAACTTAAAATATTGCACAGAAAACAAGAATAAAAATATTTCTGTGACTAATAAATTTTTCGGTTTATTTGAGCAGATTAAAACCACTTAAATAAATAATATGCGATAAGTAATAAGAATTTAACAGATTAAAATTAACTACGAGATTTAATTTGTTTTTATGTTGTTTAAAACAAAACTAAATAACTATTGATTTAATTAACTAATCTGAAAAATAGGAGATTGAAACTTACCTGCGTCTTCCCGTTCATCTGTTCGCCCTTCTTCTGTGTGAAGAAAATGAAGGAAAGAAATTAATCTGACCTCTGCTTGTGTGCGCAGTGCGCCGAACCAAGGCTGCAGCCGAGCTGCGGCGTGGGACCCGCTGGTTCCCTGCGCAGAACACCACGCCGGCCAATGTGAAGAAAACAAGCAGTGCATGCTGCTGATTCTGGCTCCCATGGGGCTCGCTGATCTGCTGCATGCGATCAAGCCTTGGAGAAACTGCTGCAGATCAAGGCTGCCGTGCAGCTGTATCTTTTTCTTTCATGGGGCCCGCGAGATGAAGACCAGCGCTGCTACCTACCAAAACGCAGCGTGCTACTGGCGTGGAATCGGCAGGAAAAGCCAAGCGCCGAAGAAAAATGCTTGAAGAGATCACGGTGTGGATGTAGATTGAAACCAGAGGAAAAATAGTAGATGAAAAGATTTGCGGTGGACTGAAAATAATCTCGAGAAAAAACAGTCATCTATCCCTAGGGGGGATAGGGGCCTATTTATAGGCGACTCCTAATACATGAAAAGACTAATTTACCCCAAACTGACTCTAAAATAAATTCCGAAAATTACTAAAATATTCTTATAAAAATCACCTGACTAAAATAAAAATATTCTAAAATTAAAAACTAAATATTAATATCCTAAAAACGAATTAATCATAGGTCATCAGTTTTGCGCCGAAACTGACAAAGCGTCCACTGTCTTCGCACCAGGTACCCGGATTGGGCCGACCCGACCCCGCAGCTTCATCAGCCCGGCAATCGCTCACCGCCCGTGTACCTGAGTCAAACCCAGTCAATAGACCGGTGGATCCTCTGCCGCTCCTAGCCATGTACCCGGATTGAGCCAGCCTGACTCCGCGGCTCCTCTGCTCGGCCGTCGCTCACTGCCCGTGTACCTGAGTCACAAGCGCCTCAGACTCGGCAGGTCTTCGTATCTCCCATACTTTGACTTCCGTTGACAATCACTCATCACATCTGGAATATCAAAACCATATTCTTCAACATGGTTTCTCAGAGAGCCCTGAGATTCATTAGACTCCAACGAGGCATAATATGCCAAATCCACCACAAACTGGACGTAGGGCTGTTATCCCTTAGGGGAGGTCCGAACTAGTATAAATCTTTTCTCCTTCTGAGAGAACCCTTCGAGGTTCATTTTACACACTATACACACATACAAAATATGTGTTGTAGCTAACACAATTGCTACAATAGCTGGGAATCACAATTGGAATTCATCTCGGAGTCTGAAGTTGATGCTGCCGAAGGCTACTGCGATTTTTTCTCCTCCGGAGCCTTGGTAAGTCTCTAGCTCTCCCTTCGTAGCCTTCAGCCCATAGCGCCCATTCGAATATAGCTAGGCATGCTATTGCGTTCGGAGACAATTGAGGAAGGGTGACATGGAAGAGATCTAATACCTCCGACTGGAAGTCTACCGTCGGGAGTCCTAACCCTGCTTCGAAGAAGGCTTCGAAGACGATGACTTCTCCGGGCCACGACAAAGGGATGGCTTCCTTCCTGGGTTTGCGGACATTGATCTATGGGCTAATCTTCCCTTCGAAGTACTTTGAAGAGGCCGAGAGGAGGTCATGGGGACCGATCTATTGGGGATTCCCTGCCGGTGCCACCGCTGCTACTGCCACCATGGCCTGTTGCCGGGCTAGGGCCGATGTCGCCCCGGGAGCCTTGAAGCTTGTCTTCGCCATCGATTCGAACCGAGCGATTGAGGCTAAGGTTTGGAGGCTAATGGTTGATTGCGCAAATATGGTGGGAAAGGTGTTTGAGACGTTTCTAGGTCCTCTATTTATAGCCTAGGTTCACAATTGTTTACCGTTCAGACTTGCCGTTTCGCATTCTTGACCGTTACTGTTTGCGAAATTAACGCATCCCATAGCTTCTTCAGAAAGGAAAAGGCTAATGGCTATTTTTTCTAAGTCTAAAGGGCTTTCTGGCTTCATAAAAATTGATTCTAGAATTGTTTGAATAGAACTTTCTTAGAAATCAATTCGAAGTTATGAATCTTCGCGTATTCCGAAGGTTGATAAAATTTGTTAACCCCTACGCATGATTATTTTGCTTGCGTATACTGCTCTCCTAACCTTACAGATCATGCGGAGAAGCGTATTCGAGGGGCTACTATTGGTGGAAAATACTTCATCCTCAGGGTCACTAGAGTAACAAGATGAAAGCGATCTATTAAACCGAAGTTCCAGTATCTAACTACGGCTTAGTACTGGGTCAAGTTCGAAGAATCAAAGTGGACTCTTGTTCGGAGTATAGCTTCGAACGTCATCTCTTCAGAGAACCTCTCTGCTAGCTAGGATTTAAGACTTATCTTCTTTCTCATTAGATTAGTCTTTTACCATTTTAGCCCTATTAAGGGTACCGAATAGTTTCCACTATGTCGGTTGTAATTGAGGCATAAAAAGGTCTTTTCCTTATGTTTTTACCTATAAATACCCCCCATTCTACACTGTAATGAGGATCAAATACTGACTTATTCAATACACATCTTCGAACTGCTTCGAGCTATTATCCAATTCGGAAGCTTGAAATAGTTCACTTAACAAACACTTCGTTTGTTACTTTTTAATCTCTGAAAACCTATTAGCGTAATCTTTTACGCCAACAGTTTTGAAGGTGAAAGTATGAAGGCTTAGAACTGAAGCTCTATAAAAGTTACCACTACAGTTCGAGTCCTCCTTTTATAACCCATTCGCCTTCGATTGATGTGGTTCGCATATGCATTCGCACTACAGGTTCGTCTTCTGCCACTGACGGGTGGGCCCAAAAGGTAAAAAGATGTGAACCCGCTGTTAATTTTTTGTCCGTTACTTTCTCAAAAAGAGACTAGCGGCTACCTAAGGAGTAACGGCTCCCTGCGATGTTTCACCTTCGCAACGGTCCATTTCCCTGTGAAATTTTCACATCGGGATTCGAGTTTGGAGCTTTAGTCGAATACATCCCCGAAGCTGAAGACACTCTGAATGGTTATAGTACCTTAAATACTTCTTGCATATATTGCTCTCCTTGTTGTACAGGTTATTCGGGGAACCGTATTCGAGTGGCTACTATTGGGGGGAAATATTTAATCCCTAGGGTCTTCAAGATTATAAGACAAAGATATATCATAAGCTCTGAATCCAAGATTTATCTCTGAACCAGAAGTATTAAAGCCGTAGGGTCCGTCCGGGCTCCAGTCCGAAGATACCCTCCAAAGGCTTCCTATCTGCAGTGGAAAACAGACAGAATGATGGGACGTCCACCATGTTTATCTCCTTCGAATACACTTTACCATTATAGCCCTATTCGGTTGTAATTGAGGGGTAAAAAGGTCTTTTCCTTAGAGTTTTTACCTATAAATACCCCCTTTTCATCCTGTAATAGGCATCGAATATTCTGATATTCAATACACAACTTCGAACTACTTTGAGCTATTATCCAATTTGGAGGCTTGTGACAGTCCGCTTTCACAAACATTTTGTTTGTTAGTTCTTAAACTTAGAGAACCTGTTAGAATAATCCGTTGCGCCAACAGCCACATTCTTCTAATACCTATATCTTTCAACTTCTTGGAATCAACTCTCATGTGCCAATACCCTTTGCACTAGTTGGGAGAGGCTCTCAAACTCATGTGATGAAAATCTCTCCTTAATTGCGTTTAGGAGTCCCTGAAACACCAACTCCACCACTAGGTATCACTGAGGCTGAGACTATAGCATCTACTTCGTATGTCTTAGAACCTCTAGATGTAATCTTGTACCGACTCCCCCATTCATTGATTCACGGTCATCAAGTCAGTGAGATTCATTTCTTGAAGGCCTGCGATGAAATATTGGTGAAACTTCTTCTCTAGATCTACCCATCCTCTGATGGAATCCGTCGGTAGTGAGGCAAACCACACGAAGGCCAATAATGAATGATAGGGAGAGCGGGAAAAATCGGACCTTCAGTGCTTCGTCGGTTGATGCCTCTCCACACTAGGCAAGGAAACAGTTGATGTGCTCGATCGTGAAGACTGAGTCTTGTCCCGAGAACTTGGTGAAGTCGGGTATCTTGTATCGGTCGGGTAGTTGTACTTGATCAAACCATTCTGGGTAGGCCGTCAATACATGTACATCTATTCTTTGGTCTTTATCCCAAATTGATCTTTAATAACTTTCGTGATCCAATTCACTAGTCATCTTCTTGTTGACCCGGTGTTGGGTACCATTCAGGCATTAGGGCCTGCTGGTATTGCTCTTATCGAGCAGCGTTGTATCTATAATGCATGCCCCTCATCACGATAATGCTGCGCTCCAAAGTTCACGATCCTCTAGTACCCCTGAGGAATACCGTTGGGTGCACCCTTGGCAGCACGACGTCTGATACCATGTTTCTTGCGACACCATATGTGACTTGTGGGCCTCCTATCCTATCGGCCCATGGCCGGCTATTGATAACGGCGGCGATGCACCTCTTTCGAGGTTATACAGTGAACTCGATGGCAAGCCCCTAGTAGGGACCAATGGTTGGGTCGCTTGTTTCCTTCATGGCTGACCGAGAAGGTCGACTATTCTAGCCTAATCGGCCCTTGCGGCTGTCGAGTCGGATGAGTGTGCTATGGATTTTGTATAAGTCTAGTCTAAGTATCAAGGAGATATGTGAGACCTTGCGATGGTTCGGGGACTACAGTGCCATCAATAGTCTTCTTGATTAGCCCGTGGAGGGTGTTTACCAATGTTCCAGACTGATTGATGAGTGCGTGGTGAAGCGCTTTGTCGATGATCTCCTAGAAACCGGCATGAGGGCTTTCTATCGGTTGACTAATTTCCATGGCCGTCATTGGTCTTGGCAATGAATCCCTTAAGATGGGACCTACCCGAGTCATTGTTTAGGCTTGCAGGCACATCTCCTACAAAGCGTCAACATGTTTCTGTACCTCCACCCTTTGTTTCTCAGTCAAGGTCTCCAGGATGATCGGAATGATGTTGCCGTCGTTGAGTTCACCCGCCATGGCTGAATTTCTAAAGTGTAGTCCTACTAAGCGTGCCAAAAAGCATGTTGGTGCATTTTTTGCTCCAACTTTGACACACGCATGGCCTAGGAGATCTTCTTAACTCCAGTGCAGGTTTGTTGGTCTGTTTTTTCACACTTTGACACATGCATGGCCTAGGAGATCTGCTTCACTCTAGTACAGGTCCTATGTTCTTAGAAAATGGGTTCAAGGTGTGCCAATCAGTTTGACCCTGCAACTGATAAGGGAACAAAAAATATGACATTAGTAGCATGGCCTATCGGCTATTGAGCCGATGACCATGACGAGGATGGGATATTCGTGGAATATCATGTCGATCGGCCATAAGGCCGATGACCTAAGATGAAGCGATCGGGCGAGCATGCCATTGACCGATAAGATAAACAGTGAACCGTGTAAGTCGATAGATGCCTTTCCGATGACTTATCAGATGTATCGTGGAATCGAAGGTAACCCATTGGCTTGTACTCCGATAGAAATAAATAAAACGTGCTAGATAACAAAGTTACATCATGAAAATCATCACAATAACTAGATCGGACCTAACCAAGATAGTAGCTAGTCACGATGATCTTAATAATATATCAAAGAATCGGGCATGCTTTATTTAGATGAACAGTATACAACATGAAAGAGATACAATAGCAAGAGATGTCAGACTTAATCGATGAAGCCTCAAACTATCACACCTAGATCACACTAATCTAAGAAATCAAATAGAACTAATGAAGCCTTAGACCTAGCTATCACATCGAGAACAACCGGCGATCGTACTGTTTCAAGGTTCATGTCAATTGATCAAACTGAATTGATGTAGCCATGAGGATATTGATCTAATCGGTACGGATGTCAGGGGTTGCTGACTCACCTCTTCGCCGAAGATCGAAACAATGCAACCCAACTTCGTGTGCCAAACCCCGCCGAAATAAACCTTAGAGGCGAAGGGTGGTGATGCACCGAGTAGTCAGTTGACAGAGATGTGTTTTCTAAGCAAACTAGGGATACATATTTATAGTACGGAGACTTGCCGTCCAAGCACTCTATCTTAACTGATTTCTAGATAGTCTTCCTGTTCCACACCTTATCTCCATCGGCTTCTTTTGTGTCCAATTGTCTTGTATCAGCATGGATGGGCTTCCTTCACTTTATTTGAATAGACCTTCTTGACTTCTATTGACCATGCGGTATTCAGTGGGCCTAGGCTTTACCAAATCTTGGCGTCAACACATGACACCTAGTTTCAGAGTATCAAGTGGTTACTGATGCTTCAAAATTATCAATAATTATTATCTCTATCGCCGCGTATGCTCAAACGCCTTTCCATGTGATCTCTTCACTTTAATTGCCAGCTGAAACCCTTCATCTTCCAATGCTTTCACATTTTCCTAGAGTTCTGACTCTTTCTCTTCATCTTCCAGCTATCCATAACTGCACTCGGGTAGTTTATAAACTCCGGTCTCTCTTCTTTCTTCTTCACACTATTGTCTATTCCTGGTCATCACAACTTTCACCATTCATCTTGTGCTAGCTGTTGCTCGCCACCTTTCTCATTGTTAGCGCAAGGATGGCCACCATTGTGGTGATCCCTAAAGTAAGCCTATAATCTTTTACCTTTGATGTACTAATCGCCCCTCATCTTCTAATCTATTCTTGTTTGTTAGGGCTTATGGAACCAAACTTTCATTCCAATATCCACAAACTCCTTCAGCTTATTTCTGGGTTGCTTAGGAAATACTGACACCACAGATCTCATCAATGCTGAGACTTGTTGGATAACCTTCAAGTGTTCTCCTATGCGTTTCTCCGGCTGGGATTTGGGTTTCGAATCTTTTCCTCCTTCCATCCTCGGCTAGCGTGATTGGTACCTTAGGTTGTCAACAACTTACTGCCCCTTCTGGGATGAAATTGACATTGTCCATTGCATTGGTGTTTCTTTGGCTGATCCATACCTAAATGCACCAATGTTGGCCGTGTCTAGCTATTTTTGGTCTGACGCCTTAAATGCCTTTATTTTTGGTCACGGGCCGATGAGTCCTGCTCTCCTTGATGTTTTCTTCTTATCTTTCCTTGACATTTCTTCACCGGCCAACCCTTTCCTTCTTCATCTCCAGTCGTCCTATGATATCAGCGTTAACTCGGCTGATAACTGGAGCCAATACATTGGTAGGCACAACAATAGGACCGGCCCTGTGAGTACTGACGAACACGTGGCTTTCCTTAGCCTCTGGTTGGAGGAATTTGTCTTCTGTGTGTCAGCTCTAGTCCCGACCCTTCAGTTCTAGTTCCTAGCCAAACGGCTCACCTCCCACGTGTGAGTTCCCCTCAGCCGCTATCTCCTTGTAGTCATATATATTGCTCCCTTCACCTGGTGTCGTTCAACCTATCGACCGACAACTTCATCGGCTGGCCAAAGGGTCCGTAGTGGTTCCTCCAAATCTGGCTCAATGTTCATACTGTTGATCTCATTGGAGGGACTCCCCTTACCCATTCACGCTTTCTTACAAATTTTCCATAATCGGCCATCCCTACTTATCGCCGTTGTTCTTCTCTTGTGGAGTCAACAACATTCTTTCATCATTTCCTTTGTCTCCCGCAGCCTTGGCCGTTTTCTTTAAAAGTTATTATCTCGGATGTTCTAACTGGTTCGTCTGGTTCCCTTTTGAATACCATTCGGAATGCGAGCACCCTCGCTGGATCATTCTGCCCGACGTGTCCCGAAACGTGGAATCCCTTCATATCTTTTCAGCGGCTACATTTCCCTGCTGCTCCCCATTGCTTTTACCGATGGGTACCCTTGGTGGTGATCTTATGAGTTCTATCACCCATCGGTCTCTTTGTAGCAACTAGGCTTTGGTTAGCTCCCACGCCATCTCTTTTTCATCGGCTATATCCGAACTCGCGAAAGGGTCATGGGTTCTTTTGAATGGGACTACCTTTCTCACATGACTGATGGGATTACTTCCAGATGCCTTGCCAACTAGACGACCTATCGAGTGACCTCTCTCGCCTTCCGCCAATGGTGGGATGATTTTAAGCAACAAGTCTTCAACCATTCTTCCTTGTTCAACCAGGATCGACTTCACCCAAATGAAGGAGACGCAGAGCCCGAGGTATACATCCTGATTCCTTCTTCCTTCGCCTCCTGCCACCTTTTGTTACATCTGATTAACTTGCCCGTTGCAGGATGTTGATCATGATGCCCCCCTAGTGAGCCTTAGTGGCCAACCGATATAATACGGGTCAGTATCGGCCACTATGAACTTGAGCACTGGCGCCCCAACTACTTCTGCATGGGTGAGCGGGAGACGGGGATAGGTCGTCAATCGGGATATGCACTTCAACCGGCTACCTAGGGGTAGGAGCCGATTCAAGGGTAGAACTTCTAGGAGGCCTCTAGGCAATTTTATCCCCTTTTGTAAACTTTGTGTAATTTTATTTTCCTTGTAATCGAGAAGCTTGAATATATCTTCTTTATTTCATTTTTCAACTTTGAATTC
Organism: Zizania palustris; assembly: GCA_019279435.1. NCBI lineage: Eukaryota > Viridiplantae > Streptophyta > Magnoliopsida > Poales > Poaceae > Zizania > Zizania palustris. The sequence continues at coordinate 61,615,084 of JAAALK010000080.1, read as the reverse complement.
TTTCTATGGCATATGATGCTCCTACATTGGCCGTCCGAAGGTAGTATCATCAGTGTTGACTAACCCATGTGTTAGCCCTTTATATTCCAGTTGACAACTTCCCTTATGTTTTTTCACGTATTGTCCCCTTCATGACCTTCTAGAGGCGATACCTTTGCATCGTCTATATCGAGGTGATGCCATCGGTTTTTATACGTAGAAGCCTCTAGGCACCGTCCGAACGATCGGGAAGTTTTCCTTCACCATCCCTCATCCCGCCTCTTCTCATGCCCTAGATTTTGCCTCAGTCTTCATCAAACTAGTCATATTGTGCTTTGGTCTAAGGACTATGCCTTTGCATCGGCTATCACAAGGCGATGCCATTGGCATCGGTTGTGTGGGCTCTATCCGAACGATGGATAATATTTTTTCAGTGTACCCGTTCGACCTTTTCCTAGGTCTTCTTGAAGCAACCTTTAATTCGCTCCTATTACGTTGGAGGCCATCTGCTTCCTATAGCATTGACTTCTATAGGATGAGTCTAGGCAGTTCTTTAGTGTTCATCTTGATACCATCATCTAATACTTCAAGAAAATTATTGTCCCAAGCTTCTCCCATTTAATAGACGACCCATTCTACTTCCCATACTGATAAATCGGTTGTAGCTATGTTGACCGATTTGTCGGCGAGGACTATTTCCACCTGATCGCCGACCCACTGTATGAGGTTCTGGTGCATTATCGAGGGGATGCAGTAGTTTGCATGTATCCAATCACGTCCCAATAACAAGTTATAGGATCATTTCCCCTCTATCACAAAGAATGTGGTCGGCATTGTCTTGCTTCCAACTATCAGCTCTGCATTTAGTACTCCAATTATGTCTGACGAGTTGCCGCCGAAATCCCTCAATACCATGTTAGTTCTAATGAGGTCTTTTGGCATCTTTCCAAGCTTGCGGAAAGTGGCATAAGACATTAAATTGATAGTTGCCCCTCCATCTATCATCATCATGGACATCGACTTCCCGTTAACCAACAACTTGATGTAGAGAGGTCTTAGATGCCGATTCTCAAGGTCTTTCGACTTATCAAATATTTCTAGCAGGGGAGCCAACATCAACTGAGCCATCATATCGGCGTGATCCTCATCGTCTTCACAGGCCGCCCGATACTCTGCGGGGAGGAAGAAAACCATGTTTACCTCCGCACCCTTCTTTTCATCATTCTGATCGGTATTGTCCTTTGGTCGCCATTCACTTTTAATTCCTCATGGCCGATCAGTCCCCACTTCGTATACCTATACCATCCCTTCTCTTTGTCGCAGATGCTACACCCTTATCTTCTGGCTTCTTGAAAAGATCCCCGGGGTACACCACTGCGGTCTCTTTGTCATGTCTTCATCATCATCGGTGATTTGGCCAATTGCATAGGGATTGAGGGTACAAAGTGTTTCTAACGCCGATACCCGGGGAGACGACAACCTTTGGTGCATTGTTTCCTGATCATGCGGCCTGAGCTTGATGTTGCATGAACGATGACCATTTTTCATTATGCCTTGAGCACCGCACTACGAGTAGTCGTCTATGGATGATAGGCGTAGCCTCTCGTTCTAGTAAAGCTTGAACAACTCGCAGTTTCAATGGGGGTTGAAATGCGAGTAGCCCCAATTGTATTCATTGTTCTCCCTCTCTTCTGACCTCCTTTGATATTTTGTAATGAGGCCCGATGAGGTGACGTCACTGCCGATACGTCTTCCTCCCCTTGCACGCTGGTCGCCATCATCGATGTTCCTCACTACGTTGACTGGGAACGGGTGACCATCGATGTTCATGGGCTTCTTCCCATCATCGAACATGATTCATCCTTTCTCCACGACTGATTGGATCTATTGCCTGAACACCTTGCACTCATTTGTATGGTGCGACGTGGAGTTGTGCCCCGTGTAGTATTTTCTTTTCTTTAGCTCTTTGGCAGGCGATATTACATGGTCAGGTGACAGGTGGATCTTTTTTCTTTAAGTAGTAGATCAAATATTTTTTCAGCCTTGTTGACATCGAATTCATATCTTTCTACGTCTTATTGTTAGAAAACACGGCCATGCTGACTATGTATCTGAGTCGCTGCTCTCGTCGCAATCCGAGTGGTATATTTTGGCATACACCACCTTCTTCTGGTACTTGTCCCTCTTGGCTTCTTGGAATGGGCTCACATGTGCTGATACCCTTTGTAACAGTTGCGAAAGGCTCTCGAACTCGTGTGATGAGAACGTCTCATTAGTTGGATTCAGGAGTCCTTGAAAAGCCAATTTTGCCAACTGATTGTCGCTTAGGCTCAAGTTGTAGCATCTACTCCGTATGTCCCGACACCTCTAGACATAATCATGTACCGACTCGTCCATCCTTTGCTTGATGGATGTCAAGCTGGTAATCTTCATCACCTCGGATGGAATCCACCGGGAGTGAAGAGAACCACGCGAAGGCCGATCCCCGATCCTAATGCCTCTCCGCACTAGGTGAGGAAGCAGCTAATGTGCTCGATCGTCGTTATCATGTTTTGTCCCAAAATTTTGGTGAAATCGGGTACCTTGTATCATCCTAGCAGACACACTCGATTGAACCATTATGGATATGGTGAAATCGGGTACCTTGTATGTCTATTGTTTGGGCTTCACCCCAAACTGATATCTGATGACTTCCGTGATCCGATTCACCCACTCATCTTCTTGCTGCCCGGGCGTTGGGTATTGGCCCGGGGTTGGAGCCTACTGATATTGTTGCTTCCTGACAGCATTGCTCCCGTGCTGCCCCTCATCACTATTGGGCTATGCGAAGTAATATGCCATCCGATGATACCTAGGAGGGATGCCATCGGGTTCCCCCCACTATGTGGCACGAGGTGTGGAAGTGTGTTCCTGGCGATGCCATATGTCACTAGTGGCACTATTGTCTTGGTAACCTTGGGTCCAACGTTGGGAATAGCGTCGACGCATTCCTCTCCATGGCATATGATGCGCTCTGTGGCGGGCCCTATGAAGGTCCTATCGGATGAGCTGTCTTGTTGGTTTCATGACCGTGCGATGTGCCCATCTGCTCTAGCCTCACTGGCCCTTGCGGCTGAAGCGCCGACCGAGTATGTAGTAGTCTTATTAGATCGTCTAGGAGATATGCCGGGTCTTGCAGCGGTCTAGAGACCACGGTGCCTTCGATGGCTTTCTTGATCAGCCCTATAGAGTGTCAACCAACGCCCCAAACTGGTTGGCTAGCGAGTTGTGAATTGCTTGGTCGATGATTTCTAGGAGATTGGCCTGAGAGCTCTCCGCTGGCTAGCCTCCCTCTATGATGAGGACATCCCTACCAATGATACAACCATACATGAATACCAATATCCAATTATTCATGTTTGAGCACGACAATTAAATCTCCAAGTCAACTCGTTTCTAAGTATCTTAGTATATTATCTTGGGAATAAATTACTACCTAATATTATTATTATTGTTAGGAACTATGGAGATGATGAAAATCACTTGGAGATAAACAAAGAGTTAGAGAAGAACCAGGAAGGACGTCCAAACCAATTTGAGAGTCCAGTCCACCTACAATTTGTGTCCAACTCGGATTCCAGGAGCAGCGTGCACTAAAATCATCGCCCAAGCCGCATACAGACTCCGTTTTTGACGTTCCACCCAGCCACGAAAAGATAACTTCATAAAATTTCCAATGCCATCGGTTACATATCAAAATTCTTTATAGATCAACAGGAATTGTCAAAACAAGATAGAGTCTAGAATCTGTCAGCATGCTATTTTCTGCGTTATTGGGCCTTTTGGGCCGTGTATCCAGTTGAACCCATTAGGGGTGCGTCCCAAACTACTATATAAGGTGTTTATACAGCCATCTAGGGTTTGGGGGTTTAGTATACACGTTGCTTTGATAGCCGCCGCTTCGTCGGATTTGTAAGTGAACCCCAATTCACAGATTCCAACAGAATTTTCAATTCGACTGCGTTTTCTGCGTTCTTGCTTGTGTTCTTCGATTCGCAGGCAAAGATTAGCCTTCTTGGCGAGGTCAATCAGTCTGTGCTTGATTGATAACCAACAGAGTAGTGGTGTAGCGATTGCAAGGGCCAATCTCGTGGATCAGAAGCCGGATTGTCAACGTCGAGTTCTCCACAAATCGTTATTTATCCCCCACCTGATGGAAGATCAGGCCCCCTCCTCCATCACTCTATTGCCAATACTAGTCTTGGCAACGGAGTACTCTTCTGTACAGGCCCCATCCGATTCATGCCGTAGGACTGTAGGCATGACTTCTAGAACTCCTCCACGTATCGTTGCACCTCTAGCCTTTCTTCTTCACTCAAGGATTCCATGATGACCAAGCTGATGTTGTCGTTGGGTTGTTGGAGTTGGTCCTACCGGGCATGCCAAAACACGTGTTGGTGCATTTTTTGGTCACACTTTGACAGACGTGTGGCCTGGAAGATCTGCTTTACTCCATTGCAGGTCCTACATTCTTAGAAAAAGGGTTCAAGACGTGCCAATCAGTTTGACCCTACAAATAATAAGGGAACAGAAAATATGACATTAGTAGCATGGCCAATCGGCTATTGAGCCGATAACCGCGACAAGGATGGGATATTCGTGGAATATCATGTCGATCGGCAATAAGGCTGATGACTTGAGATAAAGCGATTGGGCGAGCATGCCATCGGTCGATAAGATAAACACTGAACCGCGCATGCCGATGGTTGCCTTTTCGGTGAATTATCAGATCTATCGTGGAATCAAAGATAACCTATCGGCTTGTACTCCGATGGAAATAAATAAAACATGCTAGATAACAAAGCTATATCATGAAAATCATCACAATAACTATATCGGACCTAACCAAGACAACAGCTAGTCACGATGATCTTAATAATGTATCAAAGAATCGAGCATGCTTTATTTGGACGAACAGTATATATCATGAAAGAGATACAATAGCAAGAGATATCAGATTTAACTGATGAAGCCTCAAACTATCACACCTACATCACATCAATCTAAGAGATCAAATTGAACTGATGCAACCTTAGACCTAGTTAATACACCGAGAACAACCGACGATCGTACTATTTCAAGGTTCACCTCAAGAGATCAATATAAATTGATGCGACCGTGAGGATACTAATCTAATTGGTACGGACGTCGGGGGTGGCGGGAGTCACCTCTTCGCCGGAGATCGAAATGATGCAGCCTAGCTCCGAGTGTCGAACCCCACCGGAATAAACCTTAGAGGCCAAGGGTGGCGATGCGCCGAGTAGTTGTTTGATAGAGATGTGTTTTCTAAGATAACTAGGGATACATATTTCTACTCTAGTGACTTGCCATCCAAGCACTCTATCTTAGCCGATTTCTGGATAATCTTTATGTTCCTCAACTTATCTCCATCGACTTATTTTGCGTCTGATCATCTTGTATCAACATGGATGGGCTTCCTTGACTTTATTTGATGAGACCTTCTTGACATCTGTTGACCGTATGGTATTCAGTAGGCCTGCGCTTTACCAAATCTTTGCGTCAATAAGGTCCTACATTCTTAGAACAAAAGGGTTCAAGTAATACCAATCAAGTTGACTCTGCAACTGATAAGGAAGCAAGAAAAGATGTTCAATAGCATAGCCTATCGGCTATCGAGCCGATGACCATAATGAGGATGGAATAATCGTGGAATATCATGCTCATCGGCCACAGCGCCGATGACCATGGGTGAATCAATCGGGCGAGCGTGCCATTGGTCGATGAGATGGGCAGCTTACACATATAGGACGATGAGCACTTTTCGATGGCGAATAAGATGTGGCGTTGAATTGAAGATAACCTATCGGCTTGTACTCCAACAGAAATAAATAAAAAATGTCAGATAACATGTCTATATGATGAAAATCATCACAATAACTAGATCAGACCTAACCAAGAAAGTAGCTAATCATGATGATATTAATAATATATTAAAGTATCAGTAATGCTTTATTTAGATGAACGGTATACAACAAGAAAAAGATACAATAGCAAGAGATGTCGGACTCAACCGGTAAAGCCTCAAACTATCACACCTACATCGCATCAATCTAAGAGATCAATCTGATGTGGCCTTATACCTAACTAATACATCGCGAAACTGGCGACCGCACTATTTCGATATTCACCTCAAGAGATCAATCTGATGCAGCCATGAGGATACTGACCTAGTCGATATGGTCGTCAGGGGTGGTGGGACTCACCTCTTCGCTGGAGATTGAAATGATGTAGCCTAGCTCTGAGTGCCGAATCCTGCCGGGATTAACATTGGGATGCCATGGGTGGGAATGCACCGATTTGTTGTTTGACATAGATGTGTGTTCTAATCTAACTAAGGGGTACACATTTTTATAGTCTAGAGGCATGTCATCCAAGTATTCTATCTTAACCAATTCTGGATAATCTTTATGTTATCATTGGCTCCTTCCTATCTAATCATGTTGTAACGGACATGCTTCTTTGAACATCTTTGACCTTACTCTCTTTTGACTTTTGTTGACCATGAGACATCTTTGGTGTGCTTTGAAGGCTTTACCAAATCTTGGCGTCAACAACAAGTGACTGATATCTAGATCTAAAAATATCATCTCAATAGCCTCGAAATATCCAATTTTATCTGGATCGAAACTTCTGACCTAGCATGGGAACTTCTGATCCGCCTCTTATATCGTAAATCTTGTCTGACATAGGAACTTCCGATCAAGCATCAGAACTTCCGAAATTCTACGAACAGAAATAGATCTAACATGTTTTTCCACAATGTATCTCCATACATGAGGGATCCAGGTCGAAGACTAGGCATGTAGGCTCTGATACCACCGTTGGAGAATGGGAAGCTACACTAACCGACAAATTCAAAATTTTCACCCTAGGCATTGTTTTGTATTTGTATTTGGTCCTGTTTTTGTCCTTCAATGAAAACCAATGTGATTCTTTGTTTTATCCCTTCAAGATCAATCAAACACCTCTGAATTCTGAATCCACACTTTAGTTCAAAGAAATCTTACAGTATTGCATTGATATTCTTTTCAGTATTTTGCAATTTTGTTCTAGACTGAATTCTCTGATTGTACCTGAAATGATTGAATCTTCAGTACTAATGCTTGATCCATGTGAGCAGAAGGACTTAACTAGTGCTTGGAGATTCACTTATTAATCTGCTATTGTTTTTATGGTTGAGTTTGCTCATTTATGAATTCTAAATTTGAATCACATTTCAAATAGCAATTAACACAAACAGTACATTATCTTTTACAGTTAAAGCTAATTTGATCAATTATTTTTGTCAAGTATTGATTCAAAGTGACAAGTTCATGTGTTAAAGAAGTTTTCTGGTCTTTGTCGGTATTTCAGTTATCAATATACTTCTGTCGACTGATCAGTTGCCGAACTATATACTGTACTTCAGAATTTCAATTGTCAACAAAGTGGTTCGACCAATCAATCACCGATTTATACAAAAACCTTGTTTGAGACTATTTTTTTCTGGGTTGATTTGTAAGTCTCACATTTGATTTGTGTAAGTTTAGAGGTGTGTTGGGGTGTTCTGGACAGGTCATCATATTCGCAAAAATTTGTTGAGGCGCCTATTCACCCCCCTCTAGATGCCAATCCAATCCCACACAAACCATAAAACATCTGAACTTCTGATACTATATCAGATCTTCTGATTTGAGCTCTCTGTTTCTAATTCAAAAATATTTGAAACTTCTGATTCTAAATCGGAACTTCCAATCCAACCTGACTTGTGGGCACAATTCCTACACATCCATGCTTCAAATAATAAAGATGTAAATCTAATATAGAATGCATGCACATTGAGTTGTTTATTGTAAAGTATAAGCATAATCATATCTCAACCGGTTATGTCCTCATCAAAACTCAAACTAGCTTCAGTCTGCAATGCTTTTGTTGCATATTTTGTGTGACTAATTCAAGTTAACTGAACACATGTTCATTATTTCATCACAAGCATTATACGATACATTAAAAACTATAAAGGTTGGTGGGTCGGGCGCCCCGCCGGCGAGGCCACATCTTCTTTTTTTCAATCGTTCGATCTATCATTCTCAGTCATTCGATGCTCTATTTGCATGTGCTTCATTTGCTTTTTTGTCGTATTTTTTCTAGGGTGGTTGGCAGAATGACAGTGAATCACTTCCTCCATAGCATTTTTTGTTAACATAGTTTGATAAGATGTGAATTGTGCAGCTTTTGCTGATAACATAGTATAGCGAACCACAAAATATATAAGATAAAATGTGTACTACTTTCTTAGCATTTTCCTGTGCAGAAGATGTGCAATGCTTTTTAGCTTTTTCCTGTGCACCTTTCGTTGCATTTGAGATGAACACAGGATCTAGGAGGCAAGCAAAGAAAAACTTGACCTATGATATGTGTGTTGGCTGCTCTTATTCCCAACATCCTTGATATGATTCCATACAATTTTTTCATCTAAGAGCTGGCTATTCTCAGCTACGGTTGATGGACGTGACGCCTGCATACGTAACATATAAGTACATATGTTGCTAGTTATATAAAATTAACACACAATAAATCAACTTACTTCATTAGTATCCTCAAAGACTGACTGCACAAACTTTCCTAGTCCATTTCTCATGAAATCACAAGTATAATAATCATAATGTACTGAACCGAGAAGTTGTTTGTGACACTTCAAAATAAACAAAGTTAGAATGAGGCAGAGTTTGGCTTTATTATTAGAATTAAGAAATTTCAAAATATAGTATTACTGGATAGTTGATTCTGATATGCATTTCTTTCGGCCTTTTTGGATCATGTGAGCCGCCAAACTTTTCCACATAATATCTATATGCACTCTGAATAACATTTATTATATCCTGATATTCTTTTTTGAGTTTGTCAAGAGAGTCGAGCACCCAAACCCTGGAGTTCTTCAGGTATATAAGAAGTGCAATCCAATGATAACTATCGAAAGAAGTAATTTGTGATTATGTTAGTTTCATAATTGATAAAATGTGATTAATATACTTACTTAAAGTTATATGCCCTAGTTATCATTTCTCTGTCTTTCCATTGATGCATGCACAGTGCGATATATAAAGCGACACAATTTCTTTTGTTATTCTTATGTTCGACTTGTTCTTTATTGAACTTTTTCCTTTGAAACTTTTTTCAACCCACACTCCAGTACTTAGCGTCGTTTTGGTTCAGTACTGTGTTGAGTGTACCTTGACTTATCAATGATGGGTTAAAGTACTCATATCTTTTAGACTCATCACTTGAGTAATTCAAAGTGCATATGTTATGAAACACTAGTCAATATAGGTTGTGATTGATTTTTTCTTTTTATTGACAAAGTAAAAACTACTCACAAGAACCAGAGGATTATGCTTGTGATGTCGGTTTCTCTTCAAACGGAACATCCGATGGAAGTCAACAAAAATAGGAAAAGACTAAACTCTGGGCAATGAAATACTCCTTTTGGAACCTTGACTTCTATTTGCATCACTCCTAACGAAGACGCTTCAAGGTACCAATCATGGAATGTTTTCATCTCCTAGTTCATTCTTCCTTCGTGAGTGAGCCCTTCTTCTATACTAGAGCCTTTACGGCAGCCTCCAAGAGCATAAAACATGTTTGCCCCATAGTAACAAAGAATTTAAGAATTTTAGACTTATGCTTAGAACACTGTCCAACCTGGACAATTGTCTTGTGGATTGTGGGCTTTGGATGTGCCTCTTGTTCACAGGGCTTTGGTAGTAGCTCTGGCACGGGCTTTGGACGTGTCTCTTATTCCCCGGGCTCAAGTAGTAGCACTTGCACGAGCTCTAAACATGCCTCTTGTTCCCCGGGCTCGGGCAGTAGCACTGGCACGGACTCTGAACATGAGAAACCAAGGGTGGTTTCGGTGTTTGTGATGAGTGATTGACAGGATTATTTACCCTCTGTTCGAAGGGTACCTCCGAAGGGTGTTCGGAGGTGTGTCACCGGAGTGTGTTAGGTGTTTGCTTGCTGCAGCTGCGCAGCGGAGTGTGCCTGTCGGAGGGGTCCGGCAGTACACGATGACTGGGTTCGTACCGATGGCTTCGGTACTTTGGGCGGTACACCGGAGTGTGTGCCGGAGGTTGCTAACCCGGAGAGGTCTCCGGAGTACTGGATACACTTGTTTGCTTGTCTGTGGTGCGCAGGGACTTCGGAGGCGACGGACAGGGTTCGAGCCAGGTGAACTTGGGTCAAGCGGGTGGCTTGATGCCAGGGGAGCGGGGAGCTCCGTCACGGTGGCTGCGAAGGTGGTCCGGGTCGGTCCTCGGGTCGAGACGCGCCAGGTGAAGGCAGAGAGTGCGGAGCGTGGCTCCGGCTGAAGGTACTCCGAGACAAAGTCCTCGGAGGTGAGGCACTTCGAAGGTACTCCGGATGGAGTGACTTCGGAGTTGGTGGAACAAGTCCTCTGCGGAGGCAAGGTGTTCGAAGTGTGCTCCGGAGGGAGACACTCGAAGGTGGCCCGACGAAGGTCTCAGAAGTCGAGGCGCATCGAAGGCATGGTCCGGGTGAGGCTCGTCGAGGAGTGTGCTCGGGAAGAGGCACTGCGACGGAGTGCTCATGGAATGCTTCATGCGGAGGCCTTGGACGAAGGAGGGACTTCGAAGGGTGGTACTCCGAAGGTGGGTCTTCGGAGTGAGGATGACTTGAGGTGCTTCGGCCATGCATGGCTTCGGTACACGGACGGACGGTGTTAGAGCTCGGAGTAGCTGCGAAGCCGTGGTAATCCACTCCGGAGGTGGTGGTGCGAAGGCCCAAGGGGCTTTGACGGCTTCGGCTTAAAACCGTCACTGTATCGAAGGACATCTTCGGCGGAGCGAAGGCCAACAGGCTGCAGGCTTCTCGCCGAAGCTACCGCACCCTCGGGTGCGAAGGGAGGTTCCAGAAGTCAACTTTGTAAAGGCTGACACTGTCTGTTCTGAAAAAGACTGACACTGTCCCCTCTGCAGCTGACAGAGAAGCCTCCAAAATAAAGGTGGACTACCTTTTGTACCCCTTAGTTCTGTAGAGACAAATCTGTTGTAAACCCTAGGGGTAAAGTAGTCACTTCCTTAGGATGAAGCCGTGGGCTATAAATATGGGGGCTCGGTAGGTAACATTTAACACTTTGAGCATTTACTGTTGAGCTCCTGTAGACAGACCTCACTGTATTCATTCTGAGTTCAATTTATTTCAGTGTTCCTTGTTCAAGCGGCGAAGCCCTGCTTCTGTGTGCTTTTGCTTGAGCTCGTATTGCATACCTCGCTAGTTTTTAGTTCACCGAAGCCTGTCTTGGCGAAGGGTGGTTTTATCGCGAAGTGTGTTTTACAGTGTGCTGTCGCTCTGTGTAACACGAGGCAAGACCTCGCTGCTTACTAGCGAAGCCCTGTTCTGTTCCCGTAGTGCTTCTTGTGTCGAAGCCCTTAGCGTAGTCCATTTGCGTGTGCGTGTAGACCTTCGGGTACGAAGCCCAGCACCCGTTGCTGTCGCCAAGTACTTGGTCGAAGTCCTCAGAGGGCTGTCCACTCTTGCGAAGGGTGAAGTGCGAAGCCTGCTCGAAGCACCTCGTGTGCGGAGCCTGCACTGACTTAGCAGAGTAGATTTTCGAGGGTTGTAAGTGGAGCGAAGTCTTCTTGGCTTCGAACTTTTGCTCCTCCGAAGCCTGTGTTCGAAGGTGTCGAAGTACCTCCGAACCAGACCTTCGAAGGTAGTGTTCGAAGCCTGTTCCGCAGAAGACAGAAATCTTCCAGGAAGTGGCACATGTGTATTGACTTTACATCTTTGAATAAAGCATGCCCCTGTGACCCCTATCCCATGCCCCGAATTGATCAATTAGTTGACACCACTACTGGTTCAGAGTTATTAAGCTTCCTCGACGCGTATTCTGTCTATCATCAAATGTGGTTAAAGCACGAAGATGAAATCAAAACAAGCTTTGTAACTCCTTCAGGAGTCTTCTGCTATGTAAGAATGCCTTTCGGCTTAAGAAATGCTAGGGCAACTTTTTCGAGGTTAATTGCTAAAGCTCTAGGTCATCAAATAGGCCGCAATGTAGAAGCCTATATGGATGACATTGTAATAAAGAGTGCTTTAAAGCACCAACATAGCCTAGACTTAGCAGAAACGTTCAATATCCTACGGGCGTGTGGAGTCCGTCTCAACACCGAAAAATGTATCTTTGGGGCTCAGGCTAGAAAATTGTTAGGGTATCTAGTTTCAAGCAGAGGGATCGAAGCTAGCCCTACTCAAATAAATGCATTACAAAGGATGGCTCCTCCGGAAAATTTAAAGCAGGTGCAAAAGCTAACTATCCGCCTAGCAGCACTTAGCAGGTTCCTAGCAAGGTCTACGTATAGAAGTTTCCCCATTTTCAAAGCATTGAAAGGGTCCAAAGATTTTGCATGGACACCGGAGTGTCAAAAGAATTTTGATGATATTAAGAATTATCTTAGTAATCTCGCTACACTCACGGTGCCTATTGTAGACGAAACCCTACTCCTCTACCTTGCAGCTACTGGCTCTACTGTTAGTGCAGTCCTTGTTAGAGAAGTTCATTTTAACGGGAAGTTGGTATAGAATCCAGTCTATTTTGTATCTGAAGAATTATCTGGAGCAAAAACAAGATATTCTGAGCTTGAGAAGTTCATCTATGCTCTGATAATGGCTTCGAGGAAGTTGAGGCATTATTTTCTAGCACATAATGTGATTGTACCAACTTCGTATCCCTTATGAGATATGCTCTGAAGCAAGGATTCTACAAGAAGAATTGGGAAATGGGTTGTTGAATTGGCACCCTTCGGCATCTCCTTCATGGCAAGGACAGCGATCAAGTCTTAGGTGGTGGAAGATTTTGTGGCAGAATGGACTCCTTCTGCGGTATGGGCTCCGAAGAAATCAAATTAAGGAATTTGGACTATATACTCCGACGAAGCTTTCCAAGCATCTGGAGCAGGCATCAGAGCAGTAATAATTTCCCCTTCAGGGCAAAAGGCAATGTACTCCGCAAGGCTCAACTTTAAGTCCACCAATAATATAGTGGAGTATGAAGGAATTTTGCTAGGACTTCGAAAGGCGCGTGCTTTAAGTGCTACAAGAGTTGTTAAAACGGATTCTCAAATTGTACGAGGGCACGTTGATAAAATTTTTCAAGTTCGTCACCCCCACCTTGCAAAGTACTTGGAAGAGATCCGTAAGATTGAAGCGGCATTTAAAGGGATTTCCATCCGAAGTATACCCAAAGCTGAGAATATGCAAGCCAATACCTTAGCAAAAGCTACGGCCGGAGCTATGGAAATTCCGAAAGGAGTTTTTTACGAAGACTTAGTTCACCTTCGGTGCCACAGATCCCTTCTGCGGAAGTTCTTTGCATTCCAAGCACTGATTGGCGGAGTCCAATTATGGAATTGTTGCAAGGTGAGGCAAATTTAGCTGAAGGGCCACAGCTTTCGAGGTTAGAGCTCAGAGTTTGAAATTATCATATAATCAACGGTATTCTCTACAAGGTCGGAGTATGTTCCCCTCTGCTCCGAAGTATATCTCAAGCCGAAGGTCAAGAGATTCTCCGAGAAATTCATGAAGGCCTTTGTGGTAGCCATCTAGCCCCTCGGGCTTTGGCAGGAAAACACTTCGCCAGGGGCTTTATTGGCCTACAATAGTAGTTGATGCGGAGAGCCTAGTCCGCACGTGCCAGGGTTGTCAATGGATGGGAAGAAGAAGTCATCGTCCGCCAATAACTCTTCAAGTCATTGCCCCAGTTTGGCCTATTGCAAGATGGGCATGGACCTTATTGGCCCCTTCCCAGTAGCAAAAGAAAATCTGAAATTCGCAGTGGTAGCAATTGAGTACATTTCCAAGTGGGTCAAAGCAGAACCCCTCACAGCTATCACTTCAAATAATGTACAAAATTTTTTCTGGAAAAGTATTATATGCAGGTTCGGAGTGCCTCGACAGCTCACAGTTGATAATGGGACACAGTTTGATGCCGAGCCCTTCAAGAAGTTTTGCGAAGATCTCGGCATACAAATATGCTTTGCTGCTATGTGCCATCCTCAGTGTAACGGATCTGTTGAAAGGGCCAATGGTAATATCTTGTCAGGGTTGAATCGAAGAATAGTAGGGTTGGCAAAAGGGTTGTGGACCGAAGAGCTCCCAAAGATCTTATGGTCCATTTGGACCACCTAAACAAGGTCCACATGTTTCACTCCTTTCAGATTATTATTCGGAGATGAAGCTATGACACAAATAGAGCTTAAAGGAGGATCTCTTCGCAACACCGAACCTTAAATAGAAGGAGAAATGCAAGCTTCGCTTGATTTAATAGAAGAAACAAGACTTCGAGCTATCGCTAATCTATCGAAGTATCAACAGCAAACAAAGACTTGGTTTGACCCGAAGGTTAAGCTGAACGAACTTAAACCAGGTCACCTAGTTTTGCGAAGTATTATACCATCAAGGAAATTAGGAAATAAGTGGGAAGGCTCACACATTATTCTCCGTTCAGAACGCCTTGGTTCTTTTAAGCTAGCTAATTTAGAAGGCAAAGAGTGAAAGCATGCCTAGCATGCGGAGCACTTAAAGCGATATTTCGCATAGGGGCTCCTTGTAATCATTTGTAAACACCTTCTAAATTAATAAAGTTCATGGTCAGATAATGCCTACCTCTAAAACACTTGCTACTTCTAGTGGACGCATGGGAAGAACGAAGTTGGTTGTGAGGGAAGTGTCATTCATTTGAACCAATTTTGCGGACTTCAAACCACTGGTTCGAAGCTTCCGACGAGGTGGGAAAGTCACTGAAAAACGGATTCCAAGCCACTGGCTTGAAAGCATCCGTAAAAAGAGTCCAAGGAGACCGAATGATGCGGATTCCAGGCTCCAGCCTGAAAGCATCCATAAATAGAGTCCAAGGAGACCACTGCGAATTCCGAACCACTGGTTTGATAGCATTCGCAAAAAGAGCTGAAGGAGGCCAAACAAAATAGAGTTTGAGCTGATAAGCTTCAAATATCTGTAGAAAGAGTCCAAACTGACCAATCATTTTGGATGATAAGGTATCCGAAAAATTAGTCCGAAGTGACTACCTTCAATCAAAAGGTACTAAGTTACCAGTTTTTAAACTCCAATTAGTCGAAGACATTTTGTGAGATTTTAATCAATCTCTAAGTTGCTAAGGTGCTCCGATCCTCCAAAATTGTACTCCTAAGTCATTTTTCTTTGCGCCTAACCATCTTTGACTAAACTTCGAAGTTGCTTACGCCCAAAGAGGGGCTGGGAAGTAGGGAGACAATTTTAACATCTTAATCTTTATCATTCGAACAGATTACATTACATTACGAAAAATCTATGTCTATACCAAGAAGGAAACGAAGACCCCTTCAATCCCTAGAGCTACCACTAAAGCCAGAACGACTAGTTCTAGAGTCGGGAGTCCTAATAACTTTACGTTTAATTCTTCTCCCTCCCTTCGAAGCTCAAAAATCTTTTTGTTCCTATTGGAGTTTAGCCCAAGACTGAAGTTGCTCAGGGCTTCTCTCGTAGCTTCAAAGTTCTTCAGGTTTCTTTCTTTGTTCTTCAGAAGTACTCTCTTCTTCGGACCATTCAATGTCTTCAGAAGATGAGGTTTCTAAGTTAACTTCTTTTTCTTCCTCTTTAATGTAAGATAATATATCTTTGTATATTCCGGGCGCAATCGCATAGGAGCTTTCTCGAGGAATTAGAAATCGAGGTCGTTTGTGAAGTATTAGAAGGTCGAAGGTAGCCCATAGTAGGCGAAGTTCTTCGGTAACATCTAATACTTCGAGATCATCCATACGAGGTTGGGAAGCCTTAAAACATTTTCAAATAAATCTTCATTCATAATAGATGAAAGCATAAATTTTTACATGTTCGGACCCCTAAACAAAACTAAACCTGCGGGTCTAGCGGAGGCTGGCTGCTGGAAGCCTTCGATCGAGCTTGTTTCTGGCGAAGCCCTTCATTAATCCAAGACTTGATCGTTGTTCGACCTTCGGCTCTCCATGACGCTTGGAAGGCTTGCCAGGCTATGGCCACATCCTCGGAAGGGTTTAACAGTTTGTTGTCATCGAAGGTAATAGGAGTCGCCCCCAAGTCTAGCGCTACTGATAGACCTAGATCTTCGTAGTAATGAAGTATTCCGAGAGTGGATACTTGGCCGGAGATTTCTCCATACCGAATACCCGCTGTCTTCATCATCTTCGCTGCTCCTTGGATCATCTTCAGTCATCACAGCAAGGGGACATTGTCAGTCGAAGATAGTGTCCAAGAAGTACCGAAGTACTCTAAGACACCTAAAAGGTTATCCATGACCTCCACAACCACCTTCTTTGACTTCACCTTGTCTTCGATTAAAGCATCCCTTGACAAAGACAACTCGTATACCATAGAGGATAGTTTAGCTACCTCCGTAGCCAAAGAGTTCTTCTGGCTAAGTAGGTTGCTGGCTTCCTCCATGGCCTTCGTCTTTTCTTCTCGGAGCTTAACCAGCTCAGCCCCCGCGGTTGCTTGCTCTGCCCGCATTCTTTCTATTTCAGCCCGAAGCACAATTTGCTCGGCTTTGAGCTTTTGATTTGTAGCTTCCAGACCAAGTCTAGCTCTCCTCGCCGCTGCTACCATCTTGTCCAAGCTAGAAATTCAAATTTCGGAGCCCTTAAGACTCCTTTGGAGGGCAGTAATCCTCTCCTTAAGACGAATACTTCCTCGCTCGTTCGAAACAGATGCAGCTTGAGCTAAGACTATTTGCCGCGAGGAAAAAAGCAAGGTGAGAAATTGTTCATAAGTTGAAATTAATCTTGTTTTTGCAAATACTTTGTACCTGGTATGTTGCTCGTTCCAAAGCTGCATTCAGCTCCAACCCTTAAGGAGCCATGCTGAATAGCGTGGGCCTCATGGCTCCAGATGTGATGAGTCATTGTCAACTATAGTCAAAGAGGACAGAAGAAGAAAGGAGATCTGCTGTTTCATGGGCCGCGTGTGACTCAGGTACACGGGCAGCGAGCGACTGTCGGGCAGAGGGGCCGTGAAGTCGGGCTGGCCCAATCCGGGTACATGGGCTAGGAGCAGCAGAGGACCCACTGGGCTGTTGACCAGGATTGACTCAGGTACACGGGCGGCGATCGATTGCCGGGCTGAGAGAGCTGCAGAGTCGGGCCGGCCCAATCCGGGTACCTGTGCAAAGTCGGTGGAGGCTTTGTCAGTTTCGGCGCAAAACTGACAACTGCTGATCTCGCATCAGACTGTCCAGAAGAGAAGCCGTAGTCGCTACGAAAGCTTAGCTTCCAGATAAGTTGTTGGACCGGAAACGGCGACCAGAGGGGGGGTGAATGGGAGCTTTTAAAATTTCTGGCTAAAACTTAGCCTTCGGTTCTGTTCTATCTTCTGCGGAACAGGCTTCGAACACAACCTTCGAAGGTCTGGTTCGGAGGTACTTCGACAGCTCCGAACACAGGCTTCGCAGGAGCAAAAGTTCGAAGCCAAGAAGACTTCGCTCCACTAACAACCCTCCGAAAATCTACTCTGCTAAGTCAGTGCAGGCTCCGCACACAAGGTGCTTCGAGCAGGCTTCGCACTTCACCCTTCGCAAGAGTGGACAACCCTCTGAGGACTTCGACCAAGTACTTAGTGACAGCAACTGGTGCTGGGCTTCGTACGCGAAGGTCTACACGCACACAACTGGACTAAACTAAGGGCTTCGACACAAGGAGCACAACGGGAAAAGATCAGGGCTTCGCTAGTAAGCAGCGAGGTGTTGCCTCGTGTTACACAGAGCGACAGCACACTGAAAAAAAAAACACACTTCGCCAGAAAGACACCCTTCGCCACAACAGGCTTCGGTGAACTAAAACTAGCGAGGTATGCAATACGAGCTCAAGCAAAGCACACAGAAGCAGGGCTTCGCCGCTTGAACAAGGAACACAAAATGTATTGAACTCAGAATGAATACAGTGAGGTCTATCTACAGGAGCTCAACAGTAAATGCTCAAAGTGTTAAATGTTACCTACCGAGCCCCCATATTTATAGCCCACGGCTTCATCCTAAGGAAGTGACTACTTTACCCCTAGGGTTTACAACAGATTTGTCTCTACAGAACTAAGGGGTACAAAAGGTAGTCCACCTTTATTTTGGAGGCTTCTCTGTCAGCTGCAGAGGGGACAGTGTCAGCCTTTTTCAGAACAGACAGTGTCAGCCTTTACAGTGTTGACTTCTGGAACCTCCCTTCGCACCGGAGGGTGCGGTAGCTTCGGCGAGAAGCCTGCAGCCTGGTGGCCTTCGCTCCGCCGAAGAAGTCCTTCGATACAGTGACGGTTTTAAGCCGAAGCCGTCAAAGCCCTTGGGCCTTCGCACCACCACCTTCGGAGTGGACCTCCACGGCTTCGCAGCTACTCCGAGCTCAACCACCGTCCGTCCGTGTACCGAAGCCATGCATGGCCGAAGCACCACAAGTCATCCTCACTCCGAAGCCCCACCTTCGGAGTACCACCCTTCGAAGTCCCTCCTTCGTCCAAGGCCTTCGCATAAAGCATTCCATGAGCACTTCGTCACAGTGTCTCACTCCGAGCACACTCCTCGACGAGCCTCACCCGGACCATGCCTTCGATGCGCCTCGACTTCTGAGACCTTCGTCGGGCACCTTCGAGTGTCTCCCTCCGGAGCACACTTCGAACTCCTTGCCTCCGCAGAGGACTTCTACCAACCAACTCCGAAGTCACTCCATTCGGAGTACCTTCGAAGTGCCTCACCTCCGAGGACTTGTCTCGGAGTACCTTCAGCCGGAGCCACGCTCCGCACTCTCTGCCTTCACCTGGCACGCCTCGACCCGAGGACCGACCCGGACCACCTTCGCAGCCACCGTGACGGAGCTCCCCGCTCCCCTGGCATCAAGCCTCCCGCTTGACCCAAGTTCACCTGGCTCGAACCCTGTCCGTCGCCTCCGAAGTCTCTGCGCACCACCGACAAGCAAACAAGTGTATCCAGTACTCCGGAGACCTCTCCGGGTAAGCAACCTCCGGCACACACTCCGGTGTACCGCCCAAAGTACCGAAGCCATCGGTACGAACCCTGTCATCGTGTACTGCCGGACCCCTCCGACAGCCACACTCCGCTGCACAGCTGCAGCAAGCAAACACCGAACACACTCCGGTGACACACCTCCGAACACCCTTCGGAGGTACCACCTCCGAAGCCCCTTCGGAGGTACCCTTCGAACAGAGGGTAAAAGCCTGTCAATCACTCATCACAACACCGAAACCATCCTTGGTTTCTCAATCTCCCCCTTGATGAGTGCATTGACAACCAAATCGAAGTTCAAGAAAATGTAAAAAATTTTTAGCACACAAGTGACCATAAAAACTCAGAAAAGAGCCAAAGCATGTCACTTGATAAAAGAATTTTTTCTCCCCCTTTGAAAAAGAATAAAAGCCCCTTCGGCAAATCTCTCTTTGAAAAAGAAAAACTCCCCCTGAGTTGAGCAAATTTTTCTCCCCCTTTATGTCAAAAATCTCTCCCCCTTTAGAAATTATGCCTTCTTGCAGCAGAGAACATAGCAAAATCTCTCCCCCTTTGGCAATGCAAGCATCGAGGAGCAGTCAAAAGATGCAAAGCTTCGAAATGAAGAGAATTGCAAGGACATATAATGCAAAAATATGCCAACATTAAAACTAATGATCATGTGCTCAGCTCAATTTAACAATCTGTGAACCAAGATGATGGCATGTGATTTTGTCATTTTGAAGTGAAAGCATCACCACTTAATCACAGTAGCTAGACATGAGAAGGCAAGGACTGCGCAAAGCTAACAATTTCTACCCTAGACAGACAAGTCTTGTTCCAAAAAGGAGCTTTGAAAGCAAACTTGATGATTAATTAATCTTGATGTTCTTTTCTTAGTGCCAGGGGTTATTTGTTTGTCCACCTTATACTTTCCAATCAAGCCAAGCCTAGGCATGAAAGCCATCTGAAGCTTAAGGCGGTGATTTTGGCATACACTACACTATCCCAGTTCAGACCAAAGTGCAATGGTAAGCAGTCTAGAATAGAGTAGTGCGACAAACAAACCCTCCTGGATCTTTTCATTTAAACCAGGCAAAACATGGAATTTTTGATTTTGATTCAGATGAATGAAACATTTTGATGAATATCCATGAATAAAGAACACAATTTTTCAAGTTGCAAATTTTAGCATCCAAGGAACAGTGTCTTGCTGTCAAGTAGATAAAAGATAGCTAAAAGCAGTCCAGCCTAAACAAGCTAGATACAAGATTGTGCGGTGAGCAAGTTTTGATTTTTAGAAAATAAAACATCATGCACAATCAATGTTCCAGACATATTTCATAGAGCTGAGCTGTCATGATTTCTTTGAATTAAAAGCAGGCATATAATAGCAAAAGATGTAAGTGCAATTCCACACATAATGAGCATATGCAAGACAATTAAAATCCGCTCCCCCTCACAAAATGCCGTAAGGGTGACAAATGCCAAGTTCACCACGCAAGTAAGCAAAACGAGAAGCATCGAGGGGTTTTGTAAAAATGTCGGCAAGCTGGTGTTGGGTATCAACATATTGAAGTTCAATATCACCCTTCTCATTGTGATCTCTGAGAAAATGATACCGTACATCAATGTGTTTGGTTCTGGAATGCTGAACCGGGTTGTTTGCAATACAAATAGCACTAGTGTTATCACAGAAAAGTGGAACACTCTTATAATCTAACCCGAAATCCCGCAAAGTGGAAACCATCCACAAAATCTGAGAGCAACAGCTAGCTGCAGCAACATATTCGGCCTCGGCCGTCGATTGTGCAACACTAGACTGTTTGCGGGAAGACCAGCAAACCAGAGACGTACCCAGAAAATGACAAGTACCGGAGGTACTCTTCCTATCAATTCTACACCCAGCAAAATCCGCATCTGAATAACCTCTAAGACATAAGGATGAAGACGATGAATACCATATGCCAAATTCAAGGGTGTGTTTGAGATACCTTAGAATGCGCTTAACTGCTTGGCGGTGCGAAGCTCGTGGTGAAGCCTGAAAACGAGCGCACAGACACACAGCGAAGTGTATGTCCGGCCTCGTAGCAGTCAAGTAGAGGAGGGAGCCAATCATACTCCGGAACTCCTTCTGATCTACGGCTTCTCCATCTTCGTCAGGGTCCAATGCTACAGATGTAGCCATTGGAGTGGCGAGGGGCTTCGCATCGGACATGTCGAATTTCTTGAGCAGGTCCTTGGTGTACTTTGTCTGGTGGACAAAAGTACCTTGTTTGCTTTGCTTGATTTGCAAACCAAGGAAAAAGGTGAGTTCACCCATCATCGACATTTCAAACTCCCTGCTCATGGTATCTGCAAACTCGGCAACCAAAGCATGAGAAGAGCCACCAAAGATGATATCATCCACATAAATCTGAACTAGGAGGAAATCTTTGCCATGCTTGAGAGTAAACAAAGTTTTATCAACTGAGCCCATCAAATACCCTCGCTCAAGCAGAAAAGACTTAAGTCTATCATACCACGCCCGAGGGGCCTGCTTGAGTCCATAAAGAGCCTTATGAAGTTTAAGGACTTTATGTGGGTACTTGGGGTTTTCAAAACCAGGGGGTTGTTTTACATAAACATCTTCACCTATGAAGCCATTAAGAAAAGCACTTTTGACATCCATTTGATAGAGTTTGAATCCCCGGGATGTCGCAAAGGCAAGCAAAATCCTAATGGCCTCAAGGCGAGCAACAGGTGCAAAAGTTTCAGTAAAATCAATCCCTTCTAGTTGAGAAAAGCCCTGAGCTACCAGTCTAGCCTTATTTCTAACAATTGTCCCATCCTCCCCTTGTTTATTTTTGAAAATCCATTTTGTTCCTATGAAATGAACATTTGGTGGAGGATCAACTAAAGTCCAGACTTGGTTTCTTTCAAAATTCTCAAGCTCTTCATGCATGGCATTGATCCAACTAGAATCAGAAAGTGCATGACTAACATCTAAGGGCTCGAAAGAAGCAACAAAAGCAGCATTAGTGAAATGAGCATGAGAACGTGTTACCCTTTGATCAAGCTCACCAATGATCTGCTCGGGAGGATGCATCCTTTGGACATGATGTGGAGCCTCGCGGCGGGATGCAGTCTCCCCCTCAACTTGTGCGTTGAAGTGGTCCAAGATGACCGATGTTGAGGTAGTCGCTTCGGGACCTCGTGCCGAAGTAGTAGAAGCGGGGTCAGCTTCGGGGGTTGATGTCGAGGGTAGTAGGGGTTCATCCTCGAATTCTCCGGGATCTTCGTCTTCGAATAAGGTCTGTTCCATGTCGTGTTCATTTGCCTGTTCAAAAGCAGAACTAACAGAGGGGGTTGATTCATCAAAAGTCACATCACATGACTCGATGACAGTGTTAGTTTCCAAGTTATAAACACGATAAGAATGACCATGAGTAGTATAACCCAAAAAGATCCCGTCAGAAGATCGCGACTCAAATTTATCCAAATTTCCACGTTTTAGAATGAAGCAGCGACAGCCAAAAACTCGAAGATGAGTAACCTTGGGCTGTCTCCCAAAACGTAGTTCATAAGATGTCAAGTTTAAAATTGAGCGCAAGAAAATTCGGTTTGAGATGTAACATGCAGTGTTCATGGCCTCAGCCCAGAATTTTCTAGGAGTCCTATGCTCATCAAGCATCGTCCTAGCCATCTCAACCAAAGTGCGGTTTTTCCTCTCAACAACACCGTTCTGTTGAGGAACCCGCGGAGCAGAGAATTGATGTTCTATGCCATGCTCCATGCAAAAGTCAACAAAGAGACTATTTTTGAACTCGGTGCCATTATCACTTCGAATGAATTTTAATGCACCTGGGAGTTCAGTGAACAGTCTCAAAGCCAAGCTCCGAAAGTGTGAAAACACTTCATCCTTGCTGGCAAGAAAGAAGACCCAAGAGTAGCGAGAGAAATCGTCGACAATAACAAGTACATACCACTTGCCGCCTAAAGAACTAACCCGAGAGGGACCTACAGTGTCCATATGGAGAAGTTCTCCGGGCTGTTCAGTCATCACAGTGGTGACTGGCGAATGCGAAGCGGCAATCATTTTACCATGTCGACAAGGAGCGCAAACTAAATTCTTCTCAAACTTGAGCTTGGGCAATCCTCGGATCAGCCCTAGGGCGCTCAGACGAGCGAGCAACTCAAAGCTCATATGCCCTAGTCTCCTATGCCACTTCCAAAGCTCAGAAGTCGAATGTGCAACAAGACAATGAGAAGAACCAGACGACTCTGAAAAATCAGCTCCAAAAACTCTCCCAACCCTAAAGATCTTACACACAACAACGCCATCAGAATTGAGCACTTGCGAAGTATCGCGATGAAATCGCACTTCGAAGCCCTCATCAAGCAACTGAGATACAGACAGCAAATTGTATCCCAGGTTCTCAACCAAAGCAACATCTTTGAGAGTGAAGTTCGTGTTAATCCTTACCACACCTTTACCTTTCACTCTACTCCTTCGATTGTTTCCGAAGGTGATATGTTCCCTTTGCTTGGTTGTAGTGAGGCTGGAGAACCAAGCTGCATCTCCGGTCATGTGGCGCGAACAACCGGAGTCCATGATCCACGTGCCCTCCAAGCCTCGACCTGTCGCCTACACATGATAAGAACGCCTCGATCGCTCAGTGCTGGGGTGAGTAAAATAATGGCGAGGCATCCAGCACTGAGTGACACGAGTAGTAGGCACAGTAAAAGTAGACGGTCTACGCACATAAAAATCAGAATGGTGGAAAGTGCGAGGTCTACCTACATGCAAAGAACTCAAAGCATGTCGAGGTCTCCTACTCTGACGAGGTACAAAGCTACTCGCCCGAGGTCTACCACCATATAGAACATGGTGAACACCTCGAGGAG
Organism: Zizania palustris; assembly: GCA_019279435.1. NCBI lineage: Eukaryota > Viridiplantae > Streptophyta > Magnoliopsida > Poales > Poaceae > Zizania > Zizania palustris. Next base: position 61,591,152 of record JAAALK010000080.1, on the reverse strand, counting down.
CAAAACCTCTCCGAGAAGCACGAGGAGCCTCGAAAACAGGACGAGAGTGATACTCAGACTCATGCCTACCTAAAGATGGGTAATGCATGTCCTGATAGCTCATCGCCTGTGCACGTCGCTCATCCTTGATGCGACGAAAACAGAAACCAATCAAATGACCCGCCCGCTGACAATAAGAACAATGAAACACTCTCCTAGGGGCACTCTCAAGGGTCACAGGAGCAACTCTCACAGGCTCCTTGGGTTTCTTCTGTGTGGTTTTCTTGGGAGGATTTTTCTTGATAGGAGGTGTGGTTTTCTTTGGTGGATGGGTAGGCTTTTTGGCTGATGGGTGTCCAACAGAGCTCTCTCTTTCTCTAGGGTGGTGGGAGAGGTGAAAACAGTTTTGGACTTACTGTCTGAAGCTATCCTCTCAAAACCCAAACCTAGAGCTACCCCGGCTCTGTCAGCACACAACTTGGTCTTGGCCAAGAGCAAATCCATCCTACCCTTCCCCTCAGTGCATTTGTTCACCACAGAAAGAAGGTATTCATTTTCGGACATGAGGTTTTCAGCTCGCTCTCTGACAGTGCCTAGCTGGTCCTTAAGGGTGATGCAAGTGTCACAAACAGGTTGCACATCCTTAGAACTACCGGCCCTCTCCAATCTAGCCTCTAAATCATGACATGCTTATCACGTAATTAATGCTATCGCGCAATAAAGAGCAGTTCATGCAATCAATAATATCACGAGGTCTAGAATCCACCTCCAAAAGCTGCTTCTGTGCAGTCTCGAGCTCAGAAAGAGTTTGAGCATGTACAGAACGCAACTGAGCAAGCTCACTCATGACAACAGAACATGATTCACATTCAGCATCATCAAACTTAGACTTAAGCATGGCATATTCAGTAGAAACATTTTCTAGCCTAAGTCTAAGGTCTTTTCTTTCTCTAGCGGCTTGCACAAGTAATCTATCCTGACCTAGCACTACTTCATTCAGCTCATCTAATTTAATTAGTAGCTGGTCAGATGATAGGTTTACCTCAGATGAGTCAAGCTCATCGCCGCTGTGATCGCTGTCGGCCATGAAGCAAAGGCCGGTGAAGTCACGTCCCTTCTTGTCCTTCTTGTCCTCCTTTCTTGGGGACTCCTCCTCCTCAGAGCTCGACTCCTCAGTTGAGGATGTGTCGATGTCGCTGAGAGCAGCAACAAAAGCTCTGGAAGCGGCCTTGGCTACTTTCTTAGCCATCTTGCCGCGCTTGCCCTTCACAAAGGGCTTCCTCTCCTTTTTGTGGAATTTGGGGCGGTCACTCTCATCTCTCTTCTTGACCTTGGGGCAATTGGCCTTAATGTGAGAGGTGTCGCCACATTCATAGCAGCCACTAAAACCATTTCTCCTCTGATCCCGTCTCTCATGATGAAAGCGGGTGAACCTCCGGGCAATGAGAGCAAGCTCGTCATCAGCTAGAGTATCCACCTGCTCCTTTGTGACGGAGACCAGGGAGGACAAAGCAAAACCATCTGCAAGAACAGAAGTGCCTGATGTGCTTGGTTCTGCAGTGGTGCCACGGCTAGTGCTAGAAACCAATGCCAATGGCTGTGGCAAAGAGCTTCTGTGCACTGCAAGAGATGCCTTGGCAATCTCTGTGGACTTCAGCTTGCTAAAGAGCTCATCACAGGTCAATGTGTCATAGCCTGTGGACTCCTCAATGCTGGATATCTTCACCTCCCATATGCTACGGTCAAGAGCATAGAGAAGCTTGATAGCCCTGTCGTGATCACTGTAAGCAAGCGTCCCGTTGGATCGCAAGTTACTCACTATCGCGTCAAAGCGAGAAAACATGGCATCTACAGATTCACCAGGTGCCTGCACAAACAGCTGATACTGTTGATTGTAGGTGCTTTGGCGCCTGGCCTTGATCTGAGCAGAGCCCTCATGAAAGACAGTGAGTGTAGTCCAAATCTCCCTAGCAGTCCTAAGGTGCTGCACCCTATCAAACTCACTCCGACTCAGACCAATGAACAGTATGTTCCTTGCCTTCGAGTTGGCAATGTACTGATCCTTTTCGGTTTGAGTGGTGCGGGTATCAGGGATGGAGTATTGTGAGTCCACAATCTCCCAAATTGCATTTCCTTGGCTTAACAAGTAAGCCTCCATGCGCACCTTCCAGTATGCAAAATCTGTCCCATCGAACAGAGGAATTTTACTGCCTCTATCCATGTCGCCAACAGATCACAAAACCGGTTAAGGTCAACTGGTGATCTTAACCTGCTCTGATACCAATTGTTGGACCGGAAACGGCGACCAGAGGGGGGGTGAATGGGAGCTTTTAAAATTTCTGGCTAAAACTTAGCCTTCGGTTCTGTTCTATCTTCTGCGGAACAGGCTTCGAACACAACCTTCGAAGGTCTGGTTCGGAGGTACTTCGACAGCTCCGAACACAGGCTTCGCAGGAGCAAAAGTTCGAAGCCAAGAAGACTTCGCTCCACTAACAACCCTCCGAAAATCTACTCTGCTAAGTCAGTGCAGGCTCCGCACACAAGGTGCTTCGAGCAGGCTTCGCACTTCACCCTTCGCAAGAGTGGACAACCCTCTGAGGACTTCGACCAAGTACTTAGTGACAGCAACTGGTGCTGGGCTTCGTACGCGAAGGTCTACACGCACACAACTGGACTAAACTAAGGGCTTCGACACAAGGAGCACAACGGGAAAAGATCAGGGCTTCGCTAGTAAGCAGCGAGGTGTTGCCTCGTGTTACACAGAGCGACAGCACACTGAAAAAAAAACACACTTCGCCAGAAAGACACCCTTCGCCACAACAGGCTTCGGTGAACTAAAACTAGCGAGGTATGCAATACGAGCTCAAGCAAAAGCACACAGAAGCAGGGCTTCGCCGCTTGAACAAGGAACACAAAATGTATTGAACTCAGAATGAATACAGTGAGGTCTATCTACAGGAGCTCAACAGTAAATGCTCAAAGTGTTAAATGTTACCTACCGAGCCCCCATATTTATAGCCCACGGCTTCATCCTAAGGAAGTGACTACTTTACCCCTAGGGTTTACAACAGATTTGTCTCTACAGAACTAAGGGGTACAAAAGGTAGTCCACCTTTATTTTGGAGGCTTCTCTGTCAGCTGCAGAGGGGACAGTGTCAGCCTTTTTCAGAACAGACAGTGTCAGCCTTTACAGTGTTGACTTCTGGAACCTCCCTTCGCACCGGAGGGTGCGGTAGCTTCGGCGAGAAGCCTGCAGCCTGGTGGCCTTCGCTCCGCCGAAGAAGTCCTTCGATACAGTGACGGTTTTAAGCCGAAGCCGTCAAAGCCCTTGGGCCTTCGCACCACCACCTTCGGAGTGGACCTCCACGGCTTCGCAGCTACTCCGAGCTCAACCACCGTCCGTCCGTGTACCGAAGCCATGCATGGCCGAAGCACCACAAGTCATCCTCACTCCGAAGCCCCACCTTCGGAGTACCACCCTTCGAAGTCCCTCCTTCGTCCAAGGCCTTCGCATAAAGCATTCCATGAGCACTTCGTCACAGTGTCTCACTCCGAGCACACTCCTCGACGAGCCTCACCCGGACCATGCCTTCGATGCGCCTCGACTTCTGAGACCTTCGTCGGGCACCTTCGAGTGTCTCCCTCCGGAGCACACTTCGAACTCCTTGCCTCCGCAGAGGACTTCTACCAACCAACTCCGAAGTCACTCCATTCGGAGTACCTTCGAAGTGCCTCACCTCCGAGGACTTGTCTCGGAGTACCTTCAGCCGGAGCCACGCTCCGCACTCTCTGCCTTCACCTGGCACGCCTCGACCCGAGGACCGACCCGGACCACCTTCGCAGCCACCGTGACGGAGCTCCCCGCTCCCCTGGCATCAAGCCTCCCGCTTGACCCAAGTTCACCTGGCTCGAACCCTGTCCGTCGCCTCCGAAGTCTCTGCGCACCACCGACAAGCAAACAAGTGTATCCAGTACTCCGGAGACCTCTCCGGGTAAGCAACCTCCGGCACACACTCCGGTGTACCGCCCAAAGTACCGAAGCCATCGGTACGAACCCTGTCATCGTGTACTGCCGGACCCCTCCGACAGCCACACTCCGCTGCACAGCTGCAGCAAGCAAACACCGAACACACTCCGGTGACACACCTCCGAACACCCTTCGGAGGTACCACCTCCGAAGCCCCTTCGGAGGTACCCTTCGAACAGAGGGTAAAAGCCTGTCAATCACTCATCACAACACCGAAACCATCCTTGGTTTCTCATAAGTCATCTGTAAATAGGAGTTTACTATTTTGTCCCTAGGCCCACAGTCAGTCAGTCCAGTCTGTAAAAATATCGTAAGGGCAGTTTGGTCTTTTCCATTTATTTTAGCGTCTGTAAAACCCTAGGGGTATTTCTGCATTTTCCCCATTTATTGGGCTGCTTATAAATAGGCCCCAATCCCTAGGGTTAGGGTTAACTCACTTTAATCAAAACATCAGAGTTCACTTTCCCCATTTTTTTGTTCCTGTTCATTTCGTGTTCACTGTGAGAGCCGCCGCCATTGTTTTTCTCTCCTGTTCTTCTTGAGCTCAATAGGATTTGTGTCCTTGGCTTAGCGGGAATACACAGTTGCAGTTCTACAGTCATCACGTCATAATTTATTCACTGATTGCCTTGCTTTGCATGCCTAGTATGTTTATCGGTGTTAAAATCTCAGCCAATGCATGCTTGTTTTGTTTTTCACTATGAGTTCGTTTATTATTTCTGAGATTTCAGCACAACATATGAGTTCCTTCTCTCTCGTGCACGCTTTCACTGGTTGCTGTTTTATTTAATGAATAGATAGAACAGCCAGCTTGCAATTTTTATCGAAGCTAGATAATAGCCTACAAATTGCAGTGGGGTCAGCTGCTACTGTGCTTGCATGATTCCCTACGCCAAGCTAGCTATGCTCTGTTCTGATCGATAGCTGGATACCGTGCAGCTTGCAAGGTCTTTTCAAGTTTTTTTTATTCTATGTCTGTGTTATGCGATACAAGCATGATTTGCCATGTTCTCTATTTTATTCATAGCTGTAGTGACTAGTGTTTCTAGCTGCAGATAGCCTTGCCAGCAGGAAATATTTTATTTCGGTTTCAGAGTGTATGCACTTGGTATGGCTAGCTCCGTTGGCCTGCAGCTTCGCTTGCTATCTCCGAAGCATTTCTAGCGAAGTAGTACTGTCATCTGTTGGAACATATTTTGATTCTGGTGCACATATTTTTACTCATTTCGTTATTCGAAGTCTCCTTCCGAAGATTTTGGCTGGGTTCAGAGTATTTTGCCCGAAGGTCATCCGTTACGAAGCTTCGTGACCGAAGCTGTTCAGCGAACCTAGTTTACGAAGGGCAATTTTTGAAGTTGCAGGCTTCGCAGTGAAGTCTGTTCGTAAAGTGTGAAGTGTTAAATCTGACATCAATTTTTATGTGGACCCCTCAACTCGGTTTTTGCTGCTTCAAAAAACTATCTGTTGTAATCAGTGATTCAAAGTCTATGGCTCAGTTTCTCAGATAGTCTTCGCTGCCCACATCAACAACCTTCGCATTTTAACTTCGAAGCATACTCCGTCAACCAGAGGCTTTGACACAACTTCTCTGAAGCCAAGCTTCGGCACTGCAGGCTTAGGCACTGCAGACTTCGACACAGCAGGCTTCGTCAAGCATCTTACTGGAGACAACTTTGAACAGTAACCTCTCAATCAATTGTTGTGATTTATTTTTGTGAAGACTTTTGATCTGCCATGATTTGAATGCTTTAATTTTTCTGCCTATTAGCACTGTGTTGGGTTTCTTCGTTTAGAACACCGGGGTTCTAGGCTAGATATTTTTAGGCTTTGGCGTTTTGTTTTGATTAGCTGCTAAGGTTCTTGAGGTGCGTTGGGTGTTGGGAGCAGGCTATTGATTCGAAAAGAATTTTAGGCGCCCATTCACCCCCCCTCTGGTCGCTACTTTCAGTCCTACAAGTGGTATCAGAGCCTGGTTAGGGTTTTTCCATACCTTAACCGGTTCTAAACCCCAGTAGTGATCATGACGTCTCCTGGCAAGGTCCCGTCCTTGGAAGCTTATGGCTATAATTATTGGAAGACTCGCATGTCAGCCTATCTCATGAGCCAAAGCTCGGACATCTGGGACATTTGCGTTCACGCTACGTTTGTCATATTGCCAGTTGCTGAGCGTGTACTCCTGGTATCATCGCTCAGCATGTGAACAATAGCAAAGCTGTGAACATCTTGTTTTCCTGTTTAGGTCCCACTGAATTTGAGCGTGTGAGCCATCTCTCCACTGCGAGAGAGATCTGGGCTACCCTCCAGGCACACCATGAGGGGACAGCCTAGGTCAAGGCTCGGCTCTATCAGACCTACCGGCGTGAATATGAGAACTTCACAAAAAAGCCGGGTGAATCTATTGAAGCGTTGTTTGGTTGTTTTCAGTCGATCATAAACAAGCTTCGGGACAACAAGGCTGAGGGTGTTCAGTTAGTCTCAGTTCACGAACAGGCGTTCAAGGTTCTCCATACCTTGGACCCAAAGATCTGGGAGATCAAGGTATCCTCTATCATTGAGAGCACTTCTTATGATACCTGACCATTTCTGATTTGTTTAGCAAGTTGAAGGCCACCGAGGTTGATACCCAGTTGAGATCAAATCTCACTGGCTCTGGATCAAAGTCTCTGGCCCTTGCTAACACCTTTTGTTGATCCCTCTTCTTGAGTTGTGTTGGGTTCTCTTTGATGTCTATCACTGAGGACACAGCTTGAGTCGTTGGGAGATGATGATTTGTGTCTTTTTAACAACCGGGTGCGTCGTGTTTATGACAAAAGAATGTTCAAGAGACACGGCACAAAATCCGGGTGCTTTGAGTGTGGTGATCCAGGACACTTCATCGCGACTGCCCCAAGCGCAATGGACACAAGAAGGGCACCGGTGGTGGCTTCCACGACTCCAGCAAGCACGACAGCTCCCTCCTTCCAACAAGAGCAAGCCAAAGACCAGATTCTTAGAAAGGCCCTGAAGGACTACCGGCGAGAGAAAAAGAAGCGCGACAAGGCCTTCTTCGCTGAGGATGGAGAAGAGCTACTCCAAGCGTTCCACGTCTTCTTCCTCTTCATCGAGGCTCAAGTGATGAGGAGATCATCATCAGGAAGGGGAAGGACAAGGATGATCCAGCGGGCCTCTACTTCACGGCCTTCGGGGACAGACCGAAGAGCCGCTCACATCAGCGCCGAAGATCCCGCAAGAGCTTCTGCTCAATGGCTCTTGGGGATAGGAAGAAAAGAGCTCCTCCGATGACCTCCGATGATGACGACAACAAGGTATCATCCTATGAACGCGAAATTGTTGATTTACTTGAGAGCAATCGTCAAGAGTTGAAATATCGGGAAAAACTGCTTAGGGGGGCCAAGAAGAGGATAGATGAGTTAGAGAGTGAGCTTGTCGTAGCAACGGCAGAATTGAGAGTCTATATTCTTCCCCTTGCTTGGGTGATAGTAGTGAGTGCCCAAAGTGCGAGGTGCTTCGTGTGACCTGTCGACTCTGAAGTCCAAGTACACAGAAAGGGTTGATGAGAGGGACGCTTTGGCCACTGAGCTTGAAAGTGCTCAGCAGGAGCTAAATATGCTCAAGCCACTGTCGTCGCACCCTATGCTGATTGCCCATCTCATCTAGCTGTTTTAGCTGAGCTGAAAGCCAAGACGATGAGCATTTGGGTGATTTGGAGAGGTTGAGAGCTGAGCTTGCGCAGACTAGGCTAGAGCTTGAGACACTATCAGTTCCACCCACTGTATGTGAGAACTGTTTGTCTCTTAGAATGGAATTGATCAAGCTGAAAGCCGAAAGTCTATCCAAGTAGAGAGTGAGTGTGAGACCTGCTTGTCTCAGGTGGAGGTTCTAGCTTCTTTGAGAGAGGAGCTAGCTGATTCTCAGAATGAGAACTTTTACCTCCGTTCTATCCTGAGTTGGATCAGTGCTAGAGAGCCACAGCTCGGCATGATGATCCAACAGTTCTAGAGGCAGGATGGGTTTGGGGTAGGTTACACCTATACCAAGTTCCATTAGTCGGGCAGTGGAGTGGAGTAAAATAACTCTTGAGCAGAGATATCCCAAGACCAATTCCACTGAGTCTTCCCCGGCTTGTCAGCCCAAGGATGAAGTGATCCATGAACCACCCAAGCGCCACCCAAGAAACCCATCTGGGTTCCAAGCCCAAACTCCTCCACACTTCTCTAGACTCTCTTCCTGGACCCTCTTAGCCCAAGAAGACTACACCAAACACCACTAAGCCCAAGAACCCCAAAGATCAATCACATCCCAAGAATCCCACCTACCAT
>JAAALK010000080.1:61398722-61581827 GCA_019279435.1 Zizania palustris | reverse complement strand
ATTCGGTCTATAAATACCCTTCTTCACTTTGTTAAGGGTATCGAACACAGAGATATTCGATACACAACTTCGAACTACTTCGAGCTATTATCCCATTTGGAGGCTTGAGATAGTCCGCTTTCACAAACACTTCGTTTATCACACATACAATTTCTTAAACCTGTTAGCGTAATCTTTTATGCTAATAGTTAGCGTCTTCCATGGGGAACCTAGTACGAAAACTTTGTTCTCTACAAAGTTCTTTCTAGAGCCATGCCTCCTAAACGGAGCCAAGGTGCTAGTCCCCTTCGGAGGTCCTCTTGGATCTCTAGAGTGAGATCTTCGAATACTGTTCAGGTCGAAGGACCTTCCGTAGTCCCCCTCCTTAGACTCCTGAAATAAATACTCTTCCTCGAACATACGAAGCCCCTCTAGGGACTCTGTCTATGCTTCGAACCAATGGAGCTTCTCCTATAGCTCCGACTGTACTCTGAACTGACCTATTCAGTTCTTAAGACCCGGAAGTTCCTTCCGGAAGAAATGAAGACAGCCTTGATGATGTGGCAACCCAAATGGCCAATCTTCAAGCCGAAGTGACAAGGTGGAAACAGCAAGCTACAGACAGGCTTTGTCCCCATGCTATCCCTGTCATTCCGGAGGTGCCCCAAGACGATGACCTCACATTTTATCCCAAAGCCCCTGAGAATGCTTCTTTTGATAACAAATCTCCGCTGCACCCTGACTTACAAAAGGCATGCTTCGACCCCAAGTTCAAGACTTCGAAGCTCTGTAAGTACTCCGGGGAAGAAGATCTAGGAGAGTTCTCTCGTTCATATGCCTTAGAAACCGAAGCCAGCGGAGGGGATCGAGATACAATGGAAAAATGCTTCCCCCTTGTGCTGGATGGAGTAGCTTTACACTGGTTCTGGTCTTTGAAACCAGGATCAATTAAGTCTTGGGAACAGCTAAGGAAAAATTTATAAGCAATTTTCAGGGTACTTTTGTGCCCCCTATGTCTACTGGAAGTCTCTTTCAGGTGAAGCAGGAACCTGGAGAAACTTTGAGGCAGTTCTTTAAGCGCTTCGCTCATACGAAGTCGGAGATAAGAGGACTATATGCATCATCTGTAGTCGATGCAGCCCAAGAAGGAGTCACCAATGCAGGCCTCCTCGACAAGCTTCACTGGAAGCATATATCCTCTGTAGCACAATTAATGTCTTATTTTGAGGAGTATGCTAGGTCGGAGGAAGGATGGCTCTGAAGCACAGATTCATCTTCGCCAGTCATCCAAGAAGTTAAACTCAAAGTGAAAACCTCAACTCCTTCGCAAGGGCCTCACTTCGACAATCAGCATGATAAGCACCGAGGACAGAAGCATCCTCGCTCCAAAGTCTTAAACATCACTCCTTCTCCACAAAAATTTTCCCCCAAGAGTCCACAAGCTTCGGGAAATAAGGTCAGCGGCTGGAGGCCGCCAGGGAAGCCGGCTGGCAAGGGCTAGGCCTTCTTCTGCTGTATTCACGATGAAAACCTGAAGCCATGCTATCGATGCATGTAAGTCTATACTGGCCTTGAGAAGCGAGTACCTTGAAAGGAGCTCAAGTCAAGGCACTACTGACCGAGCCCCTCCCGAGGCATGTCCGAAGCTGGTGTAGGCTATCGTACGTGTAGACATCTTTGATCCCCCAAGACTGCCTTTAGTGGCCAATGTTATGCCACCTCCAAAGAAAGAAGATACTCAGGACCGGGGTAAAAGAGTGGTTCTTCCTATCTCCGGAGGAGGAACTCTAGGAAGCATGTCAAAAGGCAATGGAGAGATTTTGTTCATGAAGTTGGCCATATCGGAACCTCTTCGTCGGTAGTTGGAATGCCCGAGTGGTCCCACGTGCCTATATCCTTCTCTGCAGCTAACACAGCGGGTGTATAATTCTCCCATGCAGACCCCCTTGTCATCACTATTGATATTGCAGGAACAGAAGTTCGGAGAGTATTGGTCGATGGCAGAAGTTCTGCATATATTATCTTTGTTCAAGCCTTCGACCAGCTTTGCATTTCCCAGAAGCATCTCCTCCCAGTTGCTCATCCACTACAAGGCTTCGTAGGACCACCTCTTGATGCCCTCGGCCAAATAGGTCTTGAGGTTGCATGTTAAATCAATTCGGAGTTGTGGCGCACCATAATTATCTATGCATGAAGATGCCAACGCAAGCAGGAGTGCTTACTGTCTTCGGAGCTCAAGATGGGAAGTTGTTAGTGTATTTAGTTTCGAGCAGGGGAATCGAAGCTAGCCCAACTCAAATAACTACACTGCAAAGAATTGCTCCACCAGAAAATTTCAAACATGTTCAGAAGCTTACTGGACGCCTTGCAGCTCTTAGCAGATTTCTAGCAAGATCCGCAGAGCGAAGCCTCCCTATATTCAAAGCCTTGAAAGGGTCTGAAGATTGTACATGGACTCTGGAGTGCCAAAACAGTTTTGATGACATTAAATATTATCTCAGCAACCTCGTAACACTCACAGTGCCCATGGCGGATGAAACCCTTCTTCTCTATCTTGCAGTCACAGGCTCCGCTGTCAGTGCGGTCCTTGTTCGGGAAATGGATGTCAATGGGATGTTGGTACAAAATACAGTATATTTTGTATCAGAAGTGTTATTCGGAGCAAAAACAAGATACTCCACATTAGAAAAATTCACTTATGCTTTGGTGATGGCTTCAAGGAAACTACGACATTATTTTCTAGCACATAATGTAATTGTACCAATTTCTTATCCTTTGGGAGATATGCTTCGAAGCAAAGATTCTACAAAGAGAGTTGGAAAATGGGTCGTCGAGCTAGCACCCTTTGGCAACTCCTTTGTAGCAAGAACATCAATTAAGTCACAAGTGGTGGCTGATTTTGTAGCAGAATGGACTCCATCTGCAATATGGGTCCCGGAAAAATCAAATGAAGGAATATGGACCATATACTCTGATGGAGATTTTCAAGCGTCCGGAGCAGGTGTCGGAGAAAAGATAATTTTACCTTCGGGGCAAAGAGCAATGTAGTCCGCAAGGCTCAACTTTAAGTCCCCTAATAATATTGCGGAGTACGAATGAATTTTACTAGGTCTTCGCAAGGCACGTGTAACATCCCAAGAATTACAAATAAATAAAATAAAGGAAATATATTTTTCAGAGAATTAATGGAATTATTTAATTAAAGAAAACCCTAAATGAGCCCTACTAAAGCCAAACAGTGAGAAATATTCAAAATTTCAACTTGGGAAATTTTTGATAGAATCCAGAGGCCAAGATATAATTTTAGGATTTTTTACAAATTTTTATCAACGGTGATTCAACCCTTAATCAAATAAATGAATTACTAGATTTATTTTAAATCAGAAAACCATTTTAAATCCTAATGGGCCACAACCGTCCAATCTACCCCGAGCCTAGACCAGTCCAGTGTTGAGCCACTAACAAGTGGGACCCAGCTGTTGGCGCTGCTCTCCTCCTCTCTCCTCCCCGCGCCCGTCCCTGCCTGGCCCACCCGTCAGCCACACACTCCCGCCTTCCTCTCTCTCTGGTCGTCGGGGCCAATCTGTCGGTCTTCCCTTTTTCACGCACCCGCCGACAGGTGGGGGCCACCTGTCGGGATGTTCTTCCCCGATGGAAAGGGATCCCCCCTTTCCATCGCCGGCGAGACCTCCTGCCAAATCTGCCCCTGCCAGCCGCCGTGCACCGAATTGGGCCCATGCCATGCCTTACCATCTACCGACGATCACATTCCCTCAAATCCCCACGCGTTTTCGCCGTTTATGGTTAGTAACCGAGAGAATGGAACCCTCGCCGGAGTTCACGGAAACCCTCAGTTCCCTTCCGTGCAATCGCCGCCGACGACCCTATTTAACCCCCTTCGAGCCACGGCACTCCGCCCACACCCTGTAGCTCAAGCTAGTGCATTCCAGAGCACCGCCGCCCAATTCTTGGCCTTCACCTCTGCTTCGACTCCGGCCACCGCTCGCCGCCGACACAAGCTGCCACTGTCCACGCCACTGCCACCATTGAGACCATCGTCGACCGCCCGTCCTCGGCCACGTCTTCGTTGGCCATGAGGACCACCAGATCGCCATCGCCGTCGTCGACCCAAAGCCCTCCTTCATCTACCCTCGCCGCTGGTCACCGTCAGTCACCCGCCGTCACCATCTTCAGTACCATCACACTCCCCTTGCTTCGCTCGTTCCATTTCCGCCGGTAGATAGACCCCTAGGCGCTCGTCGTCGCCATCACCGCCGCGCCCGAGCCCCGCCGTCGCCAGAGACGAAGGGGGTAAACACCCCTTACACGCGTGCCATGCCGAATCCATTCCTGGCCACACATTTGTAATCGGACGTCCCCTATTAAATCCCGTAGGGATTTAACCAGAGTCGTCGATCTGGTCAAAGCGGTATCGAGGCCTCACAACCGTCGATCGCCACTTAATCCTCCTGCCTCGTGCCTAGCTGCTTGATCTGGATCGAACGGTCCAGATCAATCCGGTTCACACGCATAGTATAGCGGCTCACCGTGGGCCTGGCTCACCGTGGACCAAACTCATTTTCTATTTAAATAAAATTCCAGAAAATTGTTTAAACTTTAACAATTCATAACTTGCTCATTTTAACTTCAAATTTCACCACTCAAATTTTGTTAAACTCAGCATTTTATTCTCTACACATTAATGCCATAAAAACAGCATGTCCCTTTTGCCCAAAATATTCTTATTAAATAAATGAATAAAAACCCCTTAGGGATAAAATTGTTAATTCATAAAATAAATTGGGAAAATCCTTAAAATCTAAACTTTAATGTTTTTCAACATCACTTTAGAATAATAAAGCTTTATTTCACATATTAAAACCCCTAATACTTGTATGCTTATTGTTTTGTGATATTTGGTTTGTTTATTAAATGTATGTTTACTTTTTCCGTATCGAGAAGACTACGAGTTCGTCGAGGATCCGGAGTATTACCCCGAGGTTCCCCCATCACCATTCGCTGAGCAAGGCAAGTCACAACCCCCATTTTGATCATCATTGAGCCCATGTTTTCATAAATTATCGTTATAAGTCATAGGATAATATTGCATTAGTCAAATGTCAAGCCCTACACTATATTTATTAGATCCCCGTCCTTGTGTGCAAACCCAAGCCAAGCTTATTGAGCCTTAACTCCTTGTCACTCTACTACAATATATTAGCTAGTGTACAATATACCGACACAACTGCTATAGGATAAAAAGAATGAGTCGTAGATAGATGGATTCTACTATATATATTTCCCCGTTATTCTCGTCTCTGGACTATGTGGAGTTGGCTATGTTATAAGTATGGTGGGTTCCGGGTGCAAGCTAGGGCATTGGTTGGTCGCACCCGGGGCACTATAAGGACCGGTCTATGGGATCTGTTGCAAAGCACTTCCGTACTAACCACAAGTCTAATGGGTAAGTCCTAACTAAAAGTATGGAACAATCCGACTCGATGCACCATAGTGGAGGGGGCAAGGGGCAACCTTCGGGAGACTTGTACCGACGTGGCTCAAGGGGGGTATGGTGTTGGCTCAACGCGTCGGGGCACCATATGAAACCCATAAGAGGGTGTTGTCGGGTCGAGGCGGACCATATGAAAGGTTTTGGCACGAGTTCCCGTGGTATGGGTCATCTCGTTACACTTTGGTGTAAGTGATGAGTGCGTGCCTTGTGGGTACCATGGTACACCTCTAATCAGAGTATTTAATCTTTTCGAAAAGCTGAGCCCACGGTCAAGGGCGGGTTGTGTGACTTCTCGCAGTTAGTTTACTATTGTTTGAATGGTTGAGTTATTCATGGCATGTAAGGACTGTTGAGCGACGGTGGGCTGACTGTACCCCTCGAGTTAGAAGATGATGCATACACATGTTTACATTTCAGAACTAATAACTTGATCACATTTAATTGCTTTACAATTACGCTTTTCCGCAAAATTAGCCACTATCTCCCTTGTTATTACTCTGCATTATATTTGCATCCGGTGGCTTGCTGAGTACATTTGTACTCACCACCGTTGACTTACACCACTAGAGCCAGTCTACTAAGAGGAGGATGAAGGTCTGGAGTAGCGACCCAGTCAAGGCGAGACTGGAAGGAGGCATTAATCTAGGACCTTTGTTTTATTAGTTCTCTTCACCTTTATTCACTTTTGTACTAATACGGTCTACGAACCGTGAATGATTGCTCGTATTGTACGTGGTCACATGATGAACGTCTTGGTTTATTGATTTTCTATGGAATTTCAATAAAGGTCCGGATTTATTAAATCTGGGTGTGACAAGATGGTATTAGAGCCGACTTGACCGTAGGAAGCCAAACAGACCTGACCCTAGGACTTATAATAACCATATTTTCTTACAAAATTATTTACCCTCTATTCTTCTAGAGTTTCACAAAAATTTTCTCTCTTTTGTAGATGCCGGTCCATACCATGAGTGGGACTCTTCACGACGAGGCCGGATTCATCCACGAGCTTCGCATGCTCGTCAGTTTCCTCAGGTTCGAGCACGAGCCGATGTTTCACGGAGTCTTCCCCGACGAGCACGAGAGCTACTGTGAGGACCCACCTTTTTGGTTGCCAGTCAGCGCACCGCCCTTCAGGACCTCACCGAGCTCCGGGTGATCTACGACAGCGAGCTCTACGACACGGACTATCGCTTTGTGCCTCTACGCACTCCAGGGAGTCCACGCAACGTCTACATCAGCACACTCTCCCAGCAACACTCCGCCGTTGGACACACTATCCGCCTGTTGGAGGCAATGGACGAGCTCCACTATGAGGCCCTACAGGATGCCAATGGACTAGCGTGACACGATTGACTTCTATCGTCACTCCTTAGAGGACCTGAACCACAAAAACAGAGAACTTCATCGCCGTGTCCAGCAGGGGCATCGGTTGGCTGCCGAGGCCGAGGAGTTCAGGCGCTAGAATGAGCTCCTATGTCAGAGCGTCACCAACATCGCACAGCTTCGCCAACGGCTTAAGGACTTATAGAAGGATCTAGAGGAGGTCACCCCCCTTCCGCCCCGCAAGCGGAAATCGCTTCGGATCCCCACAGTGAGGCCCAAGAGGATTTCCCGCAGTGCACCTGCCGCCGGACCCTCCAGCTCCCCCACCCCGACCATCTCCACCGAGCCTGTGATCGAGTCGTCCCCCGAGCTGCCTTAGACGTAGTTTTTACGATTGATTGTTTCCTTTTTATTGTTTTGGGTTGTATTGCAACCCATGTCCAATATAAGACATGAGTGAAGATTAAATAAAAGACTTATATGTAATCATAAGGATGACTCATTTTTAAATAAATCTTAGCCCTGTTTCCCCTAAGAGATTATTGTGTGTTTTGGAAACTTCAGGATGACTAACACTCAAGGATCCGATGCTCCCCAAAACGGAGGGAATAACGGAAACTTGACCCAATGGGGAGCGACTGGGCAACGGCAGGCCCCAGTCACTAATCACCCCACGTTGGCCGAAATTATGGCCAACCAGAACCAGTTAATATCCACGCTATTGAACCTAGATGCAACAACAGCAGAACAGAATGCAACAGCAACAAAACCAGATGCAAGATCAGCAGGCTCAGTTCTTTCGTCTTCACCAACAACTGCCCGAGATTCCTCGCCCCGCCACTCCCGCTCCTGCACCCGCCTCACAGCTGTTGGAGTTTCTCCGAGTCCACCCTCCCATGTTCTCTAGCACCATCAACCCCATGGAGGCTGGTGACTGGGTGAGGATGATAGGGAAGAAGTTGGATCTCCTGACTTGCACTGAGCAGGAGAGGTTAGCCTTCGCTGCCCACCAACTCTAGGGACCCACCGCGGAATGGTGGGATAACCTACGCGAGACTCTACCTGAGGGACACGTCCACACTTGGGTGGAGTTCTCCACCGCTTTCCGCGCTGCCCAAGTCCCCGATGGCATCATCGCCCAGAAGCAGCAGGAGTTCGGGGATCTGCAACAAGGAAGAAGGTCCGTCACTGAATACCTGCACGAGTTCGACCGGCTGGCCCGGTATGCGCCGGAGGAAGTCTGTACTGATATGGCCCGGCAATCCAAGTTCCTCCGGGGGCTGAAGGACGAACTTTCCCTTCAGCTGGTCTCCGGAAACTACGCCAACTTCCAAAAGTTGGTAAACATGGCAATTATCCAGGAGACAGAACATAATAAGGTTGATCTGAAGAAGAAGAGAATGATCGCCTTCCGCCAAAACCAAGGGATGACATAGAGACCCTACTTTGCACCTCCCCCACCGGTGCCCCAATATCATCCGCGCCCAGTGTACCATCCCGCGCCACCCGCCACCAACAGCAGAGCCGGACATCCTCGCCCCGCTCCCGCCGCACCGGCCGCTGCAACTACCCCAGCCAAGAAAGCAGAGGTTCTGCGCGACATGCACGACAAGCCCGTGATATGCTTCAACTGCCGCCAGGAAGGGCATTATTCCCACCAATGCCCCCACCCCAAGCATACGCAAGGAGTCGCGGCCAACCCTATCGTCCGCGCCTGCGTCAATCATGTCTCCGCCGAGGAAGCTCAGGCCGCACCCGAGATCATCATGGGTAAGTTCACAGTACATTCGGCCCCTGCAAAGGTATTATTTGATACTGGAGCTACGCACTCCTTTATTTAAACAACTTTTGTGGAGAAGTATAATCTGAACAAATGCGAATTAGCAAGACCAAGCCCATTCCTATATCCCAAGGGTATGGGTAGATATCCAAGGCACAATATTCTAGGCCGACCCCATCCTAATAGAATGCCAAGGTTTGGATCAAATTCTAGGAATGGATTGGCTCAACAAACACCATGGTGTGATAAGATGTGCCCGGAGGCAAGTAACTGTGACTAGCGAAGAAGGGACTGTTGTCACATTCCAGATGCCAAGTCAGAAGACCGGAAGACCTCGTCTACACCAGATTGCTTTGGAAGAGATACCAGTGGTCTGTGAGTACCCGGACGTATTTTCGGAGGATTTACCAGGGATGCCACCCAAGAGGGACATTGAGTTCCGGATTGAACTAGTACCCAGAACCACTCCCATCTACAAGCGACCATACCGGATGGCCACCAATGAGCTAGCTGAGATGAAGCAGCAACTTGAGGATCTTGAGAAGAAAGGATACATCAAACCCAGCACATCCCCATGGGGAGCACCCGTCATCTTCGTTTAGAAGAAGGAGGACAAGGCTAAGCGTATGTGCATAGATTATCGGGCCTTGAATGAGGTGACCATCAAGAATAAGTATCCTTTACCCAGGATCGATTATCTGTTTGACCATCTAAAAGGAGCCACGGTATTTTCCAAGATCATCCTGCGGTCCGATTATCATTAGTTGAGGATTCGAGAAGAGGACATACCCAAGACAGCTTTTACCTCTCGCTATGGACTTTATGAGTGCACCGTTATGTCCTTTGGATTGACCAACGCCCCGGCCTTCTTCATGAATATGATGAATAAGGTATTCATGAAATACTTGGACAATTTTATTGTGGTATTTATAGATGACATCCTCATCTATTCCAAGGACAAAGAGCAGCACGAGAGTCACCTCCGATTGACCTTAGGAAAACTAAGGGAACATCATTTATACGGCAAGTACAACAAGTGCAAATTTTGGATGGCGGAAGTGAAATTCCTTGGACATATCATCTCCTCACAAGGTATCGCCGTAGATCCTGCCACCGTGGAAGCAGTTACGAATTGGCTGCCACCCACCAACGTATCAGAGATATGGAGTTTTCTTTGTTTGGCAGGATACTACCGTCGTTTTATCGAGAATTTTTCCAAGATAGCCAAGCCTATGACTAAGTTGTTGCAGAAGGGAGAGAAGTTTGAATGGACTCCCGAATGCGAGGAAAGTTTTCGCACCCTCAAGACCCGGCTAGTGTCAGCACCCATACTGACCCTACCAGATATCAGGAAGGACTTCCATGTCTATTGCGACGCATCTCGCCAGGGATTGGGATGTGTTCTTATGCAAGATGGAAAGGTTGTCTTGTACACCTCCCGACAGTTGAGACGCCATGAGCTTAACTACCCCACGCACGACCTGGAATTGGCCGCTGTTGTGCACGCCCTAAAAATATGGAGGCATTATTTGGTCGGAAACTGCTGTAAAGTCTTTACGGATCACAAGAGTCTGAAGTATATTTTCACGCAGCCGGATCTCAACCTTAGGCAAAGGCGATGGTTAGAATTAATAAAGGACTACGAATTAGGTATTCACTACCATCCCGGCAAAGCAAACATGGTAGCTGATGCATTAAGTCGCAAAGGATATTGCACTACCATCGTGATTCAGGATCACGCGCCTTTGCTATATAAGGAGATGGAGAAGTTAAACCTCGGGTTAACCACAGGAGCTTATCTAGCTACCTTGGAGACCCAACCAGTCTTGTTTGAACAAATCTGTGAGGCTCAGTTAGAAGACCCGGATATAGCCACCATTAAGAAGAACATGAGACAGGGCAAGGCCCCAGGATTTTCAGAGGATGAGAATGGCACCATATGGTTCAGAACCAGGATCTGTGTGCCAGATAAACCAGAGATAAAGACTCTTATTCTAAGGGAGGCCCACGATACTATGTACTCCATCCATCCCGGGAGTACAAAGATGTACCAAGACCTGAAGGAACGTTATTGGTGGGTTAGCATGAAGAAGGAAAATGCTCAGTTCATCGCAGAATGTGACACCTACCGACGAGTAAAAGCAGAACATCAGAGACCCGCAGGGCTGTTACAGCCACTTAAAGTGCCTGAATGGAAATGGGAAGAGATTGGTATGGACTTCTTCACCGGACTCCCAAAGACCCAACTTGGATATGATTCTATATGGGTAATCATTGATCGGCTAACAAAGGTAGCTCACTTTATAGCCGTCAAGACGACCGTCAGTGGCCCTAAATTAGCAGAGTTATATATGGCCCGCGTCGTGTGCCTTCATGGAGTGCCCAAGAAGATAGTCTCCGATAGAGGGATTCAGTTCACATCTCGATTCTGGAAAAACCTTCAAGAGGAAATGGGAACGAGATTAAATTTCAGCACAACATACCACCCTCAGACAGATGGACAAACTGAAAGGGTGAATCAGATATTAGATGATATGCTTCGGGCATGCGTCTTGGATTTTGGAGGAACTTGGGACAAGAGTTTACCGTACGCTGAGTTTTCGTACAACAACAGTCATCAAGCCAGCCTTCAGATGTCCCCGTTCGAAGCCTTATATGGACATAAGTGCATGACGCCTCTACTTTGGGATCAAACCGGCGAATCCCAAGTATTTGAAACAGACATCCTTTGGGAAGCTGAAGAGAAGGTACAGATTATTAGAGACCGGCTCAAGACAGCCCAATCTCGACAGAAGAGCTATGCGGACAATCATCGTCGAGATTTAGCCTTTGAAGAAGGAGACCATGTTTACCTCCGAGTTACCCCTCTCTGTGGCACTCAACGGTTTAACATGAGAGGAAAGTTGGCACCTCGATACGTTGGACCTTTTCCTATTGTTCAACGCCAAGGCGAAGTCGCTTATCAGTTGGAGCTACCACCATAATTGGCTGGGGTGCATGACGTATTTCATGTGTCACAACTAAATAAGTGTCTTCGAGTCCCAGAGAGCAAGTGGACCTTCAGTAGTTGAACATTCAAGAAGATTTGACTTATGTGGAAAAGCCCGTCAAGATCTTGGAAGTCAAAGAAAGGACCACCAGGAGTCGCGTCATCCGTTTCTGTAAAGTTCAGTGGAGCAATCATCCCGTAGAGGAAGCTACATGGGAAAAAGAGGAAGAACTCAAAGCACAACATCCTGAGCTATTCGAGGATTGATCCGAATCTCGAGGACGAGATTCTCTGTAAGGGGGATAGGATTGTAACATCCCAAGAATTACAAATAAATAAAATAAAGGAAATATATTTTTTAGAGAATTAATGGAATTATTTAATTAAAGAAAACCCTAAAAGAGCCCTACTAAAGCCAAACAGGGAGAAATATTCAAAATTTCAACTTGGGAAATTTATGATAGAATCCAGAGGCCAAGATATAATTTTAGGAATTTTTACAAATTTTTATCAACAGTGATTCAACCCTTAATAAAATAAACGAATTACTGGATTTATTTTAAATCAGAAAACCATTGTAAATCCTAATGGGCCGCAACCCTCCAATCTACCCCGAGCCCGGCCCAGTCTAGTGTTGAGCCACTGACAAGTGGGACCCAGCTATTGGTGCCGCTCTCCTCCTCTCTCCTCCCCACGCCCGTCCCCGCCTAGCCCACCCGCCAGCCACACACTGCCGCCTTCCTCTCTCTCTGGTCGCCGGGGCCCATCTGTTCGTCTTCCCTTTTTCACGCACCAGCCGGTAGGTGGGGACCACCTGTCGGGATATTCTTCCCCGATGGAAAGGGATCCCCCCTTTCCATCATTGGCGAGACCTCCTGCCAAATCCACCCCCGCCAGCCGCCGTGCACTGAATTGGGCCCATGCCATGCCTTACCATCTACCGGCGATCACATTCCCTCAAATCTGCACATGTTTTCACCATTTATGGTTAGTAACCGAGAGAATGGAACCCTCGCCGGAGTTCATGGAAACCATCGGTTCCCTTCCGTGCAATCGCCGCCGCCGACCCTATTTAACCCCCTTCGAGCCACCGCACTCCGCCCACACCCCGTAGCCCAAGCCAGTGCATTCCAGAGCACCATCACCCAATTCTCGGCCTTCACCTCTGCTTCGACTCCGGCCACCGCTCGCCACCGACACAAGCCGCCACTGTCCACGCCACTGCCGCCGTCGAGACCATCGTCGACCGCTCGTCCTCGGCCACGTCTTCGTTGGCTGTGAGGACCACCGGATCGCCATCGCCGTCGTCGACCTAAAGCCCTCCTTCGTCTACCCTCGCCGCCGGTCGCCGTCAGTCACCCGCCGTCACCATCTTCGGTACCATCACACTCCCCTTGCTTCCCTCGTTCCATTTCTGCTCGTAGCTAGACCCCTAGGCACTCGCCGTCGACATCACCGCCGCGCCCGAGCCCCGTCGTTGCCGGAGACGAAGGGGGTAAACACCCCTTACATGCGTGCCATGCTGGATCCATTGCTGGCCGCACATTTGTAATCGGACAGCCCCAATTAAATCCCGTAGGGATTTAACCAGAGCCGTCGATCTGGTCAAAGCGGTATCGAGGCCTCATAGTCATCGATCGCCACTTAATCCTCCCGCCTCGCACCTGGCCGCTTGATCTGGATCGGACAGTCCAGATCGATCCGGTTCACATGCACAGTACAGCGGTTCACCGTGGGCCTGGCTCACCGTGGACCAAAACTCATTTTCTGTTTAAATAAAATTCCAGAAAATTGTTTAAACTTTAACAATTCATAACTTGCTCATTTTAACTCCAAATTTCACCATTCAAATGTTGTTAAACTCAGAATTTTATTCTCTACACATTAATGCCATAAAAAAAGTATGTCCCTGTTGCCCAAAATATTCTTATTAAATAAATGAATAAAAACCCCTAAGGGATAAAATTGTTAATTCATAAAATAAATTGGGAAAATTCTTAAAATCTAAACTTTAATGTTTTTCAACATAACTTTAGAATAATAAAGCTTTATTTCACATATTAAAACCCCTAATACTTGTATGCTTATTGTTTTGTGATATTTGGTTTGTTTATTAAATGTATGTTTACTTTTTCCGTATCGAGAAGACTACGTGTTCATCGAGGATCCGGAGTATTACCTCGAGGTTCCCCCATCACCATTCGCTGAGGAAGGCAAGTCACAACCCCCATTTTGATCATCATTGAGCCCATGTTTTCATAAATTATCATTATAAGTCATAGGATAATATTGCATTAGTCAAATGTTAAGCCCTACACTATACTTATTAGATCCCCGTCCTTGTGTGCAAACCCAAGACATGCTTATTGAGCCTTAACTCCTTGTCACTCTACTACAATATATTAGCTAGTGTTCAATGTACCGACACAACTGCTATAGGATAAAAAGAATGAGTCGTAGATAGATGGATTCTACTATATATATTTCCCCATTATTCTCGTCTCTGGACACTGTGGAGTTGGCTATGTTATAAGTATGGTGGGTTCTGGGTGCAAGCTAGGGCATTGGTTGGTCGCACCCGGGGCACTATAAGGACTGGTCTATGGGATCTATTGCAAAGCACTTCCGTAGTAACCACAAGTCTAATGGGTAAGTCCTAACTGAAAGTATGGAACAATCCGACTCGATGCACCATAGTGGAGGGGGCAAGGGGCAACCTGCGGGTGACTTGTACCGACATTGCTCAAGGGGGGTATGGTGTTGGCTCGACGCGTCGGGGCACCATATGAAACCCATAAGAGGGTGATGTCGGGTCGAGGTGGACCATATGGAAGGTTTTGGCACAAGTTCCCGTGGTATGGGTCATCTCGTTACACTTTGGTGTAAGTGATGAGTGTGTGCCTTGTGGGTACAGTGGTACACCTCTGATCAGAGTATTTAATCTTTTCGAAAAGCCAAGCCCACGGTCAAGGGCGGGTTGTGTGACTTCTTGTAGTTAGTTTACTATTGTTTGAATGGTTGAGTTATTCATGGCATGTAAGGACTGTTGAGCGAGGGTGGGCTGATTATACCCCTCGACTTAGAAGATGATGCATACACATGTTTACATTTCAAAACTAATAGCTTGATCACATTTAATTGCTTTACAATTACGCTTTTCCGCAAAATTAGCCATTATCTCCCTTGTTATTACTCTGCATTATATTTGCATCCGGTGGCTTGTTGGGTACGTTTGTACTCACCCCCATTGACTTACACCACCAGAGCCTGTCTACTACGAGGAGGATGAAGGTCTGGAGTAGCGACCCAGTGAAGGCGAGACTGGAAGGAGGCGTTCATCTAGGACCTTTCTTTTATTAGTTTCTCTTCACCTTTATTCACTTTTGTACTAATACGGTCTACGAACCGTGAATGATTGCTCGTATTGTATGTGGCCGCATGATGAATTTCTTGGTTTATTGATTTTCTATGGAATTTCAATAAAGGTTCGGATTTATTAAATCTGGGCGTGACAGCACATGCCCTTGGTGCTACAAGAGTTGTTATAAAAACAGATTCCCAAATTGTAGCAGGACACGTTGATAAAAGTTTTCAAGCCAGGCATCCGCAACTTGCTAAATATCTAGAAGAAATATGTAAGATCGAAGCAGCATTCAAAGGGATTTTCATCCGAAGTATACCAAGAGTTGATAATGCACAAGCTGATATCCTATCAAAAGATGAAGCCAGAGCCATAGATATTCCGGAAGGGGCGTTTTATGAAGAGCTTACTTCTCCTTCGGTGCCCCAACTCCCTTCTGCGGAGGTCCTTTCCATAGCTGACACTGACTGGTGGAGTTGAATTATGGACTTACTGCATGGCGAAGTTCATGTACCTGAAGGCCCGAAACTTTCAAGATTGCAATTGAGAGTCCAGAATTATCATATTATCAACGGTATACTTTACAAGGCCGGAGTATGTTCTCTCCTACTATGATGTAGTTCTCAAGCTGAAGGCCAATATATACTCCGAGAAATTCATGAAGGCCTTTGTGGTAGCCATCTTGCCCCTCGAGCCTTGGCAGGGAAAACACTTCGCTAGGGGCTTTATTGGCCTACAATAGTAGCTGATGTGGAAGCCTTGGTCCACATTTGCCAAGGTTGTCAATGGATGGGAAGACGAAGTCATCGTCCGCCAACACCTCATCAAGTTATTGCTCTAGTTTGGCCCATGGCCAGATGGGGCATTGATCTTATCGGCCCCTTTCCAATGGCAAAAGGAACTCTAAAATTTGCAGTGGTAACAATTGAATATTTTTCCAAGTGGGTCGAAGGAGAACCCCACACAGCTATCACTTCAAAAAATGTACAGAATTTTTTTTGGAAGAATATTATATGCAGGTTCAGAGTGCCTCGACAGCTGACAATCGACAATGGCACCCAATTTGATGTCGAACCCTTCAGAGCATTCTGCGAAGGTCTTGGCATAGAAATGTGTTTTGCAGTTGTTCATCATCCTCAATCTAATGGACTCATCGAGTGAGCTAACGGTAATATTCTATCAGGCCTAAATCGAAGGATAGTAGGATTGGCGAAGGGGTTGTGGACCGAAGAGCTCCCGAAGATTTTATGGTCCATTCGAACCACTCAAGCAAGGTCCACAGGCTTTACCCCTTTCAGGTTACTATTCGGAGATGAAACCATGACGCCGACGGAGCTCAAAGGAGGATCTCTTCGCACTATCAAACCTAAAAAAGAAGATGAAAGACAAGCTTCAATAGATTTAACAGAAGAAACAAGGCTTCGAGCTGTTGCAAATTTGATGAAGTATCAACATCAGACGAAAACTTGGTATGACCCGAAGATTAAACTTAATGAACTTAAACCAGGTCATTTAGTTTTGCGGAGCATTATAGCACCAGGGAAATTAAGAAATAAATGGAAAGGTCCATATATCATCCTTCGTTCAGGACGCTCTGATTCTTTTAAATTAGCTAATTTAGAAGGTGAAGAATTAATGCATGCCTGGCATGCGGAGCATCTTAAGCGATATTTTGCATAGGGGCTCCTTGTAATCATTTCTAAACACTTTGTGAATAAATAAAGCTAATGGTTCGGATAATGCCTACTTATCAAACATTCCCTACTTCTAGTGGATGCACTAGGAAAACGGAGTTGATTGCGAAGGAAAGTGTCATTCATTTGAACCAATTTTACGGACTTCGAACAATTGGTTCGAAGCTTCCGACAAAGTGGGAAAGTCACAATAAATGGATTCCAAGCCACTGGCTTGAAAGCATCTGTAAAAAGAGTCCAAAGAGACCAAATGATATGGATTTCAAGCCCCAGCTTGAAACCATCCGTAACAAGAGTCCAAGGAGACCACAAAAGCTTATTTCGAACCACTAGTTTGATAACATCTATAAAAAGAGTCAAAGGAGACCAAACAATACAGACTCCGAGCAATTAGCTTGAAAATGTATGTAAAAAAGAGTCTGAAGTGATCATTCTTGGACTTTCGGTCCTTAATTCCTTTTTAATATAATAAGGGGCTCTCAGCCTCCAAAATTGTACTCCTAACTAATATTATCTTCATTGTGCGTAACCACCCTCGATCAAATTTTGGAGGTGCTTACCCCCAAAGAGGGGCTGGGAAGTAATGAGACAATTTTGAAAATTTCTATGTTTATATTATTTAAACAGAATACATTACACCATGAAAAATTTGTGTCTATGCCAAGAAGGAAACGAAGACCTCTGCGATCCCTGGAGCTACTTTCAAAATTAGCCCGACTTCGAATACGACTTTTCCTAGAGCCCAGAGTCTTCAAAACCTTGCGCTTAACTCTCTTCCCTTCTTTCAAAGCTTGGAAGTATTTTTGTTCTTGCTGAAGTTCAGCCTAGGTCCGAAGTCATTTGGGACTCCTTTCCCAGCTTTGAAGTTGTTCGAAGCTCTTTTCTATTTGCTCTTCATCAGCATTTTCTTCTTCGGACCATTCAACGTCCTCTGAAGATGAAGTTTCTATACTAACTTCCTTTTCCTCCTTTTTAATATAAGCTAGTACTTTTTATATATTTCGGGTATAGCCTCTCCAGAACTTCCCCGAGGAATTGAAAAGCGAGGACGTCTGTGAGGCTTTAAAGCTTCGAAGGTGGCCCATCGTAGGCGATGTTCTTCGTTAATTTGTAACACTTCAAGCTCATCCAAAAAAGGTTGGAAAGCCTAAAAACATTTCCAAATAAGTCTTTTAATTCAAAAGAGAATAAAAACATAAATTTTTACATAAGAAGAGTGTAGGACCGAAAGTAGCGACCAGAGGGGGGGTGAATGGGCACCTAAAAAATTCTTTCGAATCTATGGCCTGCTCCCAACACCCAACGCTCCTCAAAAGACTTAGCAGCAAAACGTAAACAGATCACCAAAGCACAAAAGTATGTAGCCTATAAATGACCGGTGTCCTAGACGAAGAAACACCACTACAGTGCTAATAGGCAGATAAGCAAAATATTCAAAACATGGCTAATCAAACTTCTCAGAAACAAATCATCACAGCAACTGATCTAAGTACACGTAAAATGAGATGAGAAGTTACTGTTCAAAATTTGTCTCCTATTCGAAACTCGGTGAAGCCTGCGTGATGCAAAGCCTGTAGATGATGAAGCCTGCTTTGAAGTGTCTAAGCTCGCTTCACAGAGTCGAAGCCTGCCATGTCGAAGTTTCCCTTGAAGCAGATGTGAGAAGGATGATGGTGTGTAGTGCACGTGTCGAAGGTGTGCTCTGAAAACATTGTGCGAAGGTGTATACTGCGAAGTTAGCTTCGACAAGGTAGATCGAAGCCTACATTCGAAGTACCTTCGCACAGTGCAAGAAGAAACAGCAAAGTATTCGAACACAAGAAAGACTGACTTCAATTCAACTAGTACTTCGCTTGTGATGTAAAAGGGAGTTCGAAGCTTCGAACAAACAGAGATTCCGAAGACTGTCAACTAAGTACCTTCGAAACCACTACTTTGAAACCTATACTCCGAATAGAGAGCTTTGAATAGTGTTCTCGGACAAAGCAAGCTTCAAAAGAGAGAGCGAAGCCAAACACAGCAACAAGACCAAATCGAAGCCTACAACGCAACCTTCGAAGCTAGCAAAATCGAAGTATGACTACCGGAGTCATAACCTTCGAATCACAGTACAACTTCGGATAACAAACTTCGAACCCACAAACTGAGATGCACGGAAATGACAACAAAGAAACCTTCTTAGAAACACACTCCATGCGAAGTCTACTAGAGAGACATGCTTCGAAGCTAACTCGAAACCTATCAAAGTATGCTTCGCAAAAACTGCCAAAGTATGTCAAAATAAAACCTTAGAACAGAGCACACTTCGAAGCTAGGTACACAGTTCAAGTTTGGAGTTGCTAGTTGCGGCAAAGCCTTTGGAGAAGTCTAGTCGAAGCCTGCTTCACAAACAGAAGGACTTTGAGCAAAGTTTGAGGCTTCGCCAGAAACAACAAAAGACAAGCTCGACCCTATCTCCTCGATCAAAAAGCCATGTCAGGAAAAAGCAAAGGCTAGAAAACTAGTGTACTATTGCTACAGGAAATAGGTACTACTTGCTGCTATAGGAGCACGCAAAAACTAGTACTTCTCAGCCAAAGAACAGAAGCAACCAGAAACAATTTGCTCAGGAATAAAAAACACATTCACACGCAAAAACTGATGCGCACAGAACGTCAGGAATAGAGTCTCACAAAGAACGTGAAGAACAAAAGCACTCACGATGGCAGTGCTCACAGGAAAAGTCGCAAGAACAGGAACCTGGTGGCGCACGCAGGGAGCAGCAGCAGGAAGACAAAAATGACCCAATCCTTTGATTAGAAAAGTGATTTCTGAAAGGGTGACCTAACCCTAGGGATTGGGGCCCTATTTATAGGTAGCCCAATAGCTAGGAATATTCTACCAGCCCCTTAGGGTTTTTTACAGACGCTGAAATAAAAGGAAAAGACTAAACTGCCCTTAGGATATTTTTACAGACTCGACTGATTGACTGTGGGCCTAAGGACAAAATAGTAAACTCCTATTTACAGATGACTTATCTAGAAGCTAAGCTTTCGTAGCTGCTACGGCTTCACTTCTGGACAGTCCAATACAAGATCAGCGGTTGTTAGTTTTGCGCCGAAACTGACAAAGCGTCCACCATCTTAGCACCAGGTACCCGGATTGGGACGGCCCCACTCCGCAGCTCTCTCAACCCGGCAATCGCTCGCCGCCCGCGTACCTGAGTTAATCCTGGTCAACAGCCCAGTGGATCCTCTGCTGCTCCTAGCCCATGTACTCGGATAGGGCCAGCCTGACTTCGCGGCCCCTCTGACCGACAGTCACTCGCTGCTCGTGTACCTGAGTCACACGCGGCCCAAACGCAGCAGATCTTCTCTCTTCTTCTGTCCTCTTTGACTATCGTTGACAATGACTCATCACATCTGGAGCCATGAGGCCCACGCTATTCAGCATAGCTCCTCAATCTCCCCCTTGATGAGTGCATTGTCAACACTTCTCTTCATCAGCTCTTTAGTGTCTGCAAGCAACTGTGGAAACACGAAAACAAAGCACAAGAAAACAGAGAAGAACAAAATAATGTAAAAGTTTAACCCTAATGACCAAAAGCCAAAAAACAAGAAGCGGTCATTATGGTTAACCAAAGGTAAAAGCTCAAAACGAGTGCAATCTCAGAATCATCAACAAGGATATCAAAAGAGTAAGGACAAAACGGGACAAAAACTCCTCCTCAAACAAATCCCAGAGAAAGCCAAAACTCCCCCTTAAACTCTTCTCCCAAAATTTCTCCCCCTTGTTGACAATTGGACTCATCAAGCGAGACTAAATGCACTCTAAAGAGACAGAGACTCCCCCTGAAATGCAACTCCCCCTCAAAATATGCAATGAATGCAACTGGGGTGCAGGTGGAGTGTCGAAATCATGCTTCTCAGATAGGATTGACTGCAATTACAACATCTGACAAGTATAGCCAAAATACATACTGTCTAAGACACATGGCATGATCAGTGCAACAGATGATATCTAAAGAAAGTCATTAGCACGCATTTTTCAATTTTTGCAAGCAAAAGCATCAGCACATTTTCCAGTTGACAAGCAAGGTATAGCATGATATGTAGAAGCTAACTGATATCTACCAAGATAAGCATTGTCCAAAACAAAGTGCTTCAGCAAACTTGTTATCTTTTTAATGTTCAGGCTTTTTCTTTTTCCTTTTTCATTTTTGCCAGGGGTTATTTGCATGTCAAACCTTATGCTGACTGACCAAGTCAAGCCTAGGCCAGAACTGGACCATCACAAGCTTAAGACATTGGTCTTGGCATACATTACATTGTCCTAGTTCCTACCAAAGTGCTATGGTAAGCAGTCCAGAACAATGCAATGGGACAAAGCAAACCCACCTGGATCTTTTCAAATTATGCACAAAAGACATGGAATTTTCATCCATTTTTGTTTTTTTTATCATTTTAATAGCACATTTTCCATGTTAAAGCATAATGATGTCCAAGTTGCATATCTGCATCTATGTGAGGAACTAGCTACAAGACATGTAACAGATAGCAAAAACACTCAGCCTACACATGCTAGTTACTAGAAGCAATGGTGATCATTTTTCAAGTTTAGAGCATAAAAGCCATGCATATGACAGATATTAGACATATCAAGTGAACTGAACCACAGCATGATCATTGACAAGTAATCAAAAGCATGTACCAGCTACAATAAGTAAAGTAGTTCAATCATATAATAGAAGCAAGCTCAAAAGTGTGATATGTGAATATGCATGATATGAACACACACAAAAAGACTCAAGAAAATAGAAATGAAGAAAGAAAACTGACACAAAAATATCCTAAAAAGGATACACAAAACCCAAATCCCCTCGTAAACGCTCAAAAGTAGAATGATCTAGAGTTTGGTGAAAATGTCAGCCAACTGATGATGGGTATCAACATGAACAAGGTCAATGACACCTTTCTCATATTGATTCCGCAGAAAATGAAAGCGCACATCAATGTGTTTGGTTTTTGAATGGAGACAAGGGATTTTCCCTACACTAATAGCACTGATGCCGTCGCAAAACAAAGGAACTCTGGTAGGAAAGAACAACCCAAAATCTCGCAATGTTGAAATCATCCAAACCAACTATGAGCAGCAGCTAGCAGCAGCTACATACTCAGCCTCAGTGGTCGAAAGAGAAACTCCAGACTGCTTTCAAGAAGACCAAGAGACAAGAGAAGAACCAAGAAATTGGCAAGTACCGGAAGACAACTTGCGATCTAACCGGCACCCATCAAAGTCAGCGTCCGAAAAGCCAGATAAATCAAGAGATGATGATGTTGAATAGTAATGACCAAGATCAGGTGCATAGGTAAGATACTTGAAGATGCGCTTGACAGCCTGCCGATGAGACGCGCGTGGTGAAGATTGAAAGCGCGCGCACAGCCCCACGACAAACTGTATGTCCGGTCTTGTCACCATCATGTACAGCAGCGAACCGATCATCCCTCGAAACTCTCTCTCGTTGACCTTGACGCCGCTCTCGTCCTTGTCCAGGCCCCCAGATGTGCCTATCGGGGTCATCTACGGCTTCAGCTCTCCACCAAAGTCAAAAATTTTCAACATGTCACGAGTGTACTTACCTTGGTGGATGAAGGTGTCATCCTTGGTCTGCTTGATCTGGAGCCCTAAGAAGTACTTGAGCTCACCCATGAGGCTCATTTCAAACTCACTGTGCATCTGCTCAGAAAACTTGGACACAAGATCATTAGTAGTACCGCCAAAGATAATATCGTCCACGTAAATCTGAGCGACTAATAAATATGAAGCATCTCTGAGCAAGAAGAGAGTTTTATCCACAGAACCCATCACAAAGCCCTTCCCCCAAAAAAACTGCTTCAACCGGTGATACCAAGTCGTGGGGGCTTGCTTCAACCCATATAAAGCTTTTTGCAACTTAAAAACATGTCGAGGAAACTTGGGGTTCTCAAAACCGGGGGCTGCCTAACATACACTTCCTCCTCTATATACCCGTTCAGAAAAGCACTCTTGACGTCCATTTGAAAAAGCTTAAAACCCTTCGAAGCGGCAAAAGCTAAGAGAATACGAATGGAATCAAGACGGGCAACAGGTGCGAAAGTTTCTTCAAAATCAATACCCTCTTTCTGCAAAAACCCTGGGCAACTAGTCGAGCTTTGTTGCGCACCAAAAACCATCTTCACCTTGCTTGTTCTTGAACACCCACTTGGTGTCTATGGGGTTGCATCCTGGTGGCAGCTCAACTAGTGTCCAAACCCGATTGCGGACAAAATTCTCAAGCTCTTCTTGCATGGCATTAATCCAATTAGAATCAGAAAGAGCATGAGAAATGTCTCTGGGATCAAAAGATACAACAAAAGCAGATTCAACAAACACAGCAAGAGAGTCAACAGATGAACGCAAAGTCCTCGCAGACAAATCACCGATGATGAGCTCTGAGGGGTGATCATGCTGAACTGCTCGGGATCCCTGGTGATCTGAAGTCACCTCACCGGAGTCAGCAACTGGCACCTTTGGACTCGACTAAGGGGGCTCAATCGAAGTGGAAGAAGTGATCAGAGGTCTGCCCTTGTCCTCAGTTGAAGTCTCAGAAGGTGTGGGCTCTGCAGGAGGTGCAGAAGGCCCACCCTCATCAGCAGCTGGAGTATCCTCATCTTCCTCGAAGATGGACTCTCCGAGCTCACCATCACCAGAAAGCTCAAAAGAAGGAGTCAAAGAAGGCAATGACTCACCAAATGAAACCTCGCAAGTCTCGACAAGCTGCTGGGAGTCGAGATTCCAAACACGGAAGCCTCGACAATGTAAAGCGTAGCCAAGAAAAACTCATCCCAGCAACGAGACTCAAATTTGTCCAAATGCCCACCCTTCTTGAGCACGAAGCACTTGTAGCCAAACGCTCGCAAGTGGCTCACCTTGGGCTGTCTGCCAAACCACAACTCATATGAGGTCTTACCTAGGTAGGCTCTAAGAAAAATGCGGTTGGCCAGATAGCAAGCCGTGTTCATGGCTTCATCCCAAAAACGCCTAGGAGTCCTGTGCTCATCGAGCATCGTCCTGGCCATCTCGACTAGCGTGTGGTTCTTTCGTGCCACAACGCCATTCTGTGGGGGAGTGTAAGGAGCAGAAAACTGATGGTCAAGACCCTGATCACTACAAAAGCTGACGAACTGAGAGTTCTTGAACTCAGAGCCATTGTCGGAGTGAATTGCTCGCATCCGACCATTGTTCTCATTCTTCAGCTTCAAAATCAGGTCATGAACAAAATGAAAAGTCTCATCCTTAGACTCCAAAAAGAAAACCCACGAGAATCGAGAAAAGTCGTCAACAATGACAAGTGCGTACCACTTCCCACCGACTGAGCATACCCAAGCTGGAACAACAGTGTCCATGTGTAACAACTCGCCCGGATACGAAGTCATCACCTGAGTCACAGGTGAGTGAGAAGCGGCAACCATTTTCCCATGACGACAGGGATGGCAAACTAGATCCTTCTCCATCTTAAGCTTGGGCAATCCTCGGATGAGGTCCATAGAGCTCAACCTGACTAGCAGATCAAAACTCAAATGACCTAACCTCCTAAGCCACTTCCTGAGCTCAGAGGAGGATGCAGCAATCGAACAGCGAGAAGGGCCAAAAGAACTAGAGAAGTCAATCCGAAAACCTTACCAAAAGGTAAGATCTGGCAAATTAAAGACCCTCTAGAATCAATCACAGAAGAACTGCCCTTCTTAAAGCGAACCTCCAACCCATCCTCAAGAAGTTGCGAAACAAAAATCAAATTGAAGTTCAAATTTCCAACCAAAGCAACGTTCTTTAAAGATAAATGATCAGAGATGCGAATTGAGCCAAGACCATTTACCTTCCCTTGACCACTGTTCCCGAATGTGATGTACTCTTTGGAGCTCGGGGGAGTGAGACTGGAGAACCATCTGTGATGTCCCGTCATGTGGCGAGAGCATCCTGAGTCCATGATCCAAACGTCCTCCAGTCCCCGATCCTACATAATCAGTGGTTGTAAGGGGGAGCAAATGGTCCGGCACCAGTTTTAGCAAAAGAACTAAACCAGTGTCGAGCCATCTACTCAAAAGACGGAAAGCAAAAACCACCAGAAGAGTTTGGACCAAAACACGGCTCAAAGCGTGGTCCTCGGTTCTGCCTAAAGCCACGGCCACGAGATCCAGAACCATAGCAAAAATGGCCTGGAGCTCTGCCGGAACAACCACCACCATCTGGAGCACGGGCATGAATGACGTCTCCTCTACCACCACCTACGCGACGTGGCCTGGCCTCCGGCCTCTCCCCGCGTCGAGGAACTCTCAGTCTACCACCCTACTGGTAGAACTGCTCCTGACCACCACGAGCCCTCTCTGCTCTCTCAACCTGCTTCCTTCCGATGCAAAACTCCGCAAGATGCCCATCTCTCTGACAGTACTCACAATGATAGGTGGGCTTCTTGGGATGGGGTTGAGGCTTGGGGTTCTTGGGCTTAGTGCTGTTTGGTGTTGTCTTCTTGGGTTGAGAGGGTCCAGGAAGAGAGTCAAGAGAAGTGTGGAGGTGTTTGGGCTTTGGAACCCAGATGGGCTTCTTGGGTGGAGTTGTGGGCTATTCTTGGATCACTCCATCCTTGGGCTGACTAGCCTGCAAAGACTCAGTGGAGTGAGTCTTGGGGTATCTCTGCTCAGGAGTCATTTTACTCCACTCCACTGCCCGGCTAATGGCACTCTCAAAGTCAGCCTTGGTGTAGGTGTAACCTACCCCAAACCCAACCTGCCTCTTAAACTGCTGGATCATCATGTCGAGCTGTGGCTCTCTAGCACTGATCCAACTCAGGATAGAACGGAGGTAAAAGTTCTCATTTTGAGCATCAGCTAGCTCCTCTCTCAAGGAAGCTAGAACCTCCACCTGAGACAAGCAAGTCTCACACTCTCTATCTACTTGGACAGACTTCTTGGCTTTCAGCTTAATCAACATCAGTCTAAGAGACAAGAAGTTCTCACAGACAGTGGGTGGAACTGATAGTGTCTCAAGCTCTAGCCTAGTCTGTGCCAGCTCAGCTCTCACTCTCTCCAACTCACCCAAATGTGCATCGCCCTTGGCTTTCAGCTCATCTAGACTAGCTAGATGAGATGGGCAATCAGCATAGGGCACGACGATAGTGGCATGAGCATCTTTCAGCTCCAGCTGAGCACTTTCAAGCTCAGTGGCCAAAGCGTCCCTCTCATCAACCCTTTCTGTGTACCTGGACTTCAGAGTCGACAGGTCACACAGAAGCACCTTACACTTTGGGCACTCACTGCTATCACCCAAGCAAGGGGAAGAAGATAGACTCTCAATTCTGCCGTTGGCCACGGCAAGCTCACTCTCTAATTCATCTATCCTCTTCTTAGCCCCTCTAAGCAGTTTTTCCCGATATTTTAACTCCTGGCGATTGCTTTCAAGTAAATAAACGATTTCGCTTTCATAAGATGATACCTTTTCATTGTCGTCATCGTCGGAGTGATCAGAGGAGCCCCTCTCTTCCTTATCCCCAAGAGCAATTGAGAAGAAGCTCTTGCGGGATCTTCGGCGCTGATGTAAGCGGCTCTTCGGTCTGTCCCCGAAGGCCATGAAGCAAAGACCTGCCGGATCGTCCTTGTCCTTCCCCTTCCTGATGATGATCTCCTCATTGCTTGAGCTCGATGAAGAGGAAGAAGACGTGGACCGCTTGGAGTAGCTCTTCTCCATCTCGACGAAGAAGGCCATCTCGCGCTTCTTGTTCTCACGCCGGTAGTCCTTTAGGGCCTTTTTTATGAATCTGGTCTTTGGCTTGCCCTTGTTGAAGGAGGAGCTGTCGTGCTTGCCGGAGTTGTGGAAGCCACCACCGGTGCCCTTCTTGTGGCCATTGCGCTTGGGGCAGTCGGCGATGAAGTGTCCTAGGTCACCACAATCAAAGCACCCGGATTTCGTGCTGTTTCATTTGAACATTCTTTCATCATAAACACGACGCACTCGGTTGTTAAAAAGACACAAATCATCATCTCCTAACGACTCAAGCTGGTACTCAGTGATAGACATCAAAGAGAACCCAGCACAGCTCACAGAAGAGGGATCAACAGAAGGTGTAGCAAGGGCCAGAGACTTTGATCCAGAGCCAGTGAGATTTGATCTCAACTGGGTATCAACCTCAGTGGCCTTCAGCTTGCTAAACAACTCAGAAATGGTCAAGGTATCATAAGATGTGCTCTCAATGATAGAGGATACCTTGATCTCCCAGATCTTTGGGTCCAAGGTATGGAGAACCTTGAGCGCCTGCTCATGATCTGAGACTAACTGAACACCCTCAGCCTTGTTGTCCTGAAGCTTGTTTATGATCGATTGAAAACGACCAAACAATGCTTCAACAGATTCACCCGGCTTTTGTGTGAAGTTCTCATATTCACGCCGGTAGGTCTGATAGAGCTGAGCCTTGACCTGGGCTGTCCCCTCATGGTGTGCTTGGAGGGTAGCTCGTATCTCCCTCGCAGTTGAGAGATGGCTCACATGCTCAAACTCAATGGGACCTAAACCAGAAAACAAAATATTCACAACTTTGTTGTTGTTCTGATGCTGGGCAACAATATCTAGAGTAGTGCGATTAGCAACAGGCAACACAGTGAAAGTAGCGTGAATACAAATGCCCCAGATGTCCAAGCTTTGGCTCATAAGATAGGCTCGCATGCGAGTCTTCCAATAATTATAGCCATAAGCTTCCAAGGACGAGACCTTTCCAGGAGACATCATGATCACTACTGGGGTTAGAACCGGTTAAGGTATGGAAAAACCCTGACCAAGCTCTGATACCACTTGTAGGACCAAAAGTAGCGACCATAGGGGGGTGAATGGGCGCCTAAAAAATTCTTTCGAATCTATGGCCTGCTCCCAACACCCAATGCTCCTCAAAAGACTTAGCAGCAAAATGTAAACAGATCACCAAAGCCCAAAAGTATCTAGCCTAGAAACGACCGTTGTCCTAGACGAAGAAACACCACTACAGTGCTAATAGGCAGATAAGCAAAATATTCAAAACATGGCCAATCAACCTTTTTAGAAACAAATCATCACAGCAATTGATCTAAGTACACGTAAAATGAGATGAGAAGTTACTGTTCAAAATTTGTCCCTTGTTCGAAACTCGGTGAAGCCTGCGTGATGTGAAGCCTGTAGATGACGAAGCCTGCTTCGAAGTGTCGAAGCTCGCTTCGCAGAGTCGAAGTCTGCAGTGTCAAAGTTTCCCTTGAAGCAGATGTGAGAAGGTTGATGGTGTGTAGTGCACGTGTCAAAGGTGTGCTCCGAAAACATTGTGCGAAGGTGTATACTGTGAAGTTAGCTTCGACAAGGTAGATCGAAGCCTGTAGTCGAAGTACCTTTGCACAGTGCAAGAAGAAACAGCAAAGTATTCGAACACAAGAAAGACTGACTTCAATTCAACCAGCACTTCGCTTGTGAAGTAAAAGGGAGTTTGAAGCTTCGAACAAACAGAGATTCCGAAGACTTTCAACGATGTACCTTCGAAACCACTACTTCGAAACCTATACTCCGAATAGAGAGCTTTGAATAGTGTTCTCTGACAAAGCAAGCTTCAAAAGAGAGAGCGAAGCCAAACACAGCAACAAGACCAAATCGAAGCCTACAACGCTACCTTCGAAGCTAGCAAAATCGAAGTATGACTACCGGAGTCATAACCTTCGAATCACAGTACAACTTCGGATAACAAACTTCGAACCCACAAACTGAGATGCACGGAAATGACAACAAAAGAAACCTTCTTAGAAACACACTCCATGCGAAGTCTACTAGAGAGACATGCTTCGAAGCTAACTTCGAAACCTATCGAAGTATGCTTCACAAAAACTGTCGAAGTATGTCAAAATAAAACCTTAGAACAGAGCACACTTCGAAGCTAGGTTCACAGTTCAAGTTCGGAGTTGCTAGTTGCGGCAAAGCCTTTGGAGAAGTCTAGTCGAAGCCTGCTTCACAGACAGAAGGACTTTGAGCAAAGTTTGAGGCTTCGCTAGAAACAACAAAAGACAAGCTCGACCCTATCTCCTCGATCAAAAAGCCATGTCAGGAAAAAGCAAAGGCTAGAAAACTAGTGTACTGTTGCTACAGGAAATAGGTACTACTTGCTGCTACAGGAGCACGCAAAAACTAGTACTTCTCAGCCGAAGAACAGAAGCAACCAGAGGCAATTTGCTCAGGAATAAAAAACACATTCACACACAAAAACTGATGCACACAGAACGTTAGGAATAGAATCTCACAGAGAACGTGAAGAACAAAAGCACT
The DNA here is from genome assembly GCA_019279435.1 of Zizania palustris. Lineage (NCBI taxonomy): Eukaryota > Viridiplantae > Streptophyta > Magnoliopsida > Poales > Poaceae > Zizania > Zizania palustris. Next base: position 61,552,868 of record JAAALK010000080.1, on the reverse strand, counting down.
CACGATGGCAGTGCTCACAGGAAAAATCGCAAGAACAGGAACCTGGCGGCGCACGCAGGGAGCAGGAGCAGGAAGACAAAAATGACCCAATCCTTTGATTAGAAAAGTGATTTCTGAAAGGGTGACCTAACCCTAGGGATTGGGGCCCTATTTATAGGCAACCCAATAGCTAGGAATATTCCACCAGCCCCTTAGGGTTTTTTACAGACGCTGAAATAAAGTAAAAGACTAAACTACCCTTAGGATATTTTTACAGACTCGACTGACTGACAGTGGGCCTAAGGACAAAATAGTAAACTCCTATTTACAGATGACTTATCTGGAAGCTAAGCTTTCGTAGCGGCTACGGCTGCACTTCTGGACAGTCCGATACAAGATCAGCGGTTGTCAGTTTTGCGCTGAAATTGACAAAGCATCCACCAGCTTAGCACCAGGTACCCCGATTGGGACGGCCCGACTCCATAGCTCTCTCAGCCCGGCAATCACTCGCCGCCCGTGTACCTGAGTCAATCCTGGTCAATAGCCCAGTGGATCCTCTGCTGGTCCTAGCCCATGTACCCGAATTGGGCCAGCCCGACTTCGCGGCCCCTCTGCCTGACAGTTGCTCGCTGCCCGTGTACTTGAGTCACACGCGGCCCAGACACAGCAGATCTTCTCTCTTATTCTGTCCTCTTTAACTATCATTGACAATGACTCATCACATCGGGAGCCATGAGGCCGACGCTATTCAGCATGGCTCCTCACAGAGCCCTAAGGAGAACTAAACCTTCGGGTCTGAAGGAGGTTTGCTGCTCGAAGGCTGTGACGGCGCATTCTTTCTATCTTGGCCCGAAGCACAACCCACTCAGCGTCGAGTTCATTTTTGGCAGCCTCCAAGCCAGTCTTAGCATTTCTTTCTACAGCTACCATCTCTTCTAAGCTCGAAGTCCGAGTCTCAGAGCTAACAAGACTCCCTTGAAGAGTTGTTACCTTCTCCTTGAGTCGGTTGCATTCTCGCTCATGTGATATAGCTACAGTCCAAGCTAGAACTACTTGATGCGAAGGAAGAAAAAGAACAATGTAAGTAAATTGTGTACATATATTTGAATTAACTCTATTTTTGCAGATGCCTCGTACCTGGTAGGCTGCCCGCTCCAAAGCTGCATCCAACTCTGACCCCTCCGCCTATCCAAGGATGGAAACCAGGTTAGTCTCCCCAACTTCGCGACTAGCCTAAGACAAAGGCTCTAGCAAAGTCCGAAGTCTAGTTCTCCGCTCTAGAAAAGGAGCTAAGAGGGGGAGCCTTGACAAGGCACTCTTATCATCTTCATTGGGAGATGGACCAGAGCGTAGCGAAGCATCTTCGGAGTCTTCTATAGATTGGCCTCCGTCTGTGGATCCTGATGGAGTCCACCCTAGACAGGAGAAGGCAAAGGCCATCCCTTACCTTTGCCTTTTCCAGGACCCATCATCTTCTTTGAAGCCGTTTCAGCGACCATAGTCACTTGTACTACGACTGGAGCTAGCTTTAGAGGTGCAACAGGCTCTGGCTCAACCTCCGCAGCGAGAGACACCTCCACCGAAGTTGATCTTGTAAAAACCAAAGGTATATGATATTGCTTAAATTTTGCAGGACACAAAAAAAGAAGGGAAGAAGAAAAGTTATTCTGCTAAAAGCTTACCTTCGACATTTTGTTGCCGAATGAGCACTGGACTACTCGGGGGCTCGAACATTTGGCCGAAGTCCTCTTCAGACTCTAGACATTGAACAGAAGGAATATTTGTAGAGATATCTTCGACTACTACAGTTATCACTTCATCCATAGACAACACTTAGACTTCCATAGTCTCGAATCCGCCTTCTCCCACAACAGAGGCATTTACCTGGCTAGGCAAGACGTTTTCAGTCTCCACCTGCTCGAGGTTACCTTCAATGGCAGGGGCCGCCACCACGTCATCTTGAGCGGGGACTTCATCTCCCATTTGATACCCTTCATCCCCCACTAGGAGAGCTTCGAACTCCTCCCCCATTGTTTGGCCTGCTTCATGTTCAGATGACTCCAAAGATGAAGTTGGAGATTTGGAAGGAGCAGAGGCCTTTGGCTTTCGAGCCACCTTTTTAATAGGTGTCTTGGTTGGTGCTGAAGTCCCTTCTTCGGCTTTCCTTTTATTCGGAGCTTGTTAAGAGCTGATCTAGTCCAGAAGAATTGGAGGTTCAACTCTGAGTACACTCCATACTCGGTAGAATCGATCCCAGCTGCCAACCAACTTCACCCTCCATTCTTTTTCAATGGGCGTAGGAGCCCCGAGGATCTTCTCCAAAGCTCGGACAATTTGCTCCAAAGTGAGGGTGGCGCGTGGAGCTGAAATATAAGATTTTCTTTCGGTTAAATCATTTTTATAGAATCAATACTACGTGTAAAAATATTTTTGCAGGACATGTAAGAAGTTTACCTACAACACTTGAAGATATCTCTCGGAGTCCACCCTTTGGGTTCTATTCGAAGTTGATTGGCCAACTAGCCATCAAAGGTGGAATTCGAGGTCTAATGAACTCCTCCACTAAGTCATGCATGCTCATGCGACGACTTATGGATTGCAGCAGCCCGAGGCAAACTTCGAGTTGACTTGGGTCTAGTTGGACCTCCGCTTCTCTCCGATAGAAGAAGTCCTCTAGAGGTCCGGCCAAGGCACCATCGGTCTTGATATTCTTCTCGAAGTCGGAAATTGATGCTCCCAAAGGCGATCACCATCTTTTCTGCTCCGGCTCGGTATAAGTCTTCGGCTGGCATGAAGCTTTGTGAAGAGCCGTGAAGATATCAGCTCTCCCAGCACACCCTTCAGCTCGCATCGCCCACTCGAAGATGGCTAGGCGAGCTATTGCGTTTGGAGAGAGTTCGGGCAAAGTAACGTGGAACAAGTTCAATACCTCCGAAAGGAACTCCGCCGCTGGAAGCCCTAACCCAGCTTCGAAGAATGCTTTGAACACTACCACTTTTCTAGCTCGAGCCACAAGAATCACCTCTCCCGCAGCCTGGCGAATCTTGACTCCAGGTCCCATCTTCCCAACAGTCGCTACCGCAATTGATTTCTTTGTACAAGTTGAAGGCCCCAAACTATACGATTGATCCGTATATTTGGCGGATGCTAGGTGGAGATCATGAGGAACTGCAAGAAGAGGATTATTCGAAGACACTGTTGTCGCTGCTGCCGCCATCACATGTTGCCTTGCCAAGGACAAAGTGGGAACGGGGACCTTGTGGCTCATATTCGCCATTAGAGAATATTTAATTGGAAGATGGGCTCAAGAAGCAGAAAGGGGAAAATGTGTGAGCAATTGGTAAAGTATCCAAAACTCACCCCTCCTCTCTTATTTATAGTGTGAACTTGTAGTTGCAATGTACCGTTTGAGTGTGTCATTACATCTTCTTTACCATTATGATTCACTATGATTTTTCATGAGAAATCACATTTCCGAAAACGAAACGACATTTTAGCTTTTAAAAGGTAACAACTATTTCTGTGAGTCTAACGGTTATTTCAGCTTCGCAAGGATTTATCTTCGAAGCCCCTTCGATACATACCTTCATACAAAATTTGGTTTGAAGATTCCAGACCTCCGAATGCTTCAAAGAGTGGTAAAACTCACTAAGTTCTTGATTCTAAGTATGAAATTATTTCTTGCGTATACTGCTCTCTTATTGTATAGACAATTCAGAGAGAAGTATTCGAGGGACTACTGTTGGGGGAAAATATTTCATCCTCGAGAGGTCAAAGACATTCCCCTAAAGATACAACAGAAAGGATGAAGACATAAGCCTTGATCTTCGAAGATCCTAGAAGTATCAATGTTTTGCTATATTCGGTGTTTTATGCAGCGAAGACCTCCGCTAAGGCTTCGGTGTAACAAAGTTTCCTTAAGCCTTTCCACCCGAAGGGGTGTTGCCAACAAGGATAGAAGATTTATCTTATTCTTGATTAAATTAGTCTTTTACCTTTTTACCCCTATGATGAGTATTAAACAGTATCTTCTTAGTCGGTTGTAATTAGAGAGCAAAGGAGTCTTTTCCTTTAATTTTCGGTCTATAAATACCCTTCTTCACTCTGTAAAGGGTATCGAGTACAGAGATATTCAATACACAACTTCGATCTACTTCAAGCTATTATCCCATTCGAATCTTGAGATAGTCCGCTTTCACAAACACTTCGTTTGTTACACATACAATTTCTTAAACCTGTTAGCTTAATCTTTTACGACAACAATGTTCTTGCCAAGTTGCTTAAGAAGAGTATATTGAGATTAGGTCCCACATTTATCAAAATAGGGGTACAGTTCTCCACCAGAGTGGACATTCTTCCACAAGAATATGTGGATTGGTTATATCAGAATTACAAGAATATGTGGATTAGTAAATTACAGGAGCATATATCATACAAAAGGACTTCACTTAAACCATGCAATTTTAATCAGTCCTAAAGATAGTGTATCCTATGGTCCTGCCACAACTATAGAAGCAGGCAAGAAGAACTCTTATACCGGCCAGATACTACAGCAAAGGTCTAGCTTTCCCTTTTCTTGTTTTCTCTTCAAGGGAGGCATGGGCAATTAGCTAACCCCACCACATGGCACCAGCACAAACAGCACAAACAGCAAAGGTCTAGAGAAATATTTGTTAAATCTAAGCATGAATCAATAGAACGTAAATCCAATGATCTTTATCTCTTCAATGAATCAACATGTTTGCAGTAGTTCTACATTCTAGCGACGGACTACAGGGGGCGGCGACGAGGACCGGGATGGCGGTGCGGGCTTTAGGGATGGCGGCGAAGGGCTCCGGGATGGTGGCAACGAGCTCTGGTATGGCGGGGATGGGCGGAGGGTGGCAGCGCTAGCTCTAGGGATGGCGGTGATGGGATCTGGGATGGCGGCGATGGGAACGTGAGTTTGATTTCGAAATGAAGTTAGGTTTTCGGAGGGCGGAAGCGAAAACCATTATATAGGTGGATTAGCAGTGTTGGTCAAGATAACGTCACCAGCCCACCACTTCTATTCCTCTTAGTAGTGGCGGACGGTGACCTCACACGGTCCGCCACTACTAAGCCACCCGGCACTGGGCGATGACGTCACCCGACCGCCACTAATAAGAGGAATAGCAGTGGCGGGCTGGTGACATCATCTTGCCCACCACTCCTAAGCCGCTCGACACTGGGTGGTGACATCACTTGACCGCCACTACTAAGAGTAATAGCAATGGCGCGCTGGTGATGCCATCTTGCCCACCACTGATTACATATGTGTCTGCCACTGCTAACTCTGAGAACTATTTTTATTTAGTAAAATCATATATTACCAATAAGTAAATAAAGGTTTCAATATATATTTTCTACTTGATTTTTATTATTATTTTTCTTAAGGAATTTTTTGATTAGATTAGACATATTTTACTAATAATTAAATAAAAACATAGATTTGACATATACACATCAATGGCATAAATAAAAATATGTATTAATTACCATATGACATAAATTATTTTACAAATACGCACAATCTCTTAAACTAAACATAAAAGATCTATCATTGCACTAATTTTACATCACCATTGGTAGTAGATAAGGAATCACACTGCCAAATGACAGTTTTGCTTCAACCACATTGAACTTTCTATGTCCACGAAGAACGACACCTCATCAAACTGATTGTATTCTTCTGCATCCTCGACATCATCAACTCAAACAATTCTTTGTTTTCTTGGAGCAACGATGTATTTCTTCTCATCTTTAGGATCAAGTATGTAAAATACTTGTGCCATGGATTGAGCGAGTATCCAGGGGTCATCTTTATAACCCACCTTATTAAGGTCAACTACCATAAACCCGTAATCATCCACCCCCACACCTTATGGATGTCTGACCCACTAGCACTTAAATACGGGGATTTCTTTAGAGTTTCCATAGTTAAGTTCCCATATTTCTTCAATGTATCCATAGTAAGCATTCTTTTGTCTAGTGCTATCTTCTGCATCTGCTCTGACACCACTATTTTAGCACTGACTCTTTTGATCCTTTGCTTTGGTATAGTATATGAAACCATTGATGTCATATGGTTGCCATGTTTTAACTATGCTCAATGGACCGTAAGACAATTTATTTATCATCATCTCTTTGTCAGTTGCTCCAATCGAATGGTTTAGATCCCTCAGCTATGATGTGAAATGATATTTGTGCTCTTTCATAATCCATTATTCATCGTGATCTTCATTCTTTTCACGAAACTCTTGCAGGTGTTGTTCAACAAATGGTCTCATAATCGCTAACTGATGCATGACCCTATGATGTGATTCTCTTACTGTTTGGTAGCTATTGTCTCGTATGATTTTCCTTTGTTTAGTTCCTTTACCGGTGAGTCTTCCATGTTGTCATTACACGGGAACACCTATTGGTTTTTGAGGAGCCATGCTGAATAGCGTGGGCCTCATGGCTCCAGATGTGATGAGTCATTGTCAACGATAGTCAAAGAGGACTGAAGAAGAGAGGAGATCTGCTGTTTCATGGGCCGCGTGTGACTCAGGTACACGGGCAGTGAGCGACTGTCGGGCAGAGGAGGCTGCGAAGTCGAGCTGGCCCAATCCGGGTGCATGGGCCAGAAGCAGTAGAAGACCCACTGGGCTGTTGACCAGGATTGACTCAGGTACACGGGCGGTGAGCGATTGCCGGGCTGAGAGAGCTGCGGAGTCGGGCCGGCCCAATCCGGGTACCTGGTGCAAAGCTGGTGGAGGCTTTGTCAGTTTCGGCGCAAAACTGACAACTGTTGATTTTGTATCCGACTGTCCAGAAGAGAAGTCGTAGTCGCTACGAAAACTTAGCTTCCGGATAAGTCATCTGTAACTCTAGGCCCACAGTCAGTCAGTCGTGTCTGTAAAAATTCCTAAGGGCAGTAGAGTCTTTTCCTTTATTCTTGAGTCTGTAAAAACCCTAAGGGGCTGGTAGAATATTCCTAGTGTTGGGAGCCTATAAATAGGACCCCAATCCCTAGGGTTTGGACTACCCTTTTGGCTGAAATCTATTCCACTCTATTGGGTCACTTTTTGTCTCTTGCCTTGCCTCTCTCCTCATTTACTCTTGCTTGCGCCGCCAGGAGTTCTTGCCCCTGTTTGTTGCTGTTTTGCATTTATTATTGAAGTGGACTTTCTCTTCCACATGTGCAACAACATCAGAGGTTTTTTTAATGGCTTAAATTCTTCTGCACAGCAAGTTTTCCCATGATTTTTGAGGCCTTGGAAGCTTCGGCTGGGTGTGTTCTTCACGATAGTAGTACTAGTTCATGTTGTTGCAAGTAGTACTGCTTTACTGTAGCTACAGTGTTCTGTGCAGCTTTTCACCTTCTACTGGACAGCTTTTTGATCGAAGCTGACAGGCTCTGTCACCTTTTTGGCTGTGTTTCGGGCGAAGCCCTTCTCTGTTCGAAGCCACTCAGCTCCGTGAGGCAGGCTTCGATCTAATATCTTCGAAGGCTTCGCTCGATCTTCGATCTTTGGTGTGCGTTCTGTGTTGCTAAGCTTTGAAGTATTTTTCAGAACGGACAGCATCGCATACTTCGAACGACAGTGCGAAGGGGCTTCGGCTCTAGCTGTTCGAAGTCCATACCTCGATAGATTTCGAAGTTGGGTTCGAAGCTTGTAGTTCCGCTAGGCCTCGCACTAACTTTTGTGTGGCGTGTCACCCTTCACTTCTCTTTTCGAAGCTTGCTCTTTTCGGAGGTAGAGTCTAGGCTTCGGACTTGGTTTTCTGTCATGTGACAGGCTTCGCTTCTTTGTTCGAAGGTTGCCCGTGTGTGCGTGTCGTGTTCGAAGCTTTCTGTTCGAAGGTTTTGCTTCGAAGCATTCGGTCTAAAGCTATGTTCGAAGTTTTGTCTTCGAAGTGCACACTTCGAAGCAGGCTCCGACATTTGTCATACTTCGCTTCGAAGCATACTTCGCTTCTTGCCACTTCGAACTAGACTAGAACCAAACACCTTCGGCATCTTCGACATGCTTCGCAACTGACCTCCGAAGCAGAGCTCCATCACCAACCTCCGAAGCAGACCTCGACGTGCGAAGGAGGCTTCGCCAAGTTTCGAACAGGAGACAAATTTGGACAGTAACTTCTCTTTTCATCTTACACATACTTAGATCATTTCATTGAGAAGTTTAGGCCTGTTACACCTTGTTCATCTGCCTAGTTGCACTACTTTAATAGATATCAGTTATCATCAGTTGCTTCTAGGTTAGAAACCTTTAGACTTAGGCCTTTTGTTTATTTTCTGCTGTGTAGTCTTTTTCTGAGGTGCGTTGGGTATTGGGAACAGGCCATTGATTCGAAAGAATTTTTAAAGGCGCCCATTCACCCCCCCTCTGGTCGCTACTTTCGGTCCTACAAGTGGTATCAGAGCTTGGTTAGGGTTTTTCCATACCTTAACCGGTTCTAAACCCCGGTAGTGACCATGACGTCTCCTGGCAAGGTCCCGTCCTTGGAAGCCTATGGCTATAACTATTGGAAGACTCGCATGCGAGCCTATCTTATGAGCGAGGGTTCGGACATTTGGGATATTTGCGTTCACACCACGTTTGTCATATTGCCAGTTACTGAGCAGGGTACTGCTGGTATCATTGCTCAGCATCTGAGCAACAGTAAGGCTGTGAACATTCTGTTTTCTGGTTTAGGTCCAACTGAGTTTGAGCGTGTGAGTCATCTCTCCACTGCGAGAGAGATCTGGGCTACCCTCAAGGCACACCATGAGGGAACAGCACATGTCAAGGCTCGGCTCTATCAGACCTACCGGCGTGAATATGAGAATTTCACACAGAAGCCGGGTGAATCTGTTGAGGCTTTGTTTGGTCGTTTTCAGTCGATCATTAACAAGCTTCGGGACAACAAGGCTGAGGGTGCTCAGTTAGTCTCAGATCACGAGCAGGCACTCAAGGTTCTCCAAACCTTGGACCCAAAGATCTGGGAGATCAAGGTATCCTCTATCATTGAGAGTACTTCTTACGATACCTTAACCATTTCTGAGTTATTTAGCAAGCTGAAGGCCACTGAGGTAGATATCCAGTTGAGATCAAATCTCACTGGTTCTGGATCAAAATCCCTGGCCCTTGCTACACCTTCTGTTGATCCCTCTGCTGTGAGTTGTGCTGGGTTCTCCTTGATGTCTATCACTGAGGACCAGCTCGAGTTGTTGGGAGATGATGATTTGTGTCTTTTTAACAACCGGGTGCATCGTGTCTATGATAAGAGAATGTTCAAAAGACACGGCACAAAATCCGGATGCTTTGAGTGTGGTGATCCAGGACACTTCATCGCCGACTGCCCCAAGCGCAATGGATACAAGAAGGGCATCGGTGGTGGCTTCCATGACTCCGGCAAGCACGAGAGCTCATCCTTCATCAAGGGCAAGCCAAAGACCAGATTCTTCAGAAAGGCCCTGAAGGACTACCGGCGAGAAAACAAGAAGCGCGACAAGGCCTTCTTCGCCGAGATGGAGAAAAGCTACTCCAAGCGGTCCACGTCTTCTTCCTCTTCATCGAGCTCAAGTGATGAGGAGATCGCCATCAAGAAGGGGAAGGACAAGGACGATCCGGCAGGCCTCTGCTTCATGGCCTTCGGAGACAAGCCGAAGAGCCACTCACTCCAGTGCCGAAGATCCCGCAAGAGCTTCTGTTCAATGGCTCTTGGGGATAAGGAAGAAAAGAGCTCCTCCGACGACTCCGACGACGATGACAACAAGGTATCGTCTTATGAGCGAGAAATTGTTGATTTACTTGAGAGCAATCGTCAGGAGTTGAAGTATCGGGAGAAACTGCTTAGGGGGGCTAAGAAAAGGATAGACGAGTTAGTTAGTGAGCTTGCCGTGGCCAACGACAGAATTGAGAGTCTATCTTCTTCCCCTTGCTTGGGTGATAGCAGTGAGTGCCCGAAGTGTGAGGTGCTTCTGTGTGACCTGTCGACTCTGAAGTCCAGGTACACGGAAAGGGTTGATGAGAGGGACGCTTTGGCCACTGAGCTTGAAAGCGCTCAGCTGGAGCTGAAAGATGCTCAAGCCACTGTCGTCGCACCCTGTGTTGATTGCCCATCTCATCTAGCTGCCTTAGCTAAGCTGAAATCCAAGGGCGATGAGCATTTGGGTGATTTAGAGAGGTTGAGAGCTGAGCTTGCCCAGACTAGGCTAGAGCTTGAGACACTGTCAGTTCCACCCACTGTCTGTGAGAACTGCCTGTCTCTTAGAATGGAGTTGATTAAGCTTAAAGCCGAAAAGTCTGTCCAAGTAGAGAGTGAGTGTGAGACCTGCTTGTCTCAGGTGGAGGTTCTAGCTTCCTTGAGAGAGGAGCTAGCAGATTCTCAGAATGAGAACTTTTACCTCCGTTCTATCCTGAGTTGGATCAGTGCCAGAGAGCCACAACTTGGCATGATGATCCAGCAGTTCAAGAGGCAGGATGGGTTTGGGGTAGGTTACACCTACACCAAGGCTGACTTTGAGAGTGCCATTTGCCGGGCAGTGGAGTGGAGCAAAATGACCCTAGAGCAAAGGTATCCCAAGACTCACTCCACTGAGACCTCCCAGGCTTGTCAGCCCAAGGATGGAGTGATTCATGAACCACCCAAAGCACCACCCAAGAAGCCTATTTGGGTTCCTAAGCCCAAACACCTCCACTCTTCTCTAGACTCTCTTCCTGGACCCTCTCAACCCAAGAAGACCACACCAAACACTGCCAAGCCCAATCATCCCAAGCCTCAACCACATCCCAAGAAGCCCACCTATCATTGTGAGTACTGTCAGAGAGACGGGCATCTTACGGAGTTCTGCTTCAGGAGGAAGCGAGTTGAGAGAGCAGAGAGGGCTCGTAGTGATCAGGAGCAGTTCTACCAGCAGGATGGTAGACTGCGTGTTCCTCGGTGCGGGGAGAGGCTGGAGGCCAGGCCGCGTCGTGTAGGTGGTGGTAGAGGAGACGGCTTTCTTGCCCGTGCTCCAGTTGGTGGTGTCCGTTCCGGCAGAGTTCCAGACCGTGTTGGCTACGGTTCTGGACCTCGTGACCGCAGGGTTAGGCAGAACCGAGGACCGCGCTTTGACCCGCGTTTTGGTCCAAACTCTTTTGATGGTTTTCGCTTTCCATCTTTTGAGCAGATGGCTCGACACTGGTTTAGCTCTTTTGCTAAACCTGGTGCCGGACCATTTGCTCCCACTTACAGACACTGATTGTGCAGGACCGGGGACTGGAGGATGTTTGGATCATGGACTCAGGATGCTCTCGCCACATGATGGGACATCGCAGATGGTTCTCCAGTCTCACTCCCCCGAGCTCCAAAGAATATATCACGTTCGGGAACAGCGGTCAAGGGAAAGTAACTGGCATAGGCTCAATTCGCATTTCAGATCATTTCTATTTAAAGAATGTTGCTTTGGTTAAATATTTGAACTTCAACTTGATTTCTGTGTCGCAACTTCTTGAGGATGGTTTGGAAGTGCGTTTTAGGAAGGGCAATTCTTCTGTGGTTGATTCTAGAGGGTCTTTGGTTTGTCAGATTTTACCCTTCGGTAAAGTTTTTCGAATTGACTTCTCTAGTTCTTTTGGCCCTTCTCGCTGTTTGATTGCTGGATCTTCTTCTGAGCTCTGGAAGTGGCATAGGAGGTTAGGTCACTTGAGTTTTGATCTGCTAGTCAGGTTAAGCTCTATGGACCTCATCTGAGGATTGCCCAAGCTTAAGATGGAGAAGGATCTAGTTTGTCATCCCTATCGTCATGGGAAAATGGTTGCCGCTTCTCACTCACCTGTGACTCAGGTGATGACTTTGTATCCGGGCGAGCTTTTACATTTGGACACTGTAGGTCCTGCTCGAGTACGTTCAGTCGGTGGGAAATGGTATGCACTTGTGATTGTTGACGACTTTTCTCGATTCTCGTGGGTTTTCTTTTTGGAGTCTAAGGATGAAACATTTCAGTTTGTTCATGACCTAATTTTGAAGCTGAAGAATGAGAACAATGGTCGGATGCGAGCAATTCGCTCCGACAACGGCTCTGAGTTCAAGAACTCTCAGTTCATCAGCTTCTGTAGTGATCAGGGTTTGGACCATCAGTTTTCTTCTCCTTACACTCCCCCACAGAACGGCGTTGTGGAACGAAAGAACCGCACGCTAGTCGAGATGGCCAGGACAATGCTCGATGAGCATAGGACTCCTAGGCATTTTTGGGCTGAAGCCATGAACACAGCTTGCTATCTGGCCAACCGCATCTTTCTTAGAGCTTACCTTGGTCAGACATCATATGAACTGCGATTTGGCAGACAGCCCAAGGTGAGCCACTTGCGAGCGTTTGGCTGCAAGTGCTTTGTGCTCAAGAAGGGAGGGCATTTGGAAAAGTTTGAGTCTCGTTGCTGGGATGGTGTTTTTCTTGGTTATGCATTGCATTCTCGAGGCTTCCGTGTTTGGAACCTCGAATCCCAGCTACTTGTCGAGACTTGTGAGGTTTCATTTGATGAGTCCTTGCCTTCTTTGACTCCTTCTTTTGAGCTTTTTGGTGATGATGAGCTCGGAGAGTCCATCTTCGAGGAAGATGAGGATACTCCAGCTGCTGATGAGGGTGGGCCGTCTGCATCCCCCGTAGAGCCCACACCTTCTGAGACTTCGACTGAGGATGAGGGCGGACCTCTGATCACTTCTTCCACTTCGATCGAGCCCCCTCAGTCGAGTCCAGAGGTGCCAGCTGCTGACTCCGGTGAGGTGACTTCGGATCACCAGGGAACCCGAGCAGTTCAGCGTGATCACCCCTCAGAGCTCATCATTGGTGATTTGACTGAGAGAACTTTGCGTTCTTCTGCCTCTCTTGCTGTGTTTGCTGAATCTGCGTTTGTTGCATCTTTTGAGCCTAGAGATGTTTCTCATGCTCTTTCTGATTCTAATTGGATTAATGCTATGCAAGAAGAGCTTGAGAACTTTGTCCGAAATCGGGTTTGGACACTAGTTGAGCCGCCACCAGGATGCAATCCCATAGGCACCAAGTGGGTATTCAAGAACAAACAAGGTGAAGATGGGGTTGTGGTGCGCAACAAAGCTCGACTAGTTGCCCAGGGTTATTGCCAGAAGGAAGGTATTGACTTTGAAGAAACCTTCGCCCCTGTTGCCCGTCTTGAGTCCATTCGCATTCTTTTAGCTTTTGCCGCTTCGAAGGGTTTTAAGCTTTTTCAAATGGACGTTAAGAGTGCTTTTCTGAACGGGTTCATATAGGAGGAAGTTTATGTTAGGCAACCCCCCGGTTTTGAGAACCCTAAGTTTCCTCGACATGTTTTTAAGTTGCACAAAGCTTTATACGGGTTGAAGTAAGCCCCCAGGGCTTGGTATGACCGGTTGAAGCAATTTTTGTTGGGGAAGGGCTTTGTGATGGGTTCTGTGGACAAAACTCTTTTCTTGCTCAGAGATGCTTCAGATTTTTTAGTTGCTCAGATTTACGTGGACGATATTATTTTTGGCGGTACTACTGATTCTCTTGTGTCCAAGTTCTCTGAGCAGATGCACAGTGAGTTTGAGATGAGCCTCATGGGTGAGCTCAAGTACTTCTTAGGGCTCCAGATCAAGCAGACCAAGGACGGCACCTTCATCCACCAAGGTAAGTACACTCGTGATATGTTAAAGAAATTTGACTTTGGTGGTGAATTGAAGCCACAGATGACCCCGATGGGCACTTCTGGGGGTCTGGACAAGGATGAGAACGGTGTCAAGGTCAATGAAAGGGAGTTTCGAGGGATGATCGGTTCTCTACTGTACTTGACGGCGACAAGACCGGACATACAGTTCGCCGTGGGACTTTGCGCGCGTTTTCAGTCTTCACCGCGCGCGTCTCATCGGCAGGCTGTCAAGCGCATCTTCAGGTATCTCACTTATGCGCCCGATCTCGGTCTTTACTATTCAGCATCATCATCTCTTGATTTATCTGGCTTTTCGGACGCTGACTTTGGTGGGTGCCGGTTGGATCGCAAGTCGACTTCCGGTACTTGCCAGTTTCTTGGTTCTTCCCTTGTATCTTGGTCTTCTCGAAAGCAATCTGGAGTTGCTCTTTCGACCACGGAGGCTGAATACGTAGCTGCTGCTAAATGCTGCTCACGGTTGGTTTGGATGATTTCCACTCTGCGAGATTTTGGGTTATTCTTTCCTACCAGGGTCCCATTGTTTTGCGACAGCACTAGTGCTATTAGTGTAGGGAAAAACCCATGTCTCCATTCAAAAACCAAACATATTGATGTGCGTTTTCACTTTCTGCGGGATCAATATGAGAAAGGTATCATTGACCTTGTTCATGTTGATACCCATCATCAGTTGGCTGACATTTTCACCAAACCCCTAGATCAGTCTACCTTTGAGCGTTTACGAGGGGATTTGGGTGTTGTGTATCCTTTTTAGGATATTTTGCGTCAGTTTTCTTTGTTCTTTACTCTTTTCTTGAGTCTTTTTGTGTGTGTTCATATCATACATATTCACATATCACACATTTGAGCCTGCTTCTGTTATATGATTGAACTGCTTTACTTAGTCTAGCTGGTACATGCTTTTGATTACTTGTCAATGATCATGCTTTGGTTCAGTTCACTTGATATATCTGATATCTGTCATATGCATGGCTTTTATGCTTTAAACCTGAAAAATGATCACCATTGCTTCTGGTAACTAGCATGCGTAGGCTGAGTGTTTTTGCTATCTGTTACATGCCTTGTAGCTAGTTCATCACATAGACGCAGATATGCAACTTGGACATCTTTATGCTTTAACATGGAAAATGAGCTATAAAAATGATAAAAATCAAAAATGAATGAAAATTCCATGCCTTTTTATGCTTGAGTTGAAAAGATCCTAGTGGGTTTGCTCTGTCGCATTGCATTGTTCTAGACTGCTTACCATAGCACTTTGGTATGAACTAGGACAGTGTAGTGTATGCCAAGATCAATGTCTTAAGCTTCTGATGGTCCAGTTCTGGCCTAGGCTTGACTTGGTCGGTTAGCATAAGGTTTGACATGCAAATAACCCTTGGCAGAAATGAAAAAGGAAAATTGAAAAAGCCTGAACTTTTAAAAGATAACAAGTTCGCTGAAGCACGTTTGTTTTGGATTGCTTATCTTGGTAGATATCAGTTAGCTTCTGCATCTCATGCTTTACCTTGCTTGTTAACTAGAAAATGTGGTGATGCCTTTGTTTGCCAAAACTAAAAAATGCGTGCTACTGACTTTCTTTAGATATCATCTATTGCACTGATCATGCCATGTGTCTTAGACAGTATCTCTTTTGCTGTATCTGTTAGATGATGTAATTGCAGTCAATCATATCTGAGAAGCATGTTTTCTACACTCCTTCTGCACTCCAGTTGAATTCACTGCATATTTTGAGGGGGAGTTGCATTTCAGGGGGAGTCTGTGTCTCTTTTGCGTGCTTGATGAGTTCACTTGTCAACAAGGGGGAGAAAATTTGGGATCAGAGTTTAAGGGGGAGTTCTTACTCTGTTAATATCCTTGTTGTTCTGAACTCACACTCATTTTGAGCTTTTACGTTTTGGTTACCATAATGACCGTTTCTTGCTTTTGTTTGGCTTTTGGTCATTAGGGTTAAACTTTTACCTTATTTTTTTTCTTCTTCTCTGTTTTCTTGTGTTTTGTTTTCGTGTTTCCACATTTGTTCGCAGGTGCTGAAGAGCTGAAGAAGAGGAGTGTTGACAATGCACTCATCAAGGGGGAGATTGAGGAGCCATGCTGAATAGCGTGGGCCTCATGGCTCCAGATGTGATGAGTCATTGTCAACGATAGTCAAAGAGGACTGAAGAAGAGAGGAGATCTGCTGTTTCATGGGCCGCGTGTGACTCAGGTACACGGGCAGTGAGCGACTGTCGGGCAGAGGAGGCTGCGAAGTCGGGCTGGCCCAATCCGGGTGCATGGGCCAGAAGCAGTAGAAGACCCACTAGGCTGTTGACCAGGATTGACTCAGGTACACGGGCGGTGAGCGATTGCCGGGCTGAGAGAGCTGCGGAGTCGGGCCGGCCCAATCCGGGTACCTGGTGCAAAGCTGGTGGAGGCTTTGTCAGTTTCAGCGCAAAACTGACAACCGTTGATTCTGTATCCGACTGTCCAGAAGAGAAGCCGTAGTCGCTACGAAAACTTAGCTTCCGGATAAGTCATCTGTAACTCTAGGCCCACAGTCAGTCAGTCGTGTCTGTAAAAATTCCTAAGGGCAGTAGAGTCTTTTCCTTTATTCTTGAGTCTGTAAAAACCCTAAGGGGCTGGTAGAATATTCCTAGTGTTGGGAGCCTATAAATAGGACCCCAATCCCTAGGGTTTGGACTACCCTTTTGGCTGAAATCTATTCCACTCTATTGGGTCACTTTTTGTCTCTTGCCTTGCCTCTCTCCTCATTTACTCTTGCTTGCGCCGCCAGGAGTTCTTGCCCCTGTTTGTTGCTGTTTTGCATTTATTATTGAAGTGGAGTTTCTCTTCCACATGTGCAACAACATCAGAGGTTTTTTTAATGGCTTAAATTCTTCTGCACAGCAAGTTTTCCCATGATTTTTGAGGCCTTGGAAGCTTCGGCTGGGTGTGTTCTTCACGATAGTAGTACTAGTTCATGTTGTTGCAAGTAGTACTGCTTTACTGTAGCTACAGTGTTCTGTGCAGCTTTTCACCTTCTACTGCACAGCTTTTTGATCGAAGCTGACAGGCTCTGTCACCTTTTTGGCTGTGTTTCGGGCGAAGCCCTTCTCTGTTCGAAGCCACTCAGCTCCGTGAGGCAGGCTTCGATCTAATATCTTCGAAGGCTTCGCTCGATCTTCGATCTTCGGTGTGCATTCTGTGTTGCTAAGCTTCGAAGTATTTTTCAGAATGGACAGCATCGCATACTTCGAATGACAGTGCGAAGGGGCTTCGGCTCTAGCTGTTCGAAGTCCATACCTCGATAGATTTCGAAGTTGGGTTCGAAGCTTGTAGTTCCGCTAGGCCTCGCACTGACTTTTGTGTGGCGTGTCACCCTTCGCTTCTCTTTTCGAAGCTTGCTCTTTTCGGAGGTAGAGTCTAGGCTTCGGACTTGGTTTTCTGTCGTGTGACAGGCTTTGCTTCTTTGTTCGAAGGTTGCCCGTGTGTGCGTGTCGTGTTCGAAGCTTGCCCGTGTGTGCGTGTCGTGTTCGAAGGTTTTGCTTCGAAGCATTCGGTCCGAAGCTGTGTTCGAAGTTTTGTCTTCGAAGTGCACACTTCGAAGCAGGCTCCGACATTTGTCATACTTCACTTTGAAGCATACTTCGCTTCTTGCCACTTCGAACTAGCCTAGAACCAAACACCTTCGGCATCTTCGACATGCTTCGCAACTGACCTCCAAAGCAGGGCTCCGTCACCAACCTCCGAAGCAGACCTCGACGTGCGAAGGAGGCTTCGCCAAGTTTCGAACAGGAGACAAATTTGGATAGTAACTTCTCTTTTCATCTTACACATACTTAGATCATTTCATTGAGAAGTTTAGGCCTGTTACACCTTGTTCATCTGCATAGTTGCACTACTTTAATAGATCTCAGTTATCATCAGTTGCTTCTAGGTTAGAAACCTTTAGACTTAGGCCTTTTGTTTATTTTCTGCTGCGTAGTCTTTTCTGAGGTGCGTTGGTGAAGATCTAGGCCCTATGTGAGTTTTGGTAATTAATGATAAACATGCATTTTGTGGACTAATATTTTTCTTAAGTGTGAAGGAAATGAGTAGGTCCCGCGCAAATGGAGCACAAGATGGAAACCCGAAGATCTGGACGTTTAAAGGCTACGGCAAAAGGTTTGAAGGAATCTAGAAATTGATCGAGGTGTTTTGGAAGCGATCAATTAGGCTAGGTTTAAATTTTGTTTTTGCCATACTATAAAGAGGGGTTGCATCTTGGTTATGAGTTGATTTTCAAGTGCCAATTTGCATTGCATATAGTATCTTTTGATCATGTGTGATTGTTGCAAAAGTTACTATTTTGGCAAAATTCCTTGAAAAACATATTGCAGCGTTTTGTTGGAGTTGTCTGACCCTGGCGGTCTGACCGACCATGTGGGTCCGGTCAGACCGGCTGGAGTTGGGCGGTCTGACCGGCCAGGGGGCCGGTCCGACCGGGTTGCGCGCGTTGGAAAACTGCTGGTTTACAGAGCCGACGGGAGCACTATCGGTCCGACCGAGCTGATGGCCGGTCAGACCGGGTAGGGCCGTTCCGACCGGGCCAGCATGGCCGGTCAGACCGAGGCGTCCTGTCACATCAGTAAACGGCTAGTTTTCTAGCCGTTGCAGTTGAGGTCGGTCAGACCGGCCCAAGATGGGCGGTCAGACCGACATTGCGCAGAGAGCCACCTAACTTGTGTAACGGCTAGTTTTTGGGTGTGTGGCTATATAAACCCTTGCTACAGCTCCTTTGCTAGACTTTTGGCATTCATTTGAGCATTCTTGAGCACAAGAGAGTCTCTCCCACCATTGAGCACTAATTTGAGCACTAGTGAGGTTGGGAAGAAAAAGGGGTGGTCAAGTGATTGAGTAAATTGCATTGCATTGGCATTTTGGCACTTGATCCTCTTCTCCTAGCTTTGATTGCAGCTTGTTACTCTTGGAGATTGCCATCTCCTAGACGGCTTGGAGAAGAAACCGGTGATCTCTCCTAGAAGGTTGTGGAGGAGACCCGGGAGGTTGTGAAGGTTGGAGCTCGCCTATCTGGAGTGGAGAAGAGCTACCACTAGTGATCGAGGCTCGAGAGTTGCACTTCCGGTGCCGGCTCATCTTCAAGCTAATTTCTCTTTGAGAAATCCGAGGCTTGGTGAAGAGAGCGGTCAAGTGAAACTCGCCTCAACGAGGACGTAGGAAATTGGCAAATTTCCGAACCTCGGGATAAAATTCGGTTGTCTCTTGTCCCTTTTTATCTTCGAGCAAGTTTATTTGTGCAAGCTTACTTTTCTAGAGTAATATACTTGTTCTAGAGCTTTGCTACCATTGTCTTAGGACTTTGATCATTGTTTAACTGAAATCGATTTAGTTTTAAAAACCGCCTATTCACCCCCCCTCTAGTCGGTACATCGATCCTACAAGTGGTATCAGAGCTTGGTCTCTCAAGTTAGGCAAAGGTCCTTACTTTGATGGCACTAACTATTCTATTTGGAAAGTTCGTATGGCTGCTCACCTCAAAGCCATGAGCTTTGAAATTTGGCGCATTGTTGAGTTAGGTTTTGAAGTTGAAGACAAGATGAATCTAACCTATCAAAACAAAAAGGATATGCAACTTGATGCTCAAGCTACAAATGCTTTGTTCAATTGTTTGTGTGCCGAAGAGTTCAATAGGATAAGCAATATTTCAACGGCTCACGACATTTGGACCACTCTTCAAGATATACATGATGGAACAACAAGTGTGAAGAATGCCAAGTCGCACTACCTAAAGATCAACTATGAAACATTCACCATGTTGCCAAATGAGAGTGTCAATGAGATGTATGCAAGACTTAATGTGATTGTCAATGATCTCAAGGGTGTTGGAGTGAAGTACACGGAGTTGGAAGTTGCTCAAAAGATGTTGAGAGCTTTGCCTGAGAAATATGACACGTTGGTGACTTTCCTCATCAACTCGGATATGTCAAGTTTGACACCCACAACACTTTTGGGAACTATCAACACAAATGAGATTTACAAGAACAAGAGAGTTGAAGGAAGCACCGAAGATCACTCCTCATCCAAGAAGAAGAATATTGCCTTGAAGGCCAAGGTTGAAAAGAAATGTGAAGAAGAAGAAGACACCTCTTGTGATGGCGATACCGAAGATGAAGAAATGGCTCTCTTTGTGAGAAAGTTCAACCGGTTTATGAAAAAGAGAGGAAGTTCTTCAAGCTCTTTCAAGAACAATGGTGACAAGAAGTCAACCAAAAGAAACCTCAAGAATGTAAGATGTTTCGAGTGTAATGAGAAGGGTCATTTTGCCTCAAGATGCCCGAACAAACAAGAAAGCGAAGATGATAAATCTCAAAAGAAGAACAAAGAGAAGAATGGAAAGAAAAAGCTCTTCAAGAAGTTGAACAAGAAAAAGGGTAAAAATGAAGCATTTGTGGGAGAATGGGATTCGAATGAAGATAGCTCCGATTCTTCTTCAAGCTCCGACTCCGGTGGTGAGTCAAACTCAAGAAAGAAGAACATGGCGGGAATCGCAATCACAGAAGCTTCATCACTATACTCTCCTTTTTGTCTCATGGCAAAAGGAAGTACTAAGGTAACATCTACTTGTGGTAGTGAACAAAATGATAGTGATGATGAATTATCTTATGATGATCTTGCACAAATGCTTGAGGAGCTAAATGAGTTAAGTGGCAAAGAGAGAGTCAAATTTAAGGCTCTCAAGAAAGATCATGAGTCCTTAACGGCTAAATATGAGGAGTTGAAAACTTCTCATATGATGCTTTTGGTCTCTCATGAGAAGCTTGAGGAAGCTCACGAAGCACTCATTGCCTCTACACTCATTAGGCCAAAAGTAGATATAGGGGTCACATGTGATATTTTTGATGATGCATGTCTAAATGTTGAAAATTGCATTCCTACAAAGACTAGCATATCAACCTCATGTGATGACTTACTTACTATGCTATGCTCATCCACTCTTGATATTGCTTCATGTTCAACAAATAAATCATCTTCATCAAATTCATTGTTGATTGTTGAAAATCATGAGCTCAAGGAGCAAGTTGCCAAACTAAGTAAGAGTTTGGAAAGATGCTTCAAAGGTAAAAATACTCTTGATGAAATTTTAAGCCAACAAAGATGCTCTTTCAACAAGGAGGGACTTGGTTTTGTTCCCAAGAAGGGCAAAAAGCCTTCCTACCAAGCCCCAAGGTTTGTTAAAAGTAATGGAAAATTTTGCAATAAATGTCGAAAAGTTGGTCACATAATTGGTGAATGCCACATAAACAATGTTCCTAAAAATGATGTATTTGATTCTCATTACATGCTTAAGAGAGCTAATAATGGCTCTATCTATGCTAAGTATTTGGGCACTCCTATTTTAGGAGAAAAGAAGAAATCTATTTGGGTGCCAAAGGTCTTGATAACTAACCTACAAGGACCCAAAAGGATTTGGGTACCTAAAAAGGCTTGATCTCTTTTGTAGGTAAACTACCACACCGGAGGATCACATTGGGTGCTTGATAGTGGATGCACTCAACATATGACCGGTGATAGGAAGATGTTCACATCATTTGAAGTTGGTGCCAAGGATCAAGAAAGAGTGACCTTCGGTGACAATAGTAAAGGAAAGGTAGTGGGTCTAGGTAAAATTGCTATCTCAAATGATTTCTCCATTTCAAATGTTTCCTTAGTTGAGTCATTAAATTTCAACTTATTGTCCATTGCTCAACTAAAATTTAGGCCTTTCATGCACATTTAATCCTCAAGAAGTATTTGTAACAAGTATCCATGACAACTCCTTAGTTTTCAAAGGTTTTCGTTTTGGAAATCTCTATTTGGTGGATCTCTCTTCAAATGAAGCTAATTTGAAAACTTGTTTGGTTGCAAAAACTTCATTGGGTTGGCTTTGGCATAGAAGGCTTGCTCATGTGGGAATGAATCAACTAAACAAACTTGCAAAAAGAGATTTGGTTGTTGGGTTGAAAGATATAAAATTTGAAAAAGATAAACTTTGTAGTGCTTGTCAAGCAGGGAGGCAAGTTGCTTGCTCTCATCCTAGCAAAAGCATCATGTCCACTTCTAGACCTTTGGAGCTTTTGCATATTGATTTATTTGGTCCAACAACTTACAAAAGCATCGGTGGAAATAGTTTTTGTCTTGTTATTGTGGATGATTTCTCAAGATTTACTTGGGTTTTCTTTTTACATGACAAAGCTAAGACCTCCGAGATTTTCAAAAAGTTTGCAAAACGAGCTCAAAACGAATTCAACTTTTCTATTGTAAAAGTAAGGAGTGACAATGGATCCGAGTTTAAAAATACAAATATTGAGGATTATTGTGATGATCTCGGCATTAAACATGAGCTTTCCGCCACCTATTCACCACAACAAAATGGTGTTGTGGAAAGAAAGAATAGGACCCTTATTGAGATGGCTAGAACTATGCTTGATGAGTATAGTGTCTCCGACTCTTTTTGGGCGGAAGCTATAAACACTTCTTGCCATGCTTCTAATCGTCTTTATTTGCATCGTCTTTTAAAAAAGACTCCATATGAACTCTTGATTGGACGAAAACCAAATATTGCTTACTTTCGTGTTTTTCGATGTAAATGCTACATTTATAGAAAAGGTGTTAGACTAACCAAGTTTGAAAGTCGTTGTGATGAAGGTTTTCTCCTTGGCTATGCATCAAATAGCAAGGCATACCGAGTGTATAACAAGAACAAAGGTATTGTTGAAGAAACCTCGGATGTTCAATTTGATGAGACTAATGGCTCCCAAGAGGGGCACGAGAATTTGGATGATGTAGGTGATGAAGGCTTGATAAGGGCAATGAAGAAAATGTCAATTGGTGACATCAAGCCTAAAGAAGATGATGAACTTCCATCCTCCACTCAAGTTGAAGCTTCTACTTCCGCTACGCAAAATTTGACTCAACTTGATGAAGATAAAGCCAAAGATCAATCCTCTACTATTCCATCCAAAGTTCACAATGCCACCGCAAAAGATCACCCAATTGATCAAGTCTTGGGTGACATTATTAAGGGTGTTCAAACTAGATCTCGTGTTGCTTCTATTTGTGAACATTACTCGTTTGTTTCTTCTATTGAGCCTAAACATGTAGATGAAGCTCTAAATGACCCGGATTGGATAAATGCTATGCATGAAGAGCTCAACAACTTTGAAAGAAATAAAGTTTGGACATTGGTGGAGAGACCCAAGGAGCACAACGTAATTGGAACAAAGTGGGTTTTTAGGAACAAGCAAGATGAAAACGGGTTGGTCGTGAGAAACAAGGCAAGATTGGTAGCACAAGGATTCACTCAAGTCGAAGGTTTGGATTTTGGTGAAACCTTTGCTCCCGTTGCTAGACTAGAAGCTATTCGCATCTTACTTGCTTTTGCTTCATGTTTTGATATTAAGTTATATCAAATGGATGTGAAAAGTGCTTTCTTGAATGGCGAAATAGCCGAACTAGTTTTTGTTGAACAACCACCCGACTTTGAGAATCCTAAAAATCCTAATCATGTTTATAAACTCTCAAAATCTCTCTATGGTCTAAAACAAGCTCCTAGAGCTTGGTATGAAAGATTGAGAGATTTTCTCCTCTCAAAGGGTTTTAAAATTGGTAAAGTCGACACTACCTTGTTTACAAAAATAATTAATGATGATTTCTTTGTCTGTCAAATTTATGTCGATGATATTATATTCGGTTCTACTAATGAAGAATTGTGCAAAGTTTTTGGTGATATGATGTCTAGGGAATTTGAGATGTCCATGATAGGAGAATTGAGTTTCTTCCTTGGACTTCAAGTCAAGCAACTCAAGAATGGAACCTTTGTGAGCCAAACGAAGTATATTCATGATCTTCTCAAAAGGTTCGGATTGATGGAAGCAAAGCCTATCAAGACCCCTATGGCGACCAACGGGCATCTCGACCTAAATGAGGGAGGTAAACCGGTAGATCAAAAATTATATAGATCCATGATTGGTAGTTTGCTCTATCTTACCGCATCTAGGCCCGATATCATGTTTAGTGTTTGCATGTGTGCTAGATTTCAAGCCGCACCAAAAGATTGTCATTTGATGGCGGTCAAGAGAATTCTAAGATATTTAAAACATTCCATCCATATAGGGTTGTGGTACCCCAAAGGTGCTAAATTTGAGCTAATTGGCTATTCCGATTCGGATTATGCCGGTTGCAAAGTTGATCGTAAAAGCACTTCTGGAGGGTGTCAATTCCTTGGGAGGTCTCTTGTTTCTTGGGCCTCTAAGAAACAAAACTCCGTTGCCCTTTCCACCGCTGAGGCAGAATATGTATCCGCGGGTAGTTGCTGTGCGCAATTACTTTGGATGAGGCAAACCTTGCTTGATTATGGAATAGAATTCTCAAATGTCCCTCTTCTTTGTGACAATGATAGCGCCGTCAAAATTGCCAACAATCCAGTCCAACACTCTAGAACCAAGCATATTGATATTCGCCACCACTTTCTAAGAGATCATGTTGGCAAAGGTGACATTGTCATTAGCCACATAAGAACCGAAGATCAATTAGCAGATATCTTTACCAAACCACTAGATGAATCCCGCTTTTGTAATCTTAGGAATGAATTGAATATAATAGACTTCTCAAATGTGGCTTGAAACCATGCATATGTGTGAGTTTTAGAATTTTCTATCCTTGTGACGTATATGTATGCTTTTATGCTTGCAATGCCATATTTGAAGTTCATGTACTTTTATATGTGTTTCTAAGGCTATACATTTAGGGGGAGTATAAGGTTACTCTTATATGTTGAAAATTGCTCAGGTTGTTGAAAAACAAAATTTGAAAGTTTTGGTATCCTCAAAATTCTATCATTGAGTTAAAAACAAATTTCTCCCATGATTTTATTTCAAGACATATTTTGAACTTTTGTCCAAAACAAAACTTATAGATATGGATCATATGATCATTTTTCGTATTCAAATGTTTTAACTTTATCCATCCTATCAAAAGATATTCAAAGAATTAAAGTTCAGACAAGTGTTCGGACAAGAGTTCGGACGTGTTGAAAACTTTGGCTGCAAACGGTTTCTTTTTGAACTTAAAAATTTGAAAACTTGATGTTTTATAAACCTTGGGAGTTATTCTAAGTTTCTGCAAAGTTTGAAATTTTTCAAAATTATTTTCCTATATTTCTCACTTAAGCTCCTCTTTGTGCTTTGTTTTTAATTGCTGAGCTATAGTGGTGTCGGTCTGACCGGGCCTACATGGCCGGTCCGACCGCCCTTGCTGCGTCGGTCCAACCGGGCCTACATGGCCGGTCAGACCGGGGCTCGGGCAGGGTTATAACTCCCCTCTCTATTCAGTTTTCTCTCCCCTCTATTATTTCCTCTCCTCTCAAACCGAGTTCTTCTCCTCCACTCTTGCCCCCAACCCTAAAAATTTCGTTTCATCGATCTTCTTGCCGGTCCAACCGGTGGATCTTCTCCGGTCTGACCTCGAGTTCATTTTCCCTTGCCGGTAAGAACTTCCTCCGATCAAATCCATGGATTTCATCCTTTTGGAGGCTAGGGTTAGGGTTCTTATTCATGGGCTTGCATGTCAACTTGCCAAGGCTAAATCCTCTTTAAACTCAATTGTTAGCCTTGTGATACTATTTCCCATGCCTCTATGCAATTTGATATGGCAAATTTTGATTATAGAGAAATTTTGTGCAAAAGGGGATTTGAGCCCGGGTTGCTAGGCCGGTCAGACCGGTGGGCAATGGGCGGTCCGATCGACCATGTACTGGCGGTCAGACCGGCCCTATTACCTCGGTCAGACCGGCCTCCCAATGCCTGCCCCTCTTTTGCACATCATTGCTCATTGATGCTTTTGCCCTCTAACAAATTCATAGATTGTCTCAAATCATATCTTTTATCTTATCTGGGTTAAATCTTTGATTCAGTCATGCCTCGCGCCGGCCGTTCTCAAGGAAATGAGCGTCGCTCAAAGTTTGTCGAGGACCGTGGCCAATCATCCCGGCACTTTCAAGATGACAGTGACGAGGACTTTGCATATGAGGATGACAGCTCTGAGAATGAAGAAGAATTAGCACCTCAACCTCCAGCAGCTAGTGAAGATCCTTTTGCATCCTTGGAGTTCAAGGTAGATGTTCGGAATCAAGAGAACTTTGCTCGTCTGCGCCACCACAATCAATTTCTCAGACCAAGAGATACATCAGATCAGCGGTTTCATACAAAATTTCAGAAAGAGGTATTCAACATTGCATATGAAAACCGTTCTTTGGCTCCGCATAAGTGGATTTCTTGGAGGGATCTAAGTGGAGAGGTTGCAGCTCTCAGAAACATATTTGGAACTGTTGGTATAAACAAAATAGTGAGTCTGAAGCAAGATTTCAATTGGGATGTTATCCGTCAGTTTTATGCCACAGTTTTCATACCTGCCACTTGTGATTCTCTTACATGGATGACTGGAGATATCTTTTGCATTGCTACAAAGCAATAAATTCAGAGTGCTTGGGACATAAGGTTCTCTTCTGGCCTCAGACTGCATGATGAGTTCACTCACAATCCTTTGTCAGAAGAAGAGATGGCTCAATTCTACATCCCATCTGCTGCTCACAAGATTGGAGGGGTCACTGGAATGAAGACTCTTCATAGTGTGGCACATCGCATCCTGCGGCACTCCATTTTACCGCGTCTGGGCAACAATGATGCTATTCGAGGTGTTGCTTGGACTCTTCTAGATGCAGTGATGACTGGAAAGAGGTTTGATGTCATCCATTTGATGTTATATGAGATGGCACTCTCAAAAGGTAGCCTCACTCTTGGAGTCTACTATGCTCCGTTTATCATGAGATTAATTTTGAGCAAAGTAGGAAATGTGAATGAGCGCCTTGATATCACTCACTCTCAGTACAGGCCTCGCTTCTCGGCCACTCCTTTGGCTCCAGCCGTCGATCCAGCTGATATGGGAGCAGGACAGGTTCATCCTCAGGACATTCCTAGCAGCTCTTTTGCTCCTCCTCAGAGCTCTGGATCTGGTGCTTATTTTGGTATGGATGCCACCCAGTTCTTTGATCCAGTTCTTCAACAAGTAACAGCTGGCTTTCTTCAGTTAAATTCAAGAATGGATCAAATGGCTCTAGGACAAGAAGCGATCACCTCCCATCTGCAGAACCTTCAAGGTGGTCAAGAGCGTATCAACTCCAGGATTGACACTCTTTCTTCTCGAGTTGATCGGCTAGATTCATCTTCCTCAGTAGGATACCCTCTTCAGTACCAGCGTCGTCGTCGTCGCCTTGATGATTCTCAGCCTCCTTCCCAGAATTAGTCTCTCTTTTTGGTTCTTGATGCCAAAAGGGGGAGAAGCAGTCAGCAGTAGGGGAGAAGGCAGCAGAGGGTTAGGGGAGAAGGAAGCAATAGTAAGAAGGAAAGATTAGGAAGGATCAATCTTTTTATATCGCTATCTATCTATGGTTGTTTATATAACGAACACTATTTGCTTTCCATATCGTACTAAACTTAATTTGAACTATTTGCCTTTATTATGAGAAACTCTCTTTGCTTCATTGAATGTGTGAATTGTGTTTGGAATTATATCTCATATCTTGCTCCATATACTTGTACCCCATCATTTCTTCAGGGGGAGTTTTGCGCTTAATTGTGGATACTTCTACTTTAACATATTTCTTTATCTCTGAAGTGTTTGTCATCAATTACCAAAAAGGGGGAGATTGAAGATCTAGGCCCTATGTGAGTTTTGGTAATTAATGATAAACATGCATTTTGTGGACTAATATTTTTCTTAAGTGTGAAGGAAATGAGTAGGTCCCGCGCAAATGGAGCACAAGATGGAAACCCGAAGATCTGGACGTTTAAAGGCTACGGCAAAAGGTTTGAAGGAATCTAGAAATTGATCGAGGTGTTTTGGAAGCGATCAATTAGGCTAGGTTTAAATTTTGTTTTTGCCGTACTATAAAGAGGGGTTGCATCTTGGTTATGAGTTGATTTTCAAGTGCCAATTTGCATTGCATATAGTATCTTTTGATCATGTGTGATTGTTGCAAAAGTTACTATTTTGGCAAAATTCCTTGAAAAACATATTGCAGCGTTTTGTTGGAGTTGTCTGACCCTGGCGGTCTGACCGACCATGTGGGTCCGATCAGACCGGCTGGAGTTGGGCGGTCCGACCGGCCAGGGGGCCGGTCCGACCGGGTTGCGCGCGTTGGAAAACTGCTGGTTTACAGAGCCGACGGGAGTACTATCGGTCCGACCGAGCCGATGGCCGGTCAGACCGGGTAGGGCCGGTCCGACCGGGCCAGCATGGCCGGTCAGACCGAGGCGTCCTGTCACATTAGTAAATGGCTAGTTTTCTAGCCGTTGCAGTTGAGGTCCTGTCAGACCGGCCCAAGATGGGCGGTCAGACCGACATTGCGCAGAGAGCCACCTAACTTGTGTAACGGCTAGTTTTTGGGTGTGTGGCTATATAAACCCTTGCTACAACTCCTTTGCTAGACTTTTTGCATTCATTTGAGCATTCTTGAGCACAAGAGAGTCTCTCCCACCATTGAGCACTAATTTGAGCACTAGTGAGGTTGGGAAGAAAAAGGGGTGATCAAGTGATTGAGTAAATTGCATTGCATTGGCATTTTGGCACTTGATCCTCTTCTCCTAGCTTTGATTGCAGCTTGTTACTCTTGGAGATTGCCATCTCCTAGACGGCTTGGAGAAGAAACCGGTGATCTCTCCTAGAAGGTTGTGGAGGAGACCCGGGAGGTTGTGAAGGTTGGAGCTCACCTATCCGGAGTGGAGAAGAGCTACCATTAGTGATCGAGGCCCGAGAGTTGCACTTCCGGTGCCGGCTCATCTTCAAGCTAATTTCTCTTTGAGAAATCCGAGGCTTGGTGAAGAGAGCGGTCAAGTGAAACTCGCCTCAACGAGGACGTAGGAAATTGGCAAATTTCCGAACCTCGGGATAAAATTCGGTTGTCTCTTATCCCTTTTTATCTTCGAGCAAGTTTATTTGTGCAAGCTTACTTTTCTAGAGTAATATACTTGTTCTAGAGGTTTGCTACCATTGTCTTAGGACTTTGATCATTGTTTAACTGAAATCGATTTAGTTTTAAAAACCGCCTATTCACCCCCCCTCTAGTCGGTACATCGATCCTACAGTTGGGTATTGGGAACAGGCCATTGATTCGAAAGAATTTTTAAAGGCGCCCATTCACCCCCCCTCTGGTCGCTACTTTCGGTCCTACAGTTTTCCATATCTTATTTAATCTGCATAGCACTCAATAACTTCCTAGTCGTGTAGCCCTCTATCATGGAACCCTCTAGATAAGCACAATTTCATACGGAACCCTTGAAGATAACCATGAGATGCTCGTACGCATACATATTGTGCAGGTACGTTGGACCGACAACAAATATCTAGTCCGCTATATGTATCATATAGTGCTCCATAATATCAAAGTATGAAGGAGGAAAGCACATCTCAAGCTAACACATAGTCTCCCTCATTTGTTTACGTAATTCATTTAACTCTTTAGGGTTGATCACCTTCTTTGATATGACATTGAAGAAGTGACAAATGTGTGTGATCACCATCTTCAGAACTGAATGTTTGATTCCTCTTACTGCGATGGCGAGGAATAGCCCAAGCATAATATGACAATCATGAGTGTTGTAAATGCTCATCCTCAGATTAGCCATGGAGACAATATTCTTTATGTTTCTTGAGAATCCTGTTTGAACTTTGATTCCATGTAGACAGTCGTAGATTGATTTTTTTCTCATCAATTGTGAGATTATAGCTAGTAGTCAGAAGGAAAAATTTTCTATTGGCCATTTCCTGTGGGTGAAGCTCAGGTCTAATTTTGAGAGTTTGAAGGTACCACATTACTAAGGCTGGAACTTTTCTCTCCGTCTTATCTATGCGCTAGTTTGCAATAACATTCATCTTCCTCTTATGTAACATCTTATTCTTCTTCTGGTGGTCATCATAGTCCTCCACATAGTCTTTTGCCCATTTGTATAGACTTGTGTTGCACTGTGGAAAGCTCTCTAACAATTCATACTTTTTTCGATATAGGATACAGTGGTTTGAGCATGCATGCATATTTTGAACGCCCAAAATCAATGGAAAAATCATCTTCTTTGTTTGGTACGTATCAGATGGCAAACCATTGGGTTTCGGCGAAACCTTTTTGAGGAGCTGCAAAAGATCTGAAAAACTAGTTTCGGACCATCCATTGTTGGTCTTCAGTTTCATAAGCTCAAGATTTGTGTACAACACAGTATACCTCTTATCACAACCATGATGTTCGTCGTAAAGAAGGTTCTTTGATGCTTTGTCAAGTGCTTCAAAGTTATCGTAGCCTTTCGTTGTAGTTCTCTGCAACAGAACCTCAGGCGCAACATTTAGCATCAGTTCCTCCACATCAAAGGCGTTGTCATCATTGTGTTGATCAACATCATGTGTTATGTCGGATGTATGATCACAACCTCTTCCGTATTGATGAGCATCATGCAACACATCAGAATCATCAGGAGTGTTTTCATCTATCTCACCGTGTTTGGTCCATATATAGTAGTTCTTCACGAAGCCATTTTTCAACAAGTGAAAGCGTACGGTTTCACAATCTGAACACGGATACATCGCTTCGTTCTTACAAACTTTACAAGGACAATATATTGCCGCTTCACTCAGACGGGAAGCATATTGTTCGACAGCTTTAGTAAATTCATTTACATGATTAAAATATGCCACCACATCTCCCTCGTTAGACGATTACATCAAGGACCTGTGCTCCATCTAAAACATATTATTTTTAAAAAAAATATTAATAAAAGGCTACCTATTCATTATAATTAATCCTAGTATTTTTTTAAATTAAAAGTATATTGATTTCTCTCTCCTAACAACATTAATTAACTATATTGGTTTCTCTCTCCAACCAACATAGATCTAGATCTATAATCATAAATTAAACTAAAAAAGTTATTAAAACAAGGTAAAAATGTATACAAGTGATGAAAAATTGTGAGGATGGTCATTTTTGTTCATTTGGGAGAAAGAAACACGATAAATGAAATAATATTTAAAAATTTCTATGCACAAACCCTAGATTAGTAAAACGCTAATAACTCATTATACACTTAATTAAAGAAAAAAATAAATGTGATATTCGGCATGGATTTACCTCCTAGAACGAAATCCTTGAAAAAAAAATGAAAACAAAGTCTCCCCATCCACTTTCTAGATCTATGTCACCATTGTACGGACGAAATTACGAACTCATGTAGCCTCGGGCTCGGGGAGGAAGAAGGAGTGTATTTATAGCAGGAATAGTAGTGGCGGTCGCATGTGATGCCATCAGCACATTAGTGACAAACAGCGTAGGAGTGGCGGGCCGTTTTCTGGCCCGACACCACTAGTGCCTACACTAGTGGCGGTCGGTGTTGGCATCAGCACCGATTACCACTAGTAGTGGCAGGCGCTGGTGCTGGCAGTGGCTAGTGCAACTGTAGTGGCGGGCCACTAATGGCCTGCCACTATAGTGAAATCGCCCAACGCCACCACAGTTCGTGTTTGTAGTAATGTTCTGCCCTAAAGTACGAGAATGGTTGTTTTAGCCTAAATATATGGTGGCTGCTTTTGTATGGTTTCTTGTATTTGTCTACCATTGATGCTCTGTACTGTAGTTTGGCTATGTGTAATAACAACCTTAGTAGTATCTTTTAGGTCTTCCTTGCAAAAAAAATGCAAGACATGTTAACATTATTAGTTCTATGCTAATACTTGTGTATGCATCTAAAAAATATATGTTTGTCTTTTGAAAAGTGATACATTATTTGATTGCAAGCTAGATTTTCTTAGTAGTATTTCGTTGTCCTTTATTTATTGCTCCACAAAGATGTGAATCTGAGTCGGATGTCTAGGTTTTTATAAAATAGCTAAAAAGATAGCTCTTAATAGGGGTGACAAATTATACTAGGATGTATGTTCTTGCATTGCTTGCTTTTGCATCCAATTTATTATGAAGCTTCAGTTATTCAGTACTTTTTAAGTTTGTACTTTTTAATCATTTTTCTACTGATTCTCATTTGAGGATTTCTTTTTTGTTGATATGCTTTCCTCGTATTACGGGTGTGCCTTCGCAATAATTCCTTTTTTGGCTTATTCATTTCTTCAGGCACCTTCAATGTGAGTCACATAAACCCTTTATCTGAACTATGATTATTATACGGGGCGGCTCGATCTTCTCGCTGAGCTTGATGTAGATGAAGGATAACATGTGAGACACTAACGATTATCCGGTTGTTCTCCTACTACCAATGTAACATATCTCAACCCTGTATATATTCGCAACACCACACACTTGTGCACGTAGCCGCCAGCCATGAAGCAGCACTCCTATGTCCTAATTCCCAATGGAACAGCAGATAACACTTGACTTTCCCAGTAGCAATCACACCAGATCGAAACAAAGTGGAGGTAAAATTCCTGATCGAAACAAATATGAATTCGTGATGAACTTGAATTTGAATCAAACTAATTTCAAAAATAAATAGACAAGTTTGCTATGGCCAGCTACTTCTACATATAGGGGGTATTTAAGAGGCTAGTGATGCATGGGGGTCATCCAAAGAGAAACCTAGATGAATACAACTCGGTTACAAGGCTCATGGGCTTCAGACTGAATAAGTAACATGCATTGTTGTCGTGATGGCGATTTGCTCGGATAGAATCTAGAGGTGTAGCTAGATCGGTTAGCAAGAGGACTTCTCAATCATTCCAAAGAGTCCAAGATCATCCAAATTCGAGCTTCCATGTAAATGTTACGCATGATTTAATTTGGTGTTGTCCCTAAAGTCCGCGTCCAAGTCCAAGATGTCTAAAACTTTATCTCCACCTTCTATTGGCACAAAAGAAACGTCCCAAACTTGTATATTATATTTGGATGGCCTTGGCTTGGTCCCCAATCAACTTCAATGATGATCCACTGCCTTGATATGCTCACAACATGTCACTTTATCCATGTAAGTATTTCTATAATTTAATAGCAACACATTTCATGGTGTAGTGTACATTGTTCAAATAAATAAAATGTAAATTTAATATAGAATGCATGCACCTTGGGTTGTTTATTATAAAGCATATGGATGGTAATATCCTAGCTGGTGATGTCCTCATCATTCTCTCCTTCTTGGCTACAAACTGTCCTCAGTTTGTTCTTGTATATGTAGTCATTGTAGCTCCGAGCAAAAAAGATATTTTTTAGGGGAAAATATTTCATCTTGGACAGTCCAAGGACTTTCAAGTTAACACACGCAAAAGAAACGAAGTCAGAAACTCTATTCTCCGAAGACCTTACAAGCAATGAGGCTCCATCGGTTCGGAGCCTTAAACAGTAGAGACCTCCGTCAAAGCTTCGGTATAACAAAGCCTCTCAAAGCCTCTTCACCCGAAGGGGAGTTGCTATCAAGGACAGTAGATTTATCTTCCCACTAATTAGATTACTTTCTTACTCTTTTACCCCTACGAAGAATACTAAACAGTATCTTCATAGTCGGTTGTAATTAGAGGGTAAAGAAGTCTTTTCCCTATGTATTTGGTCTATAAATACCTCTCTTCACTCTGTAAAGGGTATCGAATACTCAAATATTCAATACATACTTCGAATTATCTGAAGCTATTATCCATCTCGGAGGCTTGGAATAGTTTACTCAAACAGACACTTCGTTTGTCAAGCACTTAGTTTCCTAAACTTGTTAGCGTAATCTTTTACGCCAACGGATATAATTGTGCAGTATCACTTGTTCTTTTGTTACATTGAGAATAGGAGGAAACCAACTCACCTTAACATTCTGTTGTTCAAGTGTCAGTGAAGAATCACCCTTGATGAAAGGAGAGGAGACTATGGTGTTGTTGAATCGCTCAATACACTTTCCTTCTTAAAAACTAACTTGTGTATTTAAATCAAAACAAGAGAGTCTTCGGATAATAGGATGAGTTAAAACACCTTGCTCGAAAATATTATTTTCAGGCTTTACGTGCAGTTTCAAATCAGAACATATATAAATTCTATGCACAAAGTATACTCCTTTTTCATTATATTTGCCAATTACATGAAAAGTGATATGAGTAGGACATAGCAAGTCAGTTCTAGTGAATAATTTCTCATTTAATTCACTAAGTTCACAAAGATTATCAAATTCAATATAACCGCAAGTATTTAAACAAGATAACAATTTTCGTTCTTCCTTTTAACTAGCAATGTGAACAACATGTATCAGATCATTGAAATGTTCAACAGCAAAATCAACATGTTCATTCACTAGTTGTGCAACAGATATAAGTGAAGCATTGCACAACTCTTCTTTATCACAAGGAATAGCATGAAAATCATCTTGTGATAAATGAATTTCAGAAATAGGTTCCACTATTTGCTCCATACCTCGTAATGGTGGCAAACTAGCAGGTACCTTCTCTGAAAACACATAACAAAATTTCTGCAAAATAGTAGAAACACCAAGGGAGGGAGGGGTAATGTCATTAGTAATCAGAATCTCACCCCTGCACATGAGCTCATGTGGAACAGAAGTGAGATCCTTGCGAAACTTTGTCATATCAGAATTCAACTCGAATTTTTGTTGAGATTCATCCACTATTTGTTACGTTGGCGTTGGCCTCAAAGTAATCTCTGAGACAAGAACAGCACCATCACCAATCTTATAATATAAATCCTCATTGACCAACATTACCTTTTTATTTGGACAATACGCTTCACTAGTCGGTCTAGAAGAAAACTGACCTCTAGCTGCAATGGAACGACAAGCAACCTTGATGTCTTCAGCAATCTAAAGTTCAACCTCACGTGCTTGGTGTAACAAATCTGTCATGTCATCATATTTGTGATGCCGAACAATGCGCTTGATGTTGTATGTTAACCCAGAAAGAAAATGTTGCATGGTTTGCTCGGGCTATTCACGTACTCTAGCTCGATGTATGATCAACTTCATTTCTTATAATAATCATCCATAGTCATAATACCTTGCTTCAAATTCTGCAATTTATCATATTGAGAGGGGATATATTTGCGAGGAACAAAACGCTCATGCATGACTTCCTTCATAGTTCTCCATGTAACAATTGTTGGTTCACCATCTTCTTGTCTAGTATGCACTAGATTATCCCACCAACGCAAAGCATAACCAGCAAATTGAGAAGATGCCAGCTTGAATTTTCTATTCTATGTATAATCATGTAGGCTCCAAAACTTTTTCATCTTTAACTCCCATGTGAGGTATTCTTCAATATCAGTAGGTCGTGCAAACATGGGTATAGAAAATTTTGGTTTGCCTAGTCCATCATCTACACGGTTAGCCGGTGCAACATCAACATCAAACATTAGATGACGAACAAAACCATGGACTCCATTGCCACGACCTCCATTGCCATGGCCTCCATTGCCATGACCTCCATTGCTGCAGCCATGCTGATCATTATAAACACTTGTCTCTCCATCATTATCAGATTCATCCACATGTTGCTGGTTGTGTTGACGATCAAACGACGTTTGCAAGGTTGCTACAACATGTGTTAAGTCTGTGATAGAACGTTGAAGTGTTGTCACTTGCCTTTGTGCTGCTTGAACCGTGTGAATAGCGTCATCTACTTTCAGCTTTACATTCTGCATATCAGTAGAAAGCAGTTCAACAACATGGTCAATTTTCACCTTCAAGTGATCGTGGAGTGCTTCACATTCATTCCAATGCAGCAGCGAAGTAGGATCATTTTTCTGCAAAACAATAATACACTTGTCCTCGGAAGACATTATTTAGTAGACACAAAATAGATAAACAGAATAAGAAGAAAGAAAAAATGGGATATATGTGAGACGACTCTCAACTCTCTCAACTGAAAGAAAACAATGTATCTTACCGTTCTAGAGTGAATTAGAGTAGCTTTCCGACTTGTACGAGCAGAACGTGCACGAATGTGATGTAGCGAATACCAAGGGTGAAAACTATCACACAGCAGACCAGGGTATATAGTGGAGTTTGGTTGGGAGACCTAACAACACCAATTCAAAAATCCTAGTGCTATTCGTATGACACATGACTCAATTGGAAACACACACGTGGAGATAAATGGGGCCATTGCAACTTTAGAGATGAGCTTAAAATCAACGTTGGAGTAATGCTCATATTGCAACGCACAGGGAGAGACGCTAGCAATAACTCAAATAAGGTGGCACATGATTGCTCTCATCTAATAGTGAAACGAAAGAGGCATGACAGAAGTTGAAACTTCAAATAAATATTCCAAACAGAATTAACCACTTTCGGCAAAGAGTTTCCAAGCCCTCTGCAAGATTCCTTTGCAATCTCCATGGACTTTAGCGTGCTAAAGAGTTCGTCGCAAGTTAATGTGTCATAACTTGCAGACTCCTTAATGCTAGAAATCTTTACTTCCCATATGCCACGGTCAAGGACATAGAGAAACTTGATAGCACGTTCATGATCAAAATAAGCTAAAGTTCTAGTGGAACGCAAATTGCTCACAATGTTATCAAATCTAGGAAATATGGCATCAATAGATTCACCAAGGCTCTGCACAAACATTTGGTACTATTGATTGTAAGTGCTTTGGCGTATGGCCTTGATCTGAGTTGTGCCCTCATGAAATACAGTGAGTGTGGACCAAATCTCCCTAGCAGTATAATGAACAATATATTTCTAGCTTTGCAGTTAGCAGTATATTTCAAGCTTTGCAGTTAGCAGTATATTTCTAGCTTTGTAGTTAGCAGTATACTGATCATTCTTAGCATGAGTAATGCAAGTCTCAGGGATGGAGTATTGTGACTCCACAATCTCCCAAATTACACTTCCTTTGCTTTGTAAATAAGCCTCCATGCGCACCTCCCAATATACAAAGTCCGTCCCATTGAACAAAGGGATTTTGCTAACTCTATCTATGTCGCTAATGGATCACAAAACAGGTTATGGTCAACTGGAGATCTTAACATGCTCTGATACCAATTGTCGGACTGAAACGGGCGACTAGAGGGGGTGAATAGGCGGCTCACCAATGCTCCTCTAAAAGAACAAACGGAAACAAATAAGATTGCACAGCAAAAACTTAGACAAAGCTAGTGCTATCACTCTCCTATCATATATTATATGATGCGATAGTTTGAGAGATCATAAGCATTGAAAATAATCTAGCCTTCAAAAACCAACCGATGTCCTATTTGAAAAGACACCCATATGAAACACACAAGTCAGATTAAGGACCATTCACATACTAAAGAAGCTCATCATCAAACGCATGGGAAACATCCACAATTCACTGATAGATCAACGGTTATGTGAAAGCACTGTA
This sequence comes from Zizania palustris, assembly GCA_019279435.1. Classification (NCBI taxonomy): domain Eukaryota; kingdom Viridiplantae; phylum Streptophyta; class Magnoliopsida; order Poales; family Poaceae; genus Zizania; species Zizania palustris. The sequence continues at coordinate 61,515,843 of JAAALK010000080.1, read as the reverse complement.
TTTAATTCATTTAATCTAGACGAAATAAATGCATGAAACAATTAAATTTAGCATAGACTATTCAAAAATAAAATATAGCAATTTCATGAGGATCAAGGGAGATTAGTGTTTTCCTAATTGGCACCGTGCTCGTCGTGTGAATTGTGGCACCTTCCCTGTGTTGTCCGGCTTCCCCTCGTGGACTCCTTCTCGCACCGAATGCAGAGCACCGAGTGCCTTCACCTCCTGGGACCTCATGTCGCCCAATGCAGCATGACGCTATGAGCTCGCTAACGCCGCTAGACTATAGCTCCACCCCACGCTACATGCACCCGCGTGACTGAGCCAAAGGCCAAGCGCTCCTACACCAAAGGCTCCTGGTGGCCCTTAGAAAACCGGACGAGTGGACTGGAGGCACTGTTCCTCGAGAAGGAACCGACGGCAAGAAAAACAGCTATAGTGATCACTGAAGAAAACCGACACCTAGAGCTCGCCAAAGAAGCCTACTCGCCCTCAAAGAAAGAAAAGTGTGGTGCTCAGCTATCAAAAACAGCGACTGCTGCAAAGGTGGAAGAAGGTAAAGAAAAATTGAACTCTGATTTTCTTTTGGATGAGTTGGTAGAAACCCTAGAACTATGGGGCCTTTTATATGCAATTCAAAAATAGGAAAAGACATAAATACCCCTAGGGTTTTTTACAGACTCGAAGGCCCATAGGGCTAAAAACGTAAAATCCTATCAAAAGGTAATTTGTTCTGATTCGAAGATTTCGTAGAGACTATGGCTCCACTTCAGGACGCTTTGAGCTCAATCCGACGGTTTTGAGCCAAAACCAACAAAGCCCTCCAGAACAACGACATGTGGCACCAATCCACGAACTCGACCGCCAACAATTCTCTCCCGCTCTCGAACCGTCGAGCCGCCTTATCACTTGCACTGGCCTCCTTTTCGCTGATTTGGTCAACATGTTATCTCGATCATCCATCCATCTATGTCTTGCTTTATCTCCACGTGTACGCCTGAGATCTTCCTCAACTTCACCCGACAGCCTTGATCGTCTGGTATCAAGCTCCCCGCTTGACCCCGATCACCCGCTATTGATAGTTGACTTGCATGTTAACCCTGCATAACATGAGACAAGCAAAACATGAATCTCCATGTAGAATACACAGTGATCCCCTCAGTGAACACACATAGACAAACACACGCCTAAACCATTAAATCCGGCAAACATTTCAATCACTCATCACTAAAATAAAACCATAGTGCAAATCCCACTTGGCTTTAACGAGTCTTGCATATGTGAGTTCACTGATAAATTATTCATGATATATACTTCGTAATAAGTATTTATCATTTTGTTCACAGATTTGTTTTGTTGTTTAATTATTTCTCATTGAATGTGCAACATTCATGTTTCGACATCATCTGTCAAACCAACAAAGGAGAAGTCTTTAAAGGTAGCTTTTTTATCTTACTTTTGTAATTACATATTTATTTAATTAAATGATTATTGAGTGTACTAGAAAAATATGTAACTTGCTAAACAAAATAGTGGATTTAATGACATATAATAATGTTAAAATCATGTTAAGAGTCCATGTTCTTTATGACTTTACTTATTATGCTCTTACCAACTACTAATTCATATGTTATGTTAGCAATGCTAAGCAAAATTGGAGATAAAACAAAGCAGTGCATAGGTTCAAAGTTGAAACATCCTAAATTGAGTCTCTATGACAATTAAAGCTTGTATATTACAAATGATTATGAATCTTTACTATTGAGCAGCATGACATTGTAATGTCTTAGTGGTAATATCCTTTCATGAGATCAAAATTATATTTTTGTTCACTTTTGTAACATGTCACATGTTCGGTCAAGCCAGCTGAGAGAAGTTGGCACATTTTCGTAGTTATTGGCAAACTACATTGATTTTCTTAATCAACGCTTTTATGCGATTAATTATTAGTCTGATATAATTGGTTGTCATGTCACTCCAAATTCAGGGATTTATTCCTCTTATTACACAAGGACAGCAAGCCTGAAACTAAACTCTGTTATGTCATATTCATTTTCCCCTGTCAAACTAGCTAGGATGAAGTACTGCGGTGTAAAAGATATCAGTGCTGCCTAGGATTCGCTAATGATATATCCTTAGGACTAAATAAAATTATTGTGCCGATGACATCATCGTAAATGTTAAAATTATACATGCAAATGTTATAATTATACATGTGTTCTAAATTCAAGTATTTTATTTAGTCTTACATAATTATTTTTTAGACGTTAAGTGTGTTCTAAAACCAATTTAACCACAATGAACATTACAGGTGGCGTACGCGCCTCTGCATCTAGTAGCAAATAATGGGCCGCTGAGTATGTAAATTGGGAGAAGAATGTTAAAGAAACCTTCTTTTCAAGTGTGGGATGTGCATGGAAACAACTGAAATGTAGGGTCTCTTTGGGAGCTTCTGGTGGCGGCTGGCTCAGCGACTTTAATCTAAAGCTGAAATAAATGGTTCAGATTCTAGCTCAGATTGTGAGAAACAGTAGCTACAGAATCTGAAAATGAACTAGAATCTAAAAGTTGAAAAATACTATTTTCTAGATTGTCATCAGCTGGATACCAGACTATCCAGTTACTCAAACTAATTAGTTACTGAGAATTTCTAAAATCTCTAGCTACGAGAAACTCCCCGAACAAACCCCTACTCTTCTACCGTTTACATCACGGGCCGTTGCTTTGTAGAGCCTTGTCCACGATGAAAAGCTGGATCTATCTTTACCTTTCTACTTGTTTAAACAAGTCCGCCGGCATGTAGGCCGTGAGCTTGACAACTTGCAACAATTGATCACCAGAAAACAAGCAAAGCAACTAATCATTCTCGATCGATCGCATGCATGATTGATGATAAAATGTTTGCTTCATTTTTTCAATCAATTTTTGGTTAAACGATAAAAGATGAAATACATAAATATATAAATATGAAATAAAATTTGTTTTTTTAACAATAATAGCTTGTCACCATTACAAAGTAAAAGTTTTAAATATCCTAAGAAAAAAATGAAATAAATAAGTATAGAATAAATTTTTGGTTTGTGATGTATGATTATCCATTCGATGATAAGCTTATTATATTGGCTATTAATTAGGTATATAGAATCATCATTCGCTATTGTTAAGCTCGAAAAAACATCATAGTCGATCCAAAGCTACTCCAATCAAAACTATATAATTTTTATAGTTAACATAAATTTTTTAACTGTTTTTTCAGAATATACAGCTAAACCAAACCCACGCTTAGTTTTATATTCAAACGTGTGTATAGTTTGTGAGTTTGAGGAATAATTAAGAATCGAAGCCACGAGTTAAAGTGTAATCCCAATACAGACACTATTAAATATGTTTTATATTTTCTATGTCATATAGACATTATATATAAAAACTATATTCTAAATGAATGATCTCTTCAAAATAAATTCCGATTCAATCATAACTTTTCTCTTTTCCTATATATGTCAGTCTCATCTTCTTCTTAGTTATTATGTCGATCTTGTTTTTTAAATGAGAAACAATTTTTCTCTTCTTTCTAACTCTATTATCGTATCATCTTGTTAATTACATATCATATTAATTAATATTAGACATTGCATTAGGACTGCCCTAAGCTATCGGATAGCTTAATCGTCGAGCCATCCTTATCTACCTCAATTAAAAAGAGTTGAAACGCGGGAGCGCGCGCGTGGCAACGTTGACGTCTGGCTTGTCAACGTCTCGTGGTTGCTCGATCGACCGACCACCGACCTCGCCGGTGTGTGTGGCCGGCAAAGCGCCGGCGATCACCTCGCGCTTTTGGGATGTCTAGCGTGGAGATGGAAAGGAGTGGCACAGTTGAATCAGCTGCTGCCCATTTGGCAACTACGTGATCGATGGAAGAGGGCACTCTACATGTGCGTCGCTTGCAGCAGCAAAACGGCTCTACGTCAAGGTTAAGCTAGGGTTAAATGGTTTGCAGCATCCTTCTAATATATTGGAGATCCTGTTTAGCGTGGATTTAGATTAAATATAGCTCTACATTTTTATACTATTTTCTCATTTTCAAATGATTTTATGATGAATTAAATTTAACTAAATAGTTGTTTAGTCGTATGACTGGATTATAATTCTTAAGAAAGAGATCACACTGGTTAAAAACGAGTATTAATCTCTAAATATTTTATATGTTATATTCTGCATCGAATCCGGATTGGGTTCAGTTAGGTCCACTGAACCTAGGGACGTACGTCTAGGCCCATTTAGTTCACGCTATATATATATTTATATATCTTGTATGTCATAGAGGAAATTAAGTCAGTCATTATTATCCTCTACATTTCTGCAAAACTTCTTCTATCTCATATAGTGAGTTTTGTCGACTAGCGCCCATGGTTTTTTCATGTAAGGGTTTTTCATGTTAAATCTCGTGTCTCTCATGTGTGATCATGTGCTTAATTTTATAACAAGTTGATCAATTCAGAGAGAGTTTGAGAAAAAAACAGAAAAAATCCATATTTACAGTAACCCTAGCGGTTACTGTTCATCTTTCCTACCTGGGCGCCGCCGGCTCCCCACGCCGCCATCGGGCTCCTGCACCGCCGCCGACTCTTCCCAGATGCATCCATGCTAGCAATGCCATTGGATCCCCACTGTCAGCTCCGTCCTATGCGACCGGCTCGTAGGTTTCCTATCTCCTCGTGCAACGCGCTGAGGAGGGGACATTGCTAGAGAGCCACTCGTCCATGAGCAGTCGCCACTAGGCCGCCACCAGCTTCGGGTCCCATCTACCAAACCAACTCAACCGGCCACCGAGGCCGTCGTTGCCACTAGCCTTCCCCTCCAGCTCCCCAAGCTGCCCCTTGGGCCATCATTGCTGCCGCTGGGTGCACCGACAGTTCCTGCCCCTACTTCCCATGGCTACAATTGATTTGCCACAAAATTCCTACCACAGAAGATCCATCGGGCACACAAAATCTAGATCAACTTCCACAGAAGATCCAAATAGTGAGTTGTTTGCTATGCGCACCCCATTTCTTATATGCGGAAGTTATTTCGGGTATGGATTGTATTAGTATACTGTGATGTCATTCGGACACACAATTGCCCCCACGTTCTTCATGAATATGATGAACAATGACTTCATGGAATTCTTGGACATGTTCATCGTAGTATTCATCGACGACATCCTCATCTACTCCAATAACAAGGAAGAGCATGAAGCTCATCTCCGTCTGACTTTCGGAAAGTTACGGGATAATCAGTTATATGACAAGTGTAGCAAGTGTGAATTCTAGTCGTCCGAAGTGAAATTTCTAGGGCATGTCATATCAGCCGGAGGGATAGCAGTGGACCCAACCACCGTGGAAGCAGTAACAAACTGGTTGTAGCCAATGAATGAGTCTGAGATCTGTAGTTTTCTGGGACTAGCCGGATATTACTACCGGTTTATCGAAATTTTTTCCAAGATCGCCAAACCCCTGACTGGATTGTTGCAGAAGGAAGTAAAGATCGAATGCACTCCAGCCTGTGAAGGAAGCTTCCAGACCCTCAAGAAGAAGCTTGTGTCACCCCCATGTTGACTCTGCCCAACATCCAGAAGGACTTCCACGTCTATTGTGATGCCTCTCGTCTAGGATTAAGGTGTGTTCTCATGCAAGACGGGAAGGTGATATCATACGCCTCATGACAATTGAGACCTCACGAGTTTGAACTACCCTACGCATGACCTGGAGTTAGCAGCGGTAGTTCATGTGCTAAAAATATGGAGGCATTATCTTGTCGGTAACAGATGTGAAGTTTTCACCGACCACAAGAGCATCAAATACATTAGGGTGGGCTGACTGTACCCCTCGAGTTAGAAGATGATGTATTACACATGTTTACATTCTGTACTAATAACCTGACCTCATTAAATGCTTTACAACTGTATTTTTCTACAAACATGAGCCACTGCCTTCCTTGTTATTACCTTGCATTATAATTGCATTCGGTGGCTTGCTGAGTATGATTGTACTCACCCCCGTTGACTTACACCACCAAAGGCAGTATACTATGAGGAGGATGACGGTCTGGAGTAGCGACCTAGTCAAGGCGCTAGACTAGAAGGAGGCGTTCATCTACAGGATTTATTTTATTAGTTTCTCTTTTATTTAACTCTTTTGTAATAATATGGTCTACGAACCATGATTGATTGACATATTGTATGCAGTCGTGCGATGAACGTCTTGTTTTGTTGATTTTCTATGGAATTTCAATAAAGTCCCAATTTTATTAAATCTGGGCGTTACAAGATGGTATCAGAGTTGACTTGAATGTAGGAAGCCAAACATACCAAGCCTTAGGATTTATATTACTAGTATTTTTACAAACTACTTAATATCTCATCTTCCAAAATCTTTACAAAATTCTCTCTTTTTGTAGATGCCGATTGACACCATGGGCAGTTTCCTCCGTGATCGCATCGGCTTCGTCCGCGAGCTCCCCATGCTCGTGGATTTCCTCAGATTTGAGCACGAGCCCACGTTCCATGGGATCTTTCCCAATGTGAATGAGGGATACTGTGAGGTCACCATTGTCATCCGCGCCTCCGGCACACACCCAACCTTCTACATGCACGGAGTTGGTGGACCGACGTTTGAGGTGGCTAGCCAGCGTGCTGCATTCCAAGCCCTCTCTGAGCTCTAGATGGTATATGACGGGCAGCTACATGGCCCCGCCTACTGCTTCATGCCCATGTGCACCCCGGGGAGTCACCGCAGCGTCTACGTCAGCACCTAATCCCAGCGCAACTCCATCATCGCCCGCAGCACGCGTCTGCTCCAGGCGATGGACGATCTTCATACTGAGGTGGTACTCGACGCCGACAGCCAGCATGATACGATCGACTACTACTGCCACACAATAGAGAGCTTGAACCGCGAGAATGGAGAGCTCCGTCGCCAGGTCCAGCAGGGGCGTCACTTGGCCGCTGTGGTAGCAAAGTTGCAGCGTCAGAACGAGATACTATGCCAGGGCATCGCTGAGAATGCTCAGCTTCGTCGCTAGATCGAGGAGCTGAAGAAGGATCTTGAGGAGGTTGCTCTCCTTCCACCGTGCAAGCGGAAGGCACTTAGGACCCGCTCGGCCAAGCCGAAGAGGAGATCGCACACGGCATCATCTGCCAACTATCCCACACCACGACTCCTTCAATGACCATCACCGCCGAGCCGACGATCGAGCCCTCCCCCGAGCTGTGATCAGATTAATAGTGCAAGGATTAGACGCTAGTTTACGATTTATTGTGTTTGATTTTGCTATGATTGTAGTGCCGCTCATGACAAATATAAGGCATGGGTGAGAATTAAATAAGAGTTAGAAATAATGATGTAATCATCCAAACTATTAAGTCTAAACATTTATTTGAGAAATAAAAGCTAGAAGTTTTCCCTTAAATTTATTTCTCCTTTGGAACCCCCTTATCTTCAGGATGGCCAACGAATAAGGATCGGATGCCCAATGGAACGGGAATGACTCCGGAAATCTACCTCAGTAGGGAGCAACCTGCCAACAGAGGCCCCCGTCGCCAATCATCCCACCTTGGCTGAGATGATGGCGAATCAAAACTAGCTGATCGCCACACTGCTGACTAAGATGCATCAGCAACAAAACCAGATGCAAGAACAGCAGGCACAGTTGTTCTGTCTCCAGCAGCAGCAACCAGAGCCTCCCCACAGACTAGCTTCCCATGGACCGGCACCAGTTTCTCATCTCTTTGAGTTTCTACGTGTTTGGCACCCAACGTTCTCCAGCACCACCAACCCGATGGAGGCAGGTGACTGTTTGAGAACCATCGACAAGAAGCTAGACCTTCTCCCGTGTACCGAGTAGAAGTGAGTGGCATTCACCGCTCATCAGCTCCAAGGACCCGCCGTGGAGTGTTGGGATAATTTCCGCGAGACTCAGCCTGAGGGCCATGAGATTTCATGGGCTGAGTTCACCGCCGCCTTTCACGCCGCGCATGTCCCGGAGGGCGTCATAGCCTAGAAACAACAAGAGTTCCGGGATCTGCAACAAGGAAGTAGGTCCGTAACAAAGTACCTACATGAGTTCAACCAGCTAGCCCGGTATGCACCAGAGGAGGTATGCACGGACGCAGCCCGCCGGTCCAAGTTTCTTCGGGGACTTCAGGATGAACTATCTCTTCAGTTAGTCTCTAGAGATTATGCCAACTTCCAGAAGTTGGTAAACAAGGCAATTATCCAGGAGACTGAGCAGAACAAGATGGATCTAAAGAAGAAAAATATGATCTCCTTTCGTCAACACTAGTGGATGGCACAGCGGCCCCGCTTCACACCTCCCCAACCGGCACCTCACTACCATCCGTGCCCCGCTTATAGGCCAGCTCCGCTTGCCAGCAACCCGGGAGCCAGAAACCCTTGTGAGAAACCATGTTGAAGAATATGGTTTTGATATTCCAGATGTGATGAGTGATTGTCAACGGAAGTCAAAGAAAGGGAGAGATGAAGATCTGGCGAGTCTGAGGCGCATGTGACTCAGGTACACGGGCAGTGAGCGACGGCCGGGCAGAGGATCCACGGAGTCAGGGCTGGCCCAATCCGGGTACATGGCTAGGAGCGGCAGATGATCCACTGGTCTGTTGACTGGGTTTGACTCAGGTACACGGGCGGCGAGCGATTGCCGGGCTGAGGAAGCTGCGGGGTCGGGTCGGCCCAATCCGGGTACCCAGTGCGAAGACGGTGGACGCTTTGTCAATTTCGGCGTAAAACTGACAATCTATGTTTAATTCGTTTTTTTAGGATATTAATATTCAGTTTTTAAGTTTAGAATATTTTTATTTGAGTCCAGTAATTTTTCTAAGAATATTTTAGTAATTTTCAGAATTTATTTTAGAGTCAATTTATTTTAACCGAGGATAAATTAGTCTTTTCATGTATTAGGATTTGCCTTTAAATAGGCCCCTATCTTCTTGGGATAGATGACTGTTTTCAATAACCAATCTACAGTCCAAAAAAATTCACCATCGGCTCATCTGTTTCTCTCCGGTTTCTTGTTCATCCGCGCATCTTCTCGTTTTTTATTTTCGGAGCAATTTGCCAGCCGAAGCAGTAGAGCAGAGCAGGCCTGTGCGGCAGCCTAGGCTGCGTAGCTGTACGGCTCGTAGCAGCTAGCCTGTGCGGCAGCACACATTCACCTGCGGTCAAAGCAAGCGGCAGCAAGTGAGGTAATTTAATTTGGCTGATTTCTTGGTTGCTTCCATGGGAATCTGCAGCTACGGCAGGAAGTTTTTTTCCACGGGAGCTCGGGCAGCGCAGGCGCAGGGCTCCACCTGAGTGGTAGCATCTGTGCTAGACGCGGAGATCAAAACGAGAGAAGTAGCAGGCGAAATTTCCACAGCGGAAGAAGGCAGATGCATGCAACTAACGAGCGAACACAAGTAATTTGTTTTTAATCTACTATTTTTCAGTTAGATCAAGTAATTCAATAATTATTTATCTTTAATTAAAATATAGATCTGTTAGTTATTTCGTAGTTATTCTTTATTATCTGCTAGATCATATTAGTACTTTCGTATTATGTATGTAAAGAATTTTAATCTGCTCGTATAAAAGGAAATCAAAATTAATTAAGATATTAAATATTTTAGGATTATTTCGGAATTAATTTTTGAATGATCCATGATTTACTCATTTGATTAGTATTTTATTTTTAGACTGCTATATAAATATTTCGTGAAATATCTAGGTGTTTTTATTTACTGCAGTATTTTTATTTAGTTTACCTTTGGATATCATTTTAATTAGGACACTGGTTATTTCTAGTCTAGACAACTTAAGTTCGAGTAATTTGCTTTGCTAATATTATTTGGTTGGTTAAGTTGTTTAGGGTGTAGGGATTAAAATATAGTTTAGTAAGAAATTGTTAGGCGCCCATTCACCCCCCCTCTGGTCGCTACTTTCGGTCCTACACCTTGCCCCGTTCCCGTGACACCAGCTGCCCCACCTGCCCCTGCCAAGAAAGCGGAGGTCCTGTGCGACAAGCATGGCAAGCCGGTGATTTGCTTCAACTGCCGCCAGGAGGGACACTATTCTCACCAGTGTCCTCATCCCAAGCATCCATAAGGGATCGTGGCGAACCCCGCGATTCGCACCTGTGTCAATCATGTCTCTGCGGAAGAAGCTCAGGCCACACCAGAGATTGTCATGGGTAAGTTTTCTATAAATTCAATACCCGCGGTTATTTTATTCGACACTAGAGCAACTCATTCCTTTATATCAGCAAGTTTTGTGAAAACACATAATCTGAATGAGTGTGAGCTAGCAAGACCGGTATTGATAGCCACCACCAGCAACCAAACCCTAGCCCATTTCTATAGTCCAAGGGTATGGGTAGATATCCAAGGCATAATTTTATTGGCAGACCCCATCCTAATAGAATGTAAAGGTTTGGACCTCATCCTAGGAATGGATTGGTTGAACAAGCACAAAGGGGTGATATAATGTGCAAGAAGGAAAGTAACCGTTACCAGCGAAGAGGGAGCTGTCGTCACGTTTCATATGCCAAACCAGAAGCCCGGAAGACCTCGTCTACATCAGATCACACTAGAAGAAGTACCGGTAGCCTGTGAATACCCGGACATCTTTCCTGAGGATTTGCCAGGGATGCCACCCAAGAGGGATATCGAGTTCAGGATTGACCTAGTGCCCGAGACCACCCCCATCTCTGACCGACCCTACCGGATGGGCGCAAATGAGTTGGTAGAGATGAAGCAGCAGATAGAGGACCTTGAGTGGAAAGGATACATCAGACCTAGCACATCCTCGTGGAGAGCCCCTGTTATCTTCATCGAGAAGAAGGAAGATAAGGCTAAACGAATGTGTGTGGATTATAGGGCCTTGAATGAGGTGACCATCAAGAACAAGTACCCTCTGCCCAGAATTGATGATTTGTTCGATCAACTAAGAGGAGCCATGGTATTCTCCAAGATCGACCTCCGGTCCGGTTATCATCAGCTGAGGATATGAGAGGAAGACATACCTAAGACGACATTCACTTCCCGCTATGGATTATATGAGTGCACTGTTATGTCCTTTAGATTAACCAACACCCTTGCCTTTTTCATGAATACGATGAATAAAGTGTTCATGGAGTACTTGGATAAATTTATACTGGTATTCATAGATGATAGCGTAATTTATTCCAAGAGTCGAGAAGAGCATGAGGCCCACATCCGGTTGACCCTTGGAAAACTTAGGGACAGTTATATGCCAAGTACAGCAAGTGCATGTTCTGGACGGCAGAAGTAAAGTTCCTAGGGCATATTATCTTGACACAAGGCATCACGGTAGACCCTGCCACTGTGGAAGTAGTAACGGATTGGCTGCCACCCACCAACGTATCAGAGAAACAAAGTATTCTAGGATTAGCAGGTTACTACCGCCGGTTCATTGAGAATATTTCCAAGATAGCGAAGCCCATGACCAAGTTGTGGCGCCCCGATTTACTGAAATCGGAACATTATTGAATTTCATAAGAAAAACAATAATACAAGAGGTTCATCATGCGACAATCATACATACGACAAGTATTCATGGTACACAGACCATATTATTACATCAGAGTTAATTAAAAACAATAATAAAAGTAGAATGCACGACGAACGCCTTCTTCAAGATCTTTTCGCTTGACTGGGTCGCTACTCCAGACCATCTTCATAGTAGGCATCCTCTGAAGTGTTCAACGGGTATGAGTACAAAAAATACTCAACAAGCCACCGCGAATGCAAATAATAATGCAAGGTAATAACAAAGGAAGGATAACGGCTAAAAGTGCGGAAAAGTACATTTTCAGTTATTGCATTTAGTGTAATCAAACTTAATCATGTGGAATAATAAACATGAACATCAATAATATCATCTAACTTGAGGAGTACGTTTTACCTCCTCGTACAACAGTCCTTACATGTCAAACCATCGTGCACATACATTTAAAAGTAGACTAACTGTGGGATGTCACGCAACCCGCCCTTGACCGTGGGCTCGGCTTTTCGAAAAGATTTATGACTCTGATCAGAGGTGTACTACTATACCCACAAGGCACGCACTCATCCCAAACACCAAAGTGTAATGAGATGACCCATACCACGGGAACTCGTGCCAAAACCTCAGCATGAAATGCTCCAAGCGATAACCACCCGCTCTAGGTTTCGTCGGCACGCCGGGCCGCATCCCGGCTAACGTCGCAGCCCCTTTTGCACCACGTCGGTACAAGCCACCCGCAAGTGCTGCTTGACCCATCTCCAAGTGGTGGCCTCGGTTTGGAACACTCCATACCTTAGTTAGGACTTACCCATTAGACTTGTGGTTAGTACAGAAGTGTATTGCAATGGATCCCATAGACCGGTCCTTATAGTGCCCCGGGTGCTACCGACCAATGCCCTAGCTTGCACCCGGAACCCACCATGCATACACTCACAACCATAACTCTATCACCAACAGCATTCCAGAGATGAGAATAACGGGGATCATATAGTAGATTCCGATCGCTACGACACATTTTTAATCCTATAGCAATTGTGTCAATACATTGGACACTAGCTAATAATACTAATCATATGGTGACAAGGAGTTCAGGCTAGATAGCATGGCTTGGGTTGCACATCAAGGTCGGGGGATCCTAATAAATATATTGTAAGGGTTTCATTTGACTAATGCATGTATACCCTATGTGTTTTAGCGATAGTTTAATAAAACATGGGTTCAATATGCTCAAAAGATTGGTTTGGTAACTTGCCGTGTTCAGCGAAAGGCGACGGGGGAACTTCCGGGAAATATTCCGGTTCCTCGGCGGCGTCGTAGTCTTCCCAATATAAATAAAATGAAATAAATACAACATTCAATTAAACAATCTAAAACCACACAACAAGCATATAGGTTTTGATTGAGTTAATTTAAAGAAAACAAAGTTGTTAAGTTTCTGAAATTTATTTTATCAATAATTTAGAATGAATTAAAATGGAATATTGTCCTTTATAAAAGGGGTTTTAATTGTGGATAAACCTATTCTAAGTTTTCTAATTAGTTTAAAATAATAGCTTCAGAGAAAGTGTTGGGGTTTCATTAAATTAACAAGAATTGAATAGATATAAATTGTGCTGAAATTTAAATAATTAAATTTGAAATTTTCCTTAAAGGGCATTTGGATACTTTATTAAATAAACATGAAATATCCAAAGTAAACATAATGCTTTTATGGTATGAACATGTAGAGAATAATATTACAAATTTTTTGAAGTTGAAATGGTAATTTTTGAAGTTAAAATGCGCCAGATATGAATTTTAGAAGTTTAAAAGCATTTGTGGAATTTAATTTAAATTCAAAATGGTCTCGGGTCCACGGTGAGCCAGGCTCACGGTGAACCCGCGTACTGTGCGCGTGTGCCGGATCGAGATCCACTGTTGGATCGCGATCGGGCGGCCACGGGCGAGGCGAGAGGTTTAAATGAAAATGGACGCGCGAGATGAAAAGGCAGAACCGGTATGCGATGGACGACTCAGATTAAATGTAGGTTTTAAATAGTAAGGAACGCACGAGATTAAAACGTACCGCTTCGATTAGATCCGATGGTACGGATTAAATCGCGCACGTGGTGATGCCGGCATCGTCCGATCGCGATCGCACGGTCGGGATCAAATCCGACACGGCACAGGTACTCGACCCGTGCCGGTCGTCTTCTCCGGTGACAGCGAGCGGGCCAGAGGCCACGGCGAGCGAAGGCGGTTGTATCTAAGGTCTAAAATGGAAAGAGGACACTACGGGGATCATGAGATAACCGTTGGCAGGGCGAACGGTCGACGGAGTATGGCCGGCGACGAGCAGAGGCGGCGAAGACGTTCGGGTCCTCGTCGGCGGTGGCGTTCCGGCGGGGTTCGTCGACGACGGATTGGTGGTCGAGGTCGGGGTGGCGCTTGCGGTTGCAGCGGTGCAGTCGGTGTGGTGCTAAAAACCGAAGTGTGAGTGCTCTGTTCGTTCTCGCAGCAATCGGGCGTAAGGGTGTAACGCGGACGGCCAGGGGGTTTAAATAGGGCCATCGGTGCGGGGCAGAGGGGGCGTAATCGACGGTGGCCAAGAGTAAACGTGTTTAAACGCCGGCGAGCTTGTGTTGCACTTGATTCATCGAACCTGGACACGAATCGGTCGGATTTGAATGGGGGAAACGGTCATCGTGGACCGGGGGTTGTAATGGTGGGCTTAATTTGAGGGAAGGTGGTTGGGAGCAACGGATCCGAGGCGCATTAAGGCCTCGGCTGGCGAGGGGGTGAGATTTGGGGGCGGATCTCGCGGAGATGAAGGATCTGACAGACGGGGTCCACATGCCAGCGGGCGCGAGCGATCGGGCGCAGAGACTGATGGGTGGGGTCGAGCGGACGGGCGCGAAGGGTTCGGTTGGCGCCGATAGGTGGGGCCAGGGTGTCGGGTGCGCGTGCACGGAGAGAGGAGGTCTCTGACGGGTGGGGTCCGGGTGTCAGTCCGAGGCGCGCAGTGGTAACGGGCTGGGCCGGCCGGGAAAGAGAGAAAGGTAGGGGGAGGGCCCGCTACTATTTAAATGCTTTTCTGAATAAAAATAATTACAGAAATTGATTTAAAATATTTGGGCTACTTCCAAGGTTGATAAAAATTTGTAAAAATTCTCAAAAATATATCTTGGCCTTGGGATCATATACAAAATTTTCTGGCCCTTTTTTGGTCAGTTCATCTAGGTTCTAGTTCAAAAAGTTCAAGGAGGGCATTAAAGGTATTTCCAAAATAAATAATTCCAGGAAATTAAATTAAATAATATTTTTATTTCTCTGGAAATTTGGGGTGTTACAAAGTTACTGCAGAAAGGAGAGAAGTTTGAATGGACTTCGGAATGTGAGGAAAGTTTTCGGACCGCAAGTCGCGATTGGTATCAGCACCAATATTAACCCTGCCGGACATAAGGAAGGACTTTCACGTCTATTGCGACGCATCTCGTCAAGTTTTGGGATGTGTTCTTATGCAAGACGAAAAGTTGTCTCATACGCCTCCCGGCAATTGAGACCACACGAGTTAAACTACCCCACCGATGACCTAGAATTGGCTATTGTTGTGCATGCTCTTAAGATTTGGAGGCACTACCTAGTTGGAAATTGTTGTGAGGTTTTCACGGATCACAAGAGTTTGAAGTATATCTTCAAGCAGCCGGATCTCAACCTTAGGTAGAGGCGATGGCTAGAGTTGATAAAGGACTACGACTTAGGCATTCATTACCATCCCGGCAAAGAAAATGTGGTGGCTGATGCTTTAAGTCGTAAAGGATACTGTACTGCCATCATGATCCAGGATCACGCGTCGTTTCTATATAAGGAGATGTAGAGATTGAACCTCAGAATAACCACTGGAGCCTATTTAGCCACACTGGAGGCGAGACCCATCCTAATTGATCAGATACGTGAAGCTCATTTAGAAGATCCAGGATATAACAGCCATCAAGAAGAACATGAGATAGGGCAAGGCCCTAGGGTTCTCAAAAGATGAGAATGGCACCGTATGGTTTGGAACCAGGTTGTGTGTGCCTAATAAACCAGAGTTAAGGGCCCTAATTCTAAGGGATGCCCATGACACTTTGTACTCCATACATCCCAGAAGTACAAAGATGTACCAGGACCTAAAGGAAAGATATTGGTGGGTTAGTATGAAAAGGGAGATTGCTTAGTTCATAGCAGAATGTGACACATGGCGATGGGTAAATGCAGAACATCAGAGTCCAGCAGGATTGTTGCAGCCCCTCAAGGTTCCAAAATGGAAATGTGAAGAGATCAGTATGGATTTCATCACTGGTTTTCCAAAGACCCAAGCCGGGTATGAATCTATATGGGTCATCATCGATCGGCTTACAAAGGTAGCTCACTTCATAGACGTCAAGAAGACCTTCAGCGACCCTAGATTGGCAGAGTTGTACATGTCCCGCATAGTGTGCCTCCATGGAGTACCAAAGAAGATAGTCTCCGATAGAGGGAGTCAGTTCACATCTCGATTCTAGAAAAACCTCCAAGACGAGATGGGGACGAGACTAAACATCAGCACCGCATATCACCCCAGACTGATGGACAAACCGAGAGGGTGAATCAGATATTGGAAGATATGCTTAGGGCATGCGCCCTAGATTTTGGAGGAACATGGGACAAGAGTTTACTGTACGCCGAGTTCTCATACAACAATAGCTATCAAGCCAGCCTATAGATGTCATAATTTGAATCTTTATACAGACGCAAGTGCAGGACACCCTTGTTATGGGATCAGACCAGTGAGTCCCATGTTTTTGGTATGGACATTCTCCGGGAAGCTGAAGAGAAAGTAAGGATCATCCAAGACAGACTGAAGACATCCCAGTCCTGATAGAAGAGCTATGCCGACAACCGCCGCCGGGATTTAGCCTTTGAAGAAGGAGATCATGTCTACCTCCGAGTCACTCCCCTCCGTGGAACCCAGAGGTTTAATATGAGAGGGAAGTTAGCACCTCGATACGTTGGACCCTTTTGGATCATCCGACGCCAAGGCGAGCTCGCTTACTAGTTGGAACTGCCACCCTCATTAGCTGGCGTACATGATGTATTCCACATGTCGCAGCTAAAGAAATGTCTTCGAGTACCGATGGAGCATGTTGACCTTCAACAGCTGAATATCCAAGAGGATCTAACCTATGTTGAGAAGCTCGTTCAGATATTGGAAGTAAAAGAAAGGATAACCAGAAGTTGGGCTATTTGTTTCTGCAATGGTTAGTGGAGTAATCATCTGGTAGAGGAAGCTACATGGCAAAAGGAAGAGGAACTAAAAGCGCAGCACCCTGAGTTATTCGAGGATTGATCCGAATCTCGAGGATGAGATTCTCTGTAAGGGGGATAGGATTGTAACATCCCAAATTTAAAAGTAAAATAAAAATGAGGGGATTAAAATTTCTGAAATAAAAAGGAATTATTTTATTAGAGAAAAGGATGAAAGAACCTAACTAAAACAAAACCTCGAGGAATAAAACAAATAAAGGCTAATAAATTTATGGTGGAATTTATGAGGCAAGAAACATTTTTAGGAATTTTTACAAAATTTTAGCAACAGTGATTCAAGCTCTAAGCAAATAATTGATTTTCTAGAATTATTTTAAATCAAAAAGACATTTTAAATGGGATTGGGCCGCAACCCTCCAATCTTCCCTAGCCCGGCCCAATCCATCGCCTCACTCACTGCCATGTGGGGTCCGCATGTCGGCGTCGTCCCCCTCCACTCTCTCTCGCCCGTGCCCAACCAGACACACCCGCCAGCCGCGCACGCCCCTCACTCCACCTCTGACCGCCCAGGCCCGCCTGTCAGCGCGTTCACCCTCACCAAAGCCCACTGACATGTGGCCCCCACATGTCAGTATCTTCGTCTCCGATGGAAGAGGATTCCCCCTTCCATTCCCGGTGACCCTTTTTCAATTTTTCGCTGTCGGCCGCCTTCTGTTGCCGAATTTCTCCTGGATACCTTTCCCCCAGTCACCAGTGGTCCCTTTTCCTCTAAATCCACGGATTTTCGTCATCGATAGCAGGTGTTCGCATATACAACAGGTTCACCGGAGAGGAGGAAAAAGGAAACCTTCGGTTTCCTTCCATTTGGACGCTGGCGACCCCCCTATTTAAACCCTGCGACCTCACCTCACACTGCCCTCACCACTTTAGCCCAAGCCTCACATTCCATAGAGCCAGCACTCACTTTTAGCCCCTCCCCTCTGTTTCGGCTCTAGCAGCTCCTCACAAGCACCACAGGCCCCCACTGTCCACGCCGACGCCACCCTCGGGACTAGCGACGCCGCCCCTTCCTTGGCCATGTCTTCGTTGGCCGTGAAGACCGCCATAACACCACACCGCCGCCGAACCCGAAGCTTTTTGCCGCCCCTTCTCGTCACCGATCATCGTCGATCACCCTTCGTCGCCAACTCCGGTATGCCCGTGTTCCCCTTGCTCTCCTGGTCCCATTTTAAGCCCTAGCTAGGCCATTTAGCCATCGACGTCGCCTGAATCCCTCGCTGTCACGTCGCCGGAGTCATGGAAGATGGGTATTTTACCTCCTTCGACGAGTGTCGTGCCGGATTCGCTCCTGGTTGCATGATCGCTCTCTGATGGCAGGGATTAAATCCCTCGTGGGATTTAATCCTAGCCGTTGATTGGCGCTGAAAGGGTACCGAGGCCTGTGGGCCGTCGGATGCCACTTACGACCCGCCGGCTCATGCGCATAGTCTCGGGTTCACGGTGAACCTGGTTCACCGTGGACCGGAGACTGTTTTTCTGATTAAATAAAATTCAGAAAATAGGTCAAACATTAAAAATTCATATCTTGCTCAATTTAACTCCAAATTTGACCATTCAATTTTTTAAAAATTTGTATTATTATTCTCTACACATTTATACAATAAAAACAGTAGGTTTATTTTGTACATTTTATTCTTATTTAATAATGATTTTAAAACCCTTTTAGGGTAAATGTTTATTTCATTTAAGAAAAATTCAGAACTCTCTAAAATTATCTTAAAAGTTCAGATAATACTTCCAGAGGATATAATAACTTCATTTCACTATTTTAATCCACACCAAAGGAAGTCTACTACGAGGAGGATGACGGTCTGAAGTAGCGACCTAGTCAAGGCGCTAGACTAGAAGGAGGCGTTCATCTAGAGGATTTATTTTATTAGTTTCTCTTTTATTTAACTCTTTTGTAATAATATGGTCTACGAACCATGATTGATTGGCATATTTTACGCAGTCATGTGATGAACATCTTGTTTTATTGATTTTCTATGGAATTTCAATAAAGTCCCGATTTTATTAAATCTGGGCGTTACAGAAAGATAACTCCTTGTTATGTTGGTCCATTTCAGATCATCCGTCAGCAAGGAGAAGTGGCATATTAGTTGGAGTTACCACCCTCTTTAGTGGGAGTACATGATGTGTTTCACATCTCCTGGCTGAAGGATTGTCTTCGGGTACCCACTGAGCTGGCAGACCTTCAGCAGCTTAACATCCAAGAAGATTTGCCTTATATTGAGAAGCCGGTTCAAATCCTAGAAGTCAAGAAAAGGGTAACCAGAAGTCAAGTGGTGTGTTTCTGCAAGGTTCAGTGGACCAACCACCCAATCGAAGAAGCCACTTGGGAAAAAAAAGGAAGAACTAAAAACCCAATACCCCGAGTTATTCGAGAAACTCTCCGAATCTCGAGGACGAGATTATCTCTAAGGGGTATAGGATTGTAACACCCCAATTTTTTAAAGGTAAAAATAAATTACTAAATATAAAAATCTAGAGAAATAATCATAATCTTGATCCGAGAAAATTTCATTATGTTCTTGAGGCCAAGATATATTTTTGAGAATTTTACAAATTTTTATAGCCTTTGCAAGTAGCTCATAATTTTTAAACTATTTTTAGCAATTGTTTTTTATTCGGAAACGAATTCTAAACAGTAGTGGGCCGCTTCCCTCTTTTCTCCCTCCTCGGCCAGCCTAGCCCATTTACCTTCGCTCCCTCTGACTGACAAGTGGAGCCCACCCTGTCAGCGCCACCTGCCTCGCGCCCGAGACATGGCCCACCTGTCAGCCTCCTCCGCTCTCAGCGCTTGCACCCTAGCCCGCCTATCGGCGCCGACCGTTGCACCCTTGCCCCCGTCCGTCGCTGACAGTGGCCCCGCCCTGTCAGGTTCTTCTTCCTCACACCACCGTCGGCCCTGCCTCCACCGTTCTTGGATCCACCTTTGACATGGGCCCATCCTCAGTTTAACGTTGGCATATTGTTGGACCGGAAACGGTGACCAGAGGGGGGGTGAATGGGAGCTTTTAAAATTTCAGGCTAAAATTAGCCTTCTGTTTTAATACAGTCTACTGCGGAACAGGCTTCGAACACAACCTTCGAAGTTCTGGTTCGGAGGTATTTGACGGCTACGAACGCAGACTTCGCAAGGAGCAAAAGTTCGAAGCCAAGAAGACTTCGCTCCACTCAAACCTGAAAAACCAACTCTGCTAAGTCAGTGCAGGCTCCGCACACAGGGTGCATCGAGCAGGCTTCGCACTTCACCCTTCGCACGAGTGGACTACCCTCTAGGGACTTCGACCAAGTACTTAGCGACAACAACTGGTGCTGCGCTTCGTACACCGAAGGTCTAAACGCACACTAACAGACTTCGCTAGGGGCTTAGACACAGAAAGCAACACGGGCTTCGCTCAGGGCTTCGCTAGTAAGCAGCGAGGTCTAGCCTCCTGTTACACAGAGCGTACGCACACTGAAACACACTTCGCACAAAACACACTTCGCCTAGACAGGCTTCGATGCACTACCACAAGTCACTCGAAGTGACACACAAATGATCGAAGTATGCAGCAAGGTATGTAAAACAAGCTCAAGCAAAATGAACACAGAAGCAGGGCTTCACTGTTTGAACAAGGAACACTCAAAAAGAACTCACTGGATAAATACAAAGAGTGGTGGCTAGTACATGAGCTCAACAGTAAATGCTCAAAGTGTTAAATGTTACCTACCCAGCCCCCATATTTATAGCCACTATTCACCCAAGTTGAATTGACTACTTTACCCCTACGGTTTACATTGGTTTTGTCTCTACAGAACAGAGGGGTACAAAAGGTAGTCAACTTTATTCTGGAGGCTTCTCTGTCCGCTTTGCAGAGGGGACAGCGTCAGCTTTTTGCAGAGCAGACATTGTCAGCCTTTACAGTCTTTGACTTTTATGAAGCCCCCCTTCGCACGCGAGGGGTGCGGTAGCTTCGGTGAGAAGCCTTGAGCCTGATGGCCTTCGCTTCATCGAAGACAGCCTCCGATACTGTGACGGTTTTGAGCCGAAGCCATCAAAGCCCTTGGGCCCTTCGCACCAACACCTCCGGAGTGGACCACCACGGCTTCGCAGCTTCTCCCAGCTCGAACTCCATCAGTCCGTGTACCGAAGCCATGCATGACCGAAGTACCACAAGTCCACCTCACTTCGGAGCTAGCCTCGCTCCTGAAGCCTGCTTCACTCCGAAGCCCCACCTTCGGAGTACCACCCTTCGAAGTCCCTCCTTCGTCCAAGGCCTCCGCATGAAGCATTCCATGAGCATATCGTCACAGTCTCTCCCCGAGCACACTCCACGATGAGCCTCACCCGGACCATGCCTTCGCTGCACCTCGACTTCTGAGACCTTCGTCGGGTACCTTCGAGTGTCTCCCTCCGGAGCACACCTCGAACACCTTGCCTCTACTGAGGACTTAATCCACCATACTCGAAGTTACTCCATTCGGAGTACCCTTCGAAGTGCCTCGCCTCCGAGGACTTCGTCTCGGAGTACCTTCACCCGGAGCCACGCTTCGCACTTACTGCCTTCTCCTGGTGCACCTCGACCTGAGGTCCGACCTAGACCCCTTCGCAGCCTTCGTGATGGAGCTCCCCGCTCCACTGGCATCAAGCCTCCCGCTTGACCCAGGTTCACCTGCTACGAACCGTCTGTCGCCTCCGAAGTCCCCTGCGCACCACAGACAAGCAGACAAGTGTATCCAGTACTCCGGAGACCTCTCCGGGTTAGCAACCTTCAGCACACACTCCGGTGTACCACCCAAAGTACCGAGACCTTCGGTACAATCCAGTCATCGTGTACTGTCGGACCCCTCCGACAGGCACACTCCGCTGCAACAGCTGCAGCAACCAAGGCCACCGAAGCCTTCGGTGAAACAGCCTCCGAACACCTTCGGAGGTCCAACCTCCGAACCAATTCGGAGGTACCCCTTCGAACCAGAGGTTAAACACAGTCAATCACTCATCACAGACTCCAAAACCAACCCTTGGTTTCTCAATCTCCCCCTTGATGAGTGCATTGACAACCAAATTCAAGTTCAAGAAAAATTGAAAAATTTCAGCTCACAAGTGACCATAAAAACTCAGAAACGAGCCAAATCATGTCACTTGACAGAAGAATTTTCCTCCCCCTTTTCAAAAGAGTAAAAGCCCCTTCGGCAAATCTCCCCTTTGCAAGATAAAAACTCCCCCTGAGTGATTTTACCCCCTTGCAGCAGAGAACCCAAAAATTTCTCCCCCTTTGGCAATGCAAGCATCAAGGAGCATGTAAAAGATGCATTGCTTGGAAATGAGCAGAATTGCAAAGACATACAAAGCAAAAATATGCCAACAGTAATACCAATGATCATGGGCTCAGCTCAATTTAACATTCTCTAAAAACATGATGACAACATGTGATTTTATCATTTTTGAAATAAAAGCATCACCACTTAGTCAAGGAAACTAGACAAGTAAAAGCAGGGACTGCGCAAAGCTAGTCAATTTCTACTCTAGACAGACAAGTCCAGTTCAAGTGGAGCATTTAAAAGCAAACTTGAAGAGCTATGAATCTTGTTGTTCTTTTCATAATGCCAGGGGTTATTTGTTTGTCCACCTTATACTATCCAATCAAGCCAATCCTAGGCATGAAAGCCATCCGAAGCTTAAGGCGGTGATTTTGGCATACACTACACTATCCCAGTTCAGACCAATGTGCAATGGTAAGCAGTCTAGAATATAGTAGTGTGACAAACAAACCCACCTGGATCTTTTCACTTGAAGCATGCAAATCATGGAGTTTTTGATTTTAATTAAGTGAATCAATTTGTTTAGCACTTGATGAATATCCATGAGTAAGTAGAACATTTTTTCAAGTTGCAGTGTTTAGCATCCAACGAAAAGGTGTCTTGCTATCAAGCAGATAAAAGATAGCTAAAGCAGTCCAGCCTAAGCATGCTAGATTCAAGACTAAGTAGTGAGCATGATTTGATTTGGAAAGAAAACATCATGCATATTAATGTCTTAGATATATTAACAAGAGTTGAGCTGACATGATTCATGAATTATAATCAGGCACATAAGTGCAATAGATGTAAATGCAATTTCACACATGACTAGCATATGCACACCAATCTAAAACTGCTCCCCCTCACAAAATGTCGTAAGGGTGACAAATACCAAGTTCCCCACGCAAGTAGGCAAATCTAGAAGCATCGAGGGGTTTTGTGAAAATATCGGCTAGCTGGTGTTGGGTATCAACATATTGAAGTTCAATATCACCCTTCTCATTGTGATCTCTGAGAAAATGATATCGCACATCAATGTGTTTGGTTCTGGAATGCTGAACCGGGTTGTTTGCAATACAAATGGCACTAGTGTTATCATACAAAAGTGGAACACTCTTATAATCTAACCCGAAATCCCGCAAAGTGGAAACCATCCACAAAATCTGAGAGCAACAGCTAGCTGCAGCAACATATTCGGCCTCAGCCGTCGATTGTGCAACACTAGACTGTTTGCGGGAAGATCAGCAAACCGGTGATGTACCCAGAAAATGACAAGTACCAGAGGTACTCTTCCTATCAATCCTACACCCAGCAAAATCCGCATCGGAATAACCTCAAAGACATAAAGAGGAAGATGCAGAATACCAAATGCCGAAGTCAAGGGTATGTTTGAGATACCTTAGAATGCGCTTTACCGCTTGGCGGTGCGAAGCTCATGGTGAAGCTTGAAAACGAGCGCACAGACACACTGCGAAGTGTATGTCCGGCCTCGTAGCAGTCAAGTAGAGGAGGGAGCCGATCATGCTTCGGAATTCCTTTTGATCTACGACTTCTCCATCTTCGTTAGGATCCAATGCTACAGATGTAGCCATTGGAGTGGCGAGAGGCTTCGCATCGGCCATGTCGAATTTCTTGAGCAGGTCCTTGGTATACTTCGTCTGGTGGACGAAGGTACCTTGTTTGCTTTGCTTGATTTGCAACCCAAGGAAAAAGGTGAGTTCACCCATCATGGACATTTCAAACTCCCTACTCATGGTATCTGCAAACTCGGCAACCAAAGCATAAGAAGAGCCACCAAAGATGATATCATCCACATAAATCTGCACTAGAAGGAAATCTTTGCCATGGTTGAGAGTGAACAGGATTTTATCAACTGAGCCCATCAAATACCCCCGCTCAAGCAGAAAAGACTTAAGTCTATCATACCATGCCCGAGGGGCCTGCTTGAGTCCATAAAGAGCCTTATGAAGTTTAAGGACTTTATGTGGGTATTTGGGGTTTTCAAAACCAGGGGGTTGTTTTACATAAACGTCTTCGCCTATGAAGCCATTAAGAAAAGCACTTTTGACATCCATTTGATAGAGTTTGAATCCTCGGGATGTCGCAAAGGCAAGCAAAATCCTAATGGCCTCAAGACGAGCAACAGGTGCAAAAGTTTCGGTAAAATCAATCCCTTCTAATTGAGAATAACCCTGCGCTACAAGTCTAGCCTTGTTTCTAACTATAGTCCCATCCTCCCCTTGTTTATTTTTGAAAATCCATTTTGTTCCAATGAAATGAACATTTGGTGGAGGATCAACTAATGACCAGACTTGGTTTCTCTCAAAATTTTCAAGTTCTTCATGCATGGCATTGATCCAACTAGAATCAGAAAGTGCATGACTAACATCTAAGGGCTCGAAAGAAGCAACAAAGGCGGAATCAATGAAATGAGCATGAGAACGTGTTACCCTTTGATCAAGCTCACCAATGATCTGCTCGGGAGGGTGCATCCTTTGAACATGATGTGGAGCCTCGCGGCGGGATGCAGTCTCCCCCTCGACTTGTGCGTTGGAGTGGTCCAAGATGACCGATGTCGAGGTAATTGCTTCGGGACCTTGTGCCGAAGTGGTTGAAGCAGGGTTAGCTTCGGGGGTTGATGTCGAGGGTAGTAGGGGTTCATCCTCGAAATCTCCGGGATCTTCTTCTTCAAAAATGGTCTGTTCCATGTCGTGTTCATTTGCCTGTTCAAAAGCACAACTAACAGAGGGGGTTGATTCATCAAAAGTCACATCACATGACTCGATGACAGTGTTAGTTTCCAAATTATAAACACGATACGAATGACCATGTGTAGTGTAACCCAAAAAGATCCCGTCAGAAGAACGCGACTCAAATTTATCCAAATTACCACGTTTTAGGATGAAGCAGCGACAGCCAAATACTCGAAGATGAGTAACCTTGGGCTGTCTCCCAAAACATAGCTCATAAGATGTCAAATTCAAAATTGAGCGCAAGAAGATTCGGTTTGAGATGTAACATGCAGTGTTCATGGCCTCAGCCCAGAATTTTCTAGGAGTCCTGTGCTCATCGAGCATCGTCCTAGCCATCTCAACCAAAGTGCAGTTCTTTCTCTCAACAACACCGTTTTGTTGAGGGACCCGCGGAGCAGAGAATTGATGTTCTATGTCATGCTCCATGCAAAAGTCAACAAAGAGACTATTTTTGAACTCGGTGCCATTATCACTTTGAATGAATTTTAATGCAGCAGGGAGTTCAGTGAAAAGTCTCAAAGCCAAGCTCCGAAAGTGTGAAAACACTTCATCCTTGCTGGCAAGAAAGAAGACCCAAGAGTAGCGAGAGAAATCATCGACAATGACTAATACATACCACTTGCCGCCTAAAGAACTAACCCGAGAAGGACCTACAGTGTCCATGTGGAGAAGTTCTCCGGGTTGTTCAGTCATCACTGTGGTGACTGGCGAATGCGAAGCGGAAATCATCTTTCCATGTCGACAAGGAGCGCAAACTAAATTCTTCTCAAACTTGAGCTTGGGCAATCCTCGGATCAGACCTAGGGCACTCAGATGAGCGAGCAACTCAAAGCTCATATGCCCTAGTCTCCTATGCCACTTCCAAAGCTCAGAAGTAGAATGTGCAACAAGACAATAAGAAGAACCTGATGACTCAAAAAAATCAGCTCCAAAAACTCTCCCAACTCTAAAGATCTTACATACCACAACGCCATCAGAATTGAGTACTTGCGAAGTATCGCGATGGAATCGCACTTCAAAGCCCTCATCAAGCAACTGAGATACAGACAACAAATTGTATCCCAGGTTTTCAACCAAAGAAACATCTTTGAGAGTGAAGTTCGAGTTAATTCTTACCACACCTTTACCTTTCACTCTACTCCTTCGATTGTTGCCGAAGGTGATATGTTCCCTTTGCTTGGTTGTGGTGAGGCTGGAGAACCATGCTGCATCTCCGGTCATATGGCGCGAACAACTGGAGTCCATGATCCACGTGCCCTCAAAGCCTCAGTCTGTCACCTACACATGATAATAGAGTCTCGATCGCTCAGTGCAGGGGTGAGTGAAAAAATGACGAGGCATCCAGCACTGAGTGACACGAGTAGTAGGCACAGTAAAAGTAGACTGTCTACACACAGGATAATCAGAATGATGCAAAGTGCGAGGTCTACCTACATGCTGTGAACTGAACAACATGACGAGGTCTCCTACTCTGACGAGGTACAAAGCTACTCACCCTGGGTCTACCACCATATGGAATATGGTGAACACCTCGAGGAGCAAAACCTCTCCGAGAAGCACGAGGAGCCTCGAAAACAGGACGATAGTAAGACTCAGACTCATGCATACCTAAAGATGGGTAATGCATGTCCTGGTAACTCATCGCCTGAGAGCGTCGCTCATCCTTGATGCGACGAAAATAGAACCCAACCAAATGACCCGCCCGCTGACAGTAGGAACAATGAAAAATTCTCCTAGGGGCACTCTCATGGGTCTTAGGAGCAACTCTCATGGGCTCCTTGGGCTTCTATTGAGTGGTTTTCTTTGGAGGGATTTTCTTGGCAGGAGGAGTGGTTTTCTTTTGAGCTCGGGTAGGTTTCTTGGCTGATGGAGTGTCTAACAGAGCTCTCTCTTTCTCTAGGGTAGTGGGAGAGGTAAAAATAGTTTTGTTTACACTATCTGAAGGAATCCTCTCAAAGCCCAAACCTAGAGCTAACCCTGCTCTGTCAGCACACATCTTGGTCTTGGCCAAGAGCAAATCCATCCTACCCTCACCCTCAGTGCATTTGTTAACCACGGAAAGAAGGTATTCATTTTCAGACATGAGGTTCTCAGCTCGCTCTCTAACAGTACATAGCTGGTCCTTAAGGGTAATGCAAGTGTCACAAACAGGTTGCAGATCCTTAGAACTACCGGCCCTCTCCAATCTAGCCTCTAAATCATGAACATGTTTATCACGTAAATTAATGCTCTCGCGTAATAAAGAACAGTTCATGCATTCAATAATATCATGAGGTCTAGAATCAACCACCAAAAGTTGCTTCTGTGCAGTCTCAAACTCAGAAAGAGTTTGAGCATGTATAGAATGCAACTGAGCAAGCTCACCCATGACAACAGTACAAGATTCACATTTAGCATCATTAACTTTAGACTCAAGCATGGCATACTCAGTAGAAACAGATTCTAGCCTAAGTCTAAGGTCTTTTCTTTCTCTAGCGGCTTGCACAAGTAATCTATCCTGACCAAGAACTACTTCATTCAATTCATCTAGTTTAATCAAAAGTTGGTCAGAGGATAGTGGTACCTCAGATGAGTCAAGCTCATCGCCGCTGTGATCGCTGTCGGCCATGAAGCAAAGGCCAGTGAAGTCTCATCCCTTCTTGTCCTTCTTGTCCTCCTTCCTTGGGGACTCCTCCTCCTCAGAGCTCGACTCCTCAGTTGAGGAAGTGTCGATGTCGCTGAGAGCAGCAATAAACGCTCTGGAAGCGGCTTTGGCTACTCTCTTAGCCACCTTGCCGCGCTTGCCTTTCACAAAAGGCTTCCTCTCTTTCTTGTGGTATTTGGGGCGCTCACTCTCATCTCTCTTTTTGAGCTTAGGACAATTGGCCTTGATATGAGAAGTGTTGCCACATTCAAAGCAACCACTAAAACCACTTCTCCTCTGATCCCATCTCTCATGATGAAAACGGGTGAACCTTCTGGCAATGAGAGCAAGCTCATCATCATCCAGAGTGTCCACCTGCTCCTTAGTGACGGAGACCAGGGAGGACAAAGCAAAACCATCTGCAAGAACACAAGTACCAGATGTGCTCGGTTCTGCAGTGGTGCCACGGCTAGTGCTAGAAACCAATGCCAATGGCTGTGGCAAAGAGTTTTTGTGCACTGCAAGAGATGCCTTAGCAATCTCTGTGGACTTCAGCTTGCTAAAGATCTCATCACAGGTCAATGTGTCATAACCTGCAGACTCCTCAATGCTGGATATCTTTACTTCCCATATGCTACGATCAAGAGCATAGAGAAGCTTGATAGCCCTATCGTGATCATTGTAAGCAAGCATCCCGTTGGACCGCAAGTTACTCACTATCGCATCAAAGCGAGAAAACATGGCATCTATAGATTCACCAGGTGCCTGCACAAACAGCTGATACTGTTGATTGTATGTGCTTTGGCGCCTGGACTTGATCTGTGTAGAGCCCTCATGAAAAATAGTGAGTGTTGTCCAAATTTCCCTAGCAGTCCTAAGGTGCTGCACCCTATCAAACTCACTTCTGCTCAAACCAATGAACAGTATATTTCTTGCCTTGGAGTTGGCATTATACTGATCCTTCTCTGTTTGAGAGGTGCGAGTATCAGGGATGGAGTATTGTGAGTCCACAATCTCCCAAATTGCATTTCCCTGGGTTAGCAACTAAGCCTCCATGTGCACCTTCCAGTAGGCAAAATCAGTCCCATCGAATAGAGGAATTTTACTAGCTCTGTCCATGTCGCCAACAGATCACAAAACCGGTTAAGGTCAACTGGTGATCTTAACCTGCTCTGTACCAATTGTTGGACAGGAAACGGTGACCAGAGGGGCGGTGAATGGGAGCTTTTAAAATTTCAGGCTAAAATTAGCCTTCTGTTTTAATACAGTCTACTGCGGAACAGGCTTCGAACACAACCTTCGAAGTTCTGGTTCGGAGGTATTTGACGGCTCCGAACACAGGCTTCGCAAGGAGCAAAAGTTAGAAGCCAAGAAGACTTCGCTCCACTCAAACCCGAAAAACCAACTCTGCTAAGTCAGTGCAGGCTCCGCACACAGGGTGCATCGAGCAGGCTTCGCACTTCACCCTTCGCACGAGTGGACTACCCTCTAGGGACTTCGACCAAGTACTTAGCGACAACAACTGGTGCTGGGCTTCGTACACCGAAGGTCTAAACGCACACTAACAGACTTCGCTAGGGGCTTAGACACAATAAGCAACACGGGCTTCGCTCAGGGTATCGCTAGTAAGCAGCGAGGTCTAGCCTCCTGTTACACAGAGCGTACGCACACTGAAACACACTTCGCACAAAACACACTTCGCCTCGACAGGCTTCGATGCACTACCACAAATCACTCGAAGTGACACACAAATGATCGAAGTATGCAGCGAGGTATGTAAAACAAGCTCAAGCAAAATGAACACAGAAGCAGGGCTTCGCTGTTTGAACAAGGAACACTCAAAAAGAACTCACTAGATGAATACAAAGAGTGGTGGCTAGTACAGGAGCTCAACAGTAAATGCTCAAAGTGTTAAATGTTACCTACCCAGCCCCCATAATTATAGCCACTATTCACCCAAGTTGAATCGACTACTTTACCCCTAGGGTTTACATTGGTTTTGTCTCTACAGAACAGAGGGGTACAAAAGGTAGTCAACTTTATTCTGGAGGCTTCTCTGTCAGCTTTGCAGAGGGGACAGCGTCAGCTTTTTGCAGAGCAGACATTGTCAGCCTTTACAGTCTTTGACTTTTCTGAAGCCCCCCTTCACACGTGAGGGGTGCGGTAGCTTCGATGAGAAGCCTTGAGCCTGATGGCCTTCGCTTCACCGAAGACATCCTCCGATACTGTGACAATTTTGAGCCGAAGCCGTCAAAGCCCTTGGGCCCTTCGCACCAACACCTCCGGAGTGGACCACCACGGCTTCGCAGCTTCTCCCAGCTCGAACTCCGTCAGTCCGTGTACCGAAGCCATGCATGGCCGAAGTACCACAAGTCCACCTCACTTCGCAGCTAGCCTCGCTCCGAATCCTACTTTACTCCAAAGCCCCACCTTCGGAGTACCACCCTTCAAAGTCCCTCCTTCGTCCAAGGCCTCCACATGAAGCATTCCATGAGCACATCGTCGCAGTCTCTCCCCGAGCACACTCCACGACGAGCCTCACCCGGACCATGCCTTCGATGCACCTCGACTTCTGAGACCTTCGTCGGGTACCTTCGAGTGTCTCCCTCCGGAGCACACCTCGAACACCTTGCCTCTACTGAGGACTTAATCCACCATACTCCGAAGTTACTCCATTCGGAGTACCCTTCGAAGTGCCTCGCCTCCGAGGACTTCGTCTCGGAGTACCTTCACCCGGAGCCACGCTCCGCACTTACTGCCTTCTCTTGGTGCACCTCGACTCGAGGTCCGACCTAGACCCCTTCGCAGCCTTCGTGACGGAGCTCCCCGCTCCACTGGCATCAAGCCTCCCGCTTGACCCAGGTTCACCTGCTACGAACTGTCCGTCGCCTCCGAAGTCCCCTGCGCACCACAGACAAGCAAACAAGTGTATCCAGTACTCCGGAGACCTCTCCGGGTTAGCAACCTTCGGCATACACTCCGGTGTACCACCCAAAGTACCGAGACATTCGGTACAATCCAGTCATCGTGTACTGTCGGACCCCTCCGGCAGGCACACTCCGCTGCAACAGCTGCAGCAACCAAGGCCACCAAAGCCTTCCGTGAAACAGCCTCCGAACACCTTCGGAGGTCCAACCTCCGAACCCCTTCGGAGGTACCCCTTCGAACAAGAGGTTAAACACAGTCAATCACTCATTACAGACTCTGAAACCAACCCTTGGTTTCTCACATATTACTCACGTTAATGCTAGTGATCGTTTCCCCCTCGGATCCCCTCACATTAAGCCCCACGACGCCATAATTACATGCGTTAAGCCTCGCTAGAGTAAACCCTCCATCTCGGCTTTCACTGCACCTGGCCCATCTCATTCACCGCCGATGCCCTATATAAACCCCCTCAGCACATCGCGTCCAACCCACCCCGCAATTGCTATTCCTCGCTAGACCGGAGCGCTAGCATTGCTATTTTGCGCCGCCACTCTATTCCTCCTCCAGCCACCGCTCGCCGTCGCCGGAGCCCATCCCCGTCACTGTTGACCACCTCTTCGTGACCCATGTCGCCTCCCTGACCCTGGCCACTACTCCACTCAAACTCATCACCACCAGAACCCCATCACCGACGAGCACCCAAAGCTTCACCGCCACCCCCACTCATAGTCGGCCGCATTCCGTCAACCCCAAGACACCCTTCCGGTATCATCTTGAGCGCCATCCTTAGCTCATTCCGTTTTCATGCTTAGATTAGGTTGTCGGCCATCGCCGTCATCACTTGGGCCACCGCCACCCTCGGCCATCACCGGAGAAAACAACCAGCATGTGTAATTTCCCCGTTCCATGTCAGATCACTGCACGACCACGTGATCTCGATCGAACAGTCGACGTTATATCACGAAACGATTTAATCTCAGTCGTTCGTTCTGAACGAAGGGGTATGGAGTGTTCTCCACCGTCCAATTTCATTTAATCACCCCGCCTCCTCCGCTTATGTCCGATCGCGATCCAAGGGCGATCCGCACTCTGGCTCACATCACAGTGCACTGGTTCACCGTGAACTCGGTTCACCGTGGACGAGAGACTGATTTAAAAATTTAAATTAATTCCAGAAATTGATTTAAACTTTAAAAATTCATAACGTCTTCAAATTAGCTCCAAATTTGATCATTCAAATTTCAGGGAATTCATCTATTTATTCTCTTCATGTTCATCGAATAAAATTCATATGTTTATACTGAACTTTTATATGGTTTTAATTGGAATTAAAATAAAATTCTAGAAATTGTTTTAAACTTCAAAAATTCATAACTTCTTTAAATTAACTCTAAATTTGGCCATTCAAATTACAGAAAATTTATATTTTTATTCTCTACATGTTTAGCCAATAAAATATATATGTTTGTACTGATTATTTTATTGTTCTTAATTGTTTATTCTTCTCGTTTTGCATGCCTATAAGAATACGACATCGTCGAGGAGCCCGAATATTTTCCCAAGGTTCCACCTTCATCATTTGCAGAACAAGGCAAGTCATCAAACCATTTTTGAGCATATTTAACCCAATTTTAAATTAATTATCACTAAAACCCATAGGTTATAAATGCATTAGTCAAATCAGCAGCCCTACACTATAATTATTAGATCCCCGACCTTGATGTGCACACACAAGCCATGCTATCGAACCCAAACTCCTTGTCACCATAATAGTAGTATTATTAGATATTGTCCAATGTATCGACATAATTGCTATAGGTTTAAAAAACGAGTCGTAGATGCTTTGGTTCTATTATATAATCCCCGTAATTTCTCTCCCCTAGAATTATATTAGTTATGGAGTTGGTTTGGTATGTTAGCATGGTGGGTTCCGGGTGCAAGCGAGGGCATTGGTTAGTTGCACCAGGGGCACTACAAGGACCGGCCTGCGGGATCCATTGCAATACACTTCCATACCAACCACAAGTCTAGTGGGTAAGTTTTAACTGGAGGTATGAAACGTTCCAACTCGAGACACTATGTGGAGAGGAGAAAGTAGCATCTTCGGGTGACTTGTACCATGTGGCACAAAAGGAGGCGTGACATTGGTCCAGTGCGCTCGCATGACGGCGAAACATATAGTGTGTGTCATTGGGTTGGAGCGCTTCATGCTAAAGGTTTTGGCATGAGTTCCTGTGACTTGGGTCATTTGGACACACTGTGGTGTGCGGTAACGAGTGCATTGTGGGTATAGTGGTACACCTTTGATCAGAGTCTAAATATTTTCGAAAAGTCGAGCCCACGGTCAAGGGCAGGTTGCGCGACATCCCACAGTTAGTTTATACCTGCGAAGTGTTGCATGATGATATGGCATATAAGGACTGTTGAGTGAGGAGTGCCGCAAGTGCTCCTCAAGATAGAAGATGTTGCATTGTTCATGATTTTATTGGCTGTACAAATAAACTTGACTACATTAAAAGCCTCAACATAAAAATGTACTTTCCGCACTTTAAGCCAATACCTTCCTTTGTTATTACCCTATATTATTATTGCATTCTCGGTGGCTTGTTGAGTACTTTTGTACTCATACCCGTTGAAAACCCACTTTAGAGATGGTCTACTACGACGAGGATGGTATGTAGTAGCAACCCAGTCAAGGACTCGAGCCTGGAAGAGATGTTCATCCCAAAGATTATTTTACTAGTTTCTTTTATTTTGATGTTTGTGTAATAATGTGGTCTGCAAACCATAAATGACTATCGTATTAACGATGTCGCGTGATGAAAATCTTGTTGTTATTAATTTTCTTTGTAATTTCAATAAAGTCCCAAATTTTATTAAATCCGGGTGTTACAATGGCCGAACTCAATTAAAGTATCGGTTTGTATCTAGTTCAGTTTGTGTCTAGTTAAATTTTGAAATTAGAATAAGAGTCCAATTAAATTAGGATTTCATATTAATGTAAGACTTCGTATTAAAGTAGAACTCCTAGTTAGAGTAGGATTCCATATTAAATCAGGATTCTTTTATTGTATTAGATCATAATTATATTTTGTATTAGATCAATACTATTTCTTATCTTGACCACACCCCTCTATACCCGTATAAATAGAGGTGGTCGGCCTTGTTATGATTATGTTGAATATAAATTAAATTCGAGTTCAGATTATTGTTGTCCACCTTCTTCTGTACCCATGTCCTTTTTTGATCAAGGGTGTGTCACAACTTTGTTTTGATCTGGTTATATTCTACCGATGAAATTAAGTATAATCTTTTATTCCAATGGGAATTAGTAGATTGTAGAAATCAAGTGTGTGGTGTTGCGGTATATATAGGGTTGTGATTTATTGCATTGGTAGTAGGGGAACCACCAAATGATTATCAGCCTCTTGCAAGTTGTCGATGTGTGTGATCATGTAATTTTCCACATGGTTTGCAAGTTTGTTGCATTGGCAGCAGGTGATTAGCCAGAGAGTTGTATGGTTCTTCATCTACGATCAACTCAATGAGAAGATCGGAAACCCCATATCATTTGGTATCAGATTGCTAGGTTTACTCGGTGAGCAAGTTGCAATGTTGCTGATCTGATGCCAAGACCTTGACGTTTTGAGGGAGACACTTTTTCAAGGGAAGGAGGATGATGAGGACAAGCATGGTCGAACTCAATTAATGGGTCGATTTGTATCTAGTTCAGTTTGTGTCTAGTTAAATTTTAAATTTAGAAAAGAGTACAATTAAATTTGGATTTCGTATTAATGTAGGACATCTTATTAAAGTAGAACTCATAGTTTGACTAGGATTCCATACTAGATCATGACACTTTTATTTTATTACATTATAATTCTGTTTTCTATTAGATCAAGACTCTTTATTATATTGGTTGCACCCCCTATATACCCTTATAAGTGGAGGTGGCCAACCTTATTATGATTGGGTTGAATATGAATTAAATTCTACTTCAGATTGATGGTTGTCCGCCTTCTTCTATATCCACATCCTTCTTTGTTTTATCAAGGATGTGTCATCACTTTGTTGCAATCTGGTGATTTACTGCTGATAAAATCAAGTGTAATATGTTATTCCAATGAGAATTAGTAGATTGTGGAAATCAATTGTGCGGTGTTGCGGTATCTATAGGGTTGAGATCTGTTGTATTGACAGTGGAGGAACAACTAGATGATCGTCAGCATCTCGCAAGTTATCCAAGTGTGTGATCGTGTAATTTTCCACAAGGATTTAAAGTCGTTGCATTGGCAGCGGGTGATTAGCTGGAGAGTTTCAAGGTTATTCATCTATGACGAGCTCAACGAGAAGATTTGGCAACCCCGTATCAGATCCTAAGACTTCAAAGGGAAACAATAGTAGGAATGTTATATTTAATGAATTTGTCATATTTCATGACTCTCCTATATTTTCCAATGAAGTTCAAGAGAAAATTAGTGTGCATGCGGAGCACTTTATTGATGTAGAAAATTCACTAGATGTTGATATTCAAGATGCACCGGTTTCTGAGCCTTTGTCCCTTGTTATTCAACCTCCACATTAGTCTATTGCAATTGACAAACCTCGAAGAACAATTAATTCACTGAAAAGAATAATTGAAGAATGTAATGTTGTTTCTTATGGTTTTAATGTTACAGAAGAGATTGAAGGTAATGCTGAACCTTCAAATTATTCTGAGGCTATTTCTTCTAATGATCATAAGAATTGGATGACCACGATGCAAGATGAGATGGAGTCATTTGAAAAGAATGGTACTTGGGATTTAGCAAATCTGCATAAAGAGAAAAAGACAGTCCGTTGTAAATGGATTTTCAAAAGAAAAGAAGGCATCACTCCTAGTGAGCATGCAAGATACAAGGCAAGGTTGGTTGCTAAAGGTTACAGCCAGATTCCAGGTATTGATTATAATGATGTCTTTTATTCTGTTGTTAAGCATAGCTCAATTCGTACCTTGTTGAGTATAGTTGCTATGCATGATTATGAACTTGAGCAATTGGATGTTAAAACTGCATTTTTACATGGAGAATGAGATCGAAGAGGACATTTACATGGATCAACCTGAAGGTTTTGTCTTTCTTGGAAAAGAACATCTAGTTTGTAAGTTAAAGAAATCTCTTTATGGCTTAAAACAATCCCCTAGACAGTGGTACAAAAGATTTGATTCTTTTATGCTCTCTCATGGTTTTAAGCAGTCTGATTATGACTAGTGTGTCTATCTAAAGGCTATTGGTAGCTCATTTATTTATCTCTTGCTCTATGTATATGATATGTTAATTGCTGCAAAAGATAATCAGAAGTAGCTAAGTTAAAAGCATAGTTGAGTAAAGAATTTGAGATGAAGAACTTAGGAGCAGCTAAGAAGATTCTTGGTACGGAAATAATAGAGAGAATTTGGTAAAATATTTCTCGGTCAACATGTTACATTCACTACAGCAATCTAGCAAACTTCCGTTGGGTTAGGCCTTTCCCGACAGAAGAAGCCAACTTCGGTCAGCAAAATCCTAACTTCTGTCGGCATCTCGCCGATCGAAGCGGTTCGATGCAAATTGGCTAACTTCCGTCGGAAACCGATGGAAGTTGTCATGGTATTTTACCACGTCGGTAGAAACAACTAACTTCCATCAGCCAGTGCCTTGCTAACGGAAGTTACGGGTTTTTTCCACGTGGGAAAACTGCCCTAACTTCTGTCGGCTTTGACCATAGCCGACGGAAGTTAGTTGTTTTGCCAAGTCACCGAAAACAACTAACTTCTGTCGGCTATGGTAAAACCGACGGAAGTTAGCTGGATTTTTTTGTTTTTCCTAGTTCTCCCATTCACACTCACATTCAATCAAATCCACATATCCACATATACAATCACATCCAAATTCACATATCCAAAATAATCCACAATCACATAGCTCCTCATCCACATCCAAAATAATCCACATTCACATATTTCCACATCCAACAACAAAATCACATCCACATTTCACATTCACACTCACATCCACATCCAAAACATTCCAAGTACACATCCAAATCCAACAATAGTATCACATCCACATATTTTTTAACATTTCACAAATCACATTCAAATCCATAACGAGACAATCCATACTCACTCATCACTCTCATTTGGTTGGTTGGAGTTGTGGGCGCCGCCGCTGCCTCTCAGTCTAAAGCAATAGATAAAATTAGAGAATGAACTCAAATAACCATCTAAATGCTAACTCAAGTATCTCAACTAACAACATGAGGTACCTCAGCCACAAAAGGAGAACCAACTGGATAAAACAGTGGTGGTGGGGAAGGCATTGGATGGAACTGCGACATGTCAATTCCTTGCAGCTCGGCAATGTGCTATACATGTTGTAATAAAACCAGTTAGTTTTAAATCTATTCCTAATTGCTATATAGTTGTAATGCGGCATACTAAACTTACCTACATCATCGCCTGCTGCGGTGCAAACCAGGTAGCATAATGGTAATGATACTACCTCATTTGGTCCTATGACTGCATCATCTACTCGCGTGACAGCCTCAGTTCCTCCGTCAGTTGAACAACTTCCTGGTTTGCTTCTGAGCAGCGACGGTTGTAGCTAACTGCTAAGGAGCTCTACGATGACTGAGTTGACTTCTGAGATCTCACCACTCTTGAGTCAATAACTCCATTAAACATGGAGTACCTGGAACATTAAATAAGTTAGTTACCATTACAGTACCATACACAAAACATTGAGAAAAAACACTGTCTCACCGTCCATGGCTTTTTCCACCTCCACTGGAGTACACAACCATTGGGTCGATAGGTTGTCTCCGCCAATCATACTCCTCTCCATGGAGTTGAACCCTGTGTTGACCATATTGTGTTTCGCAAGTAACCAACATTACCGATTAGACGGAGAAAAATGACGCAAACTCTTAAAATTGTTAACATCTCACCAAATGATATGTTGTTGACTGACTACACAACATATCTAGCTGTGCAGAATCTGCTCCTTTATGACCAGAAGACTAAACCTCGATGTCACTTGGCACAACACCAGTTTTAGCTTCCTATACAGTAGATATGAGTTAGTTGCATTACAATGTATATATAAATAAAGTGACAAGTGTACATCTTACCATGCGTTTAGCCAGGCGGATATGACCATTAGCCCCATATCTGTTCTTTGGATCTGTTCCATGGCATTGCCTTTTCTTCTCAGAATCCTTCTTGAATTCATCTAAAGACCAAATCTTGTAGAATTCAAAGTAGGCATCCTCAAGGTTTGCAAACCACATAATCCTCACCTGAACAGAGATGTTAAGCTTCTGCATTAGATGAAAATAAATCTCAAAATCGAAGATTAAAAGAGTTAGAATTATTTACTAAACGATATTTCTTCTCAGTCAAGTATATTGCTTCGCCTTGCTCATTCGTTGCCCTAGCTTCTCCTTGTAGTACACAATGTTAGCTTTAATCCGGGCATATGAAATCACGGCCTTCACCACCTTGTGTGCATTGTTGTTGAAGATAGCAAGGGCATGATTATGGTGATTTCCCGATTCTAGCAAGCAAAAATGTAACTGCAAAAGTCATGATTAGTAACCTACTGTAACTCAAAAAGTTTTGTGCTAAAACAAAACAATGCATGAAAAAAATCATACCTAGAAGTCATGAGACACCGCCCCTAGGAAGTTCCTTGGGCCCCGTTAGAAGCAAACCGGTATTGGTCCCATGTTGTGCATAGTACCCGCTCACCGGTCGACATTGTAAGCACCCCTAGGTAGTGCAGACGACACATGTTACCCAATATCTTGTTAACCTGCCTGACCCTCGAAGTTCCGTCAAACCGAAAGTCAATCCAAGATCTAGAAATACATAATAAATAAAGTTAGTAAACTGAAAGAAATTTTTGTAAGTAAAGCAAAAGTCCAGAGTATGAGACTTACCGATCATCTACAGACGTGATCTCGATCTTGATTCCACCCGAAGGGGCTATAGGTGGGGCAACCAGGTGGATCATCCTGAAAGAATGTGAGGATGACCCAGAAGCATCTATGTCAGCCCCTCCTCCTGACCCGCACCCTCCTCCTACCCTGGACCCTCCTAGTCAGCCCCCTGTCCCACACCTTTCGGGTCATCCCCCTGCCCCGCACCCTCCAGGTCATCCCCCTCCTGCCCCCACCCTTCGAGTCATCCTCCTGACTCACACCCTGCGGGTCATGCTCTTCATCCTATAAAATAGTATGAAAACAATTAGCAATAGTTTATAACTGGCATAAAAATCTAATTGATAAGCATCATCACTAGGGGTTTGTAGATGTTCCTGAGGATTCACATTGTACATTACCCACAAAGCACTTAGTTTTTCACATGGGTACAATATATAATACACCCGTTCGACTTTGTGAGCAAGGACAAAATTATTGAGACCATATAGTCGTTTCGCGTGTTTTACTTCAACCATCCCAAATTGGTTTTCTTGAGTACCATGTTTGGGGTCAAACCAATCACAATCAAAGAAGACCACTTTAAGCTCCTTATTCCTGGCAAAGTTGTACTCGATTATATTTTTGATGATTCCATAGTACTTAGTTTCGTTTCCTTGGCCATCAATGATGCTTATAACAACTCCAGTATTAGTTGTTGCCGCTAGAGGTCGATACGCTTCAAAAACAGTTGAACGGAAGCGGAAATTGTTCACATCATATCGACCGTAACTTTTGGCAATAATACTTTCGTAAGAGAGCTGTCGCAAGTCTATATGTACATTGTCGGCGAACACACACTGCAAATAATATGATTTTATAAGATAATTAACCTAATAGAGTAAAATAATACGTGTCACAAAAGGTAAGGATTTACATGTTCTCTGAACCAAGTGAGAAACTAGGCCCTCCATTTATTCCTTCTCGATGCAACTTATCTAATTGCTTCTCCCTTGGTTGACGACCAGACGTCAATTATTTCAAATCAAACATATTATCATTGTAACGAATAGGGAAACAAATATGTATAATACATCGTCGGTAAAAATATAAAACTAAAAAGCATTCACTTACGCGAAATATTGTTCCATCTCTTCCATATTTGAGTACATGTAGAGCAAGGCATATGTATGTTCTTCCTGAGTTACATAATATGTCGTGGAGAGACCAATAGTTGTGCCCTTCCACTGAAAAATTTTAAGGTCACTGCTAGGATTGTATGCATCCACATGGTACCGCATAGCAAGGGTGTTGACATTGTGATGCTCAGCGAAGTATAGAGTAGTGATGTATGCTATCTCTTTCAATTTAAATTATTCCGCGATGCAACCTTCAACTCTGGCCTAATTGTCAACCATCGCTCTAAGCTTTTTAGGGACCTTTCAATGTGATACATCCACCTTTGTTGCACAAGGCAACCTACTTAGCTTCATATGGAGGATGAACCAGTAAATGTTGCATTAGATTGAAGA
Organism: Zizania palustris; assembly: GCA_019279435.1. Classification (NCBI taxonomy): domain Eukaryota; kingdom Viridiplantae; phylum Streptophyta; class Magnoliopsida; order Poales; family Poaceae; genus Zizania; species Zizania palustris. The sequence continues at coordinate 61,475,903 of JAAALK010000080.1, read as the reverse complement.
ATCCTAGAGGGAATATTTTTTTCCAATTTATATAAAAGCACTAGTATATATTTCTCAAACTTCTCCATCATATCTTTTTTAATTTATTTAGCACAAAGTTGTATATAAAAATGGCTTAGCTCAGCTAACGCCTTCCACACATTATCATTCAAGTACCCGCGAAACATTACAAGGAGTCTTTCTATTATTATGTAGTAATCGTGACTTTTCAATCCATTTAACTTCACTGTATTCAAATTCACATCTCTTCTAAATCCTGCGGCGTAACCATATGGGAATTTCAAATTTTTCAACCACCTAATTATTGTTTCTTTTCACTAGGTTTTAAACAAAATGGAGCACGTGGCATACCACCACTATTTGTCCACTCAAGGGTTGGTCGATTACAAATCTCAGCTAAATGTCTTCTCGCCTTTAGATTATCTTTTGTCTTGTCCGCAAAATCCATACATGTGCTTATAATGCTTTCACCAACATTACGTTCCTGATGCATGATGTCAATATTGTGCATCAAAATCAGTGATTTGACATACGATAATTCCCATAAGCCACATATGTGGGTCTAGTTATGTTTGGTTCTGAATCCTACAAATCCATCCCAATTTTCATTAAGAACCAACTCATTCAGCATATCAGCGATTTCTGTACCACTTAAACACCTTGGTGGTCCATTTACAACAACATTGTCCTTCTTGAAATTTCTCCTCTATAACCTAAATGGGTCATGGGCAAAAAGCATCTATGACAATTAAAGTAACAAATCTTTCCCTCGAAGTTAAGACGAAAATAATCTGTGTCCTTAGCACATATTAGGCATGTCAGCCTTCCATGACAACTCCAACATGAAAAAATACCGTATGTCGAAAAATTGTGGACCGACCATTGATACGCAACTCGAAGATTGAATTTTTGCTTGAAGTCATAATCATATGTTTCAACTCCTTTCTACAATTGTTTCAACTCTTTAATTAAGGGCTTCAGCATCAGGTTGAGGTGTGGTCTAGGATGCTCTATACCAGGTATAATGAGACACAGGAATATAAATTCATATTTCATACAAAACGAAGGTGGAAGGTTGTATGGAATAGCAAAGACAGGACAACAAGAGTATGGCGATGCGGTTAAATTGAAAGGCATGAATCCATATGTTGCCAATCCGATGCGAACATTCCTTGCATCCCTAGCAAAGTCTGCATCAAAATCATCTAGAGCCTTCCATGCCTCACCATCAGATGGTTGCACCATTACATGGTTATTCTCACGTACACCTTCCTTATGCCATCTCATATGCCTAGCGATTTTCTTTGAGAGAAACAATCATTTCACCTAAGGTGTAAGAGGCATGTAATGAAGTTGCTTATGAGCAAACTCTGTCATCACCTTTTCACCATCTTTGTTTTCGATCTCTACGAATATCAGTTTACCACATTTTAAGCATTTCATCTCATTCCTATGTTATTTACAGAAAAGCATACAATTATCTTGGTAAACATCAATCTTCTCATACTCCATACCGAGAGCAAAAAGCATTTTCTTTGACTGGTACATGTCTTTCAGCATTATATAGTTCATAGGAAGGACATCGCTGATCAGGTTCATGAGCTCCTTATAATAATTGTTGGAGAATGAAAACTTCGACTTAATGGCCTCCCTTTCGCTGACTTGATCGCCACGTTGTCTCGACCATCCGCCCGTCCATGTCTTTCTCTATCTTCTCATGCACTCTTGAGATCATCTCCAACTTCTCCCGGCATCCTTGATCCTCTAGCATCGAGCCCCTCGCTTGACCCTTGATCACCTGCCATTGACAGTTGGTTAGCATCTCCACCCTGCACACATGAGACAAGCCAAAACATGAAACATGACAGGACACCAATCTCTTCGACACAATCCATATCCTCACATTGATCCCATCAATGCAAGCAAAACACCACTCACTCATCACTCCAGATCACTCATCACTCAACCTTGTCAATCACTCATCACAAAGATAAAAACCACAGTGTGACCTCACTTGTTTTCACAATCTCCCCCTTGATGAGTGCATTGACAACCCAAAAAGAAACATGATGAAAGTATCAAGTTCAGCGCACAAGTGACCATAAAAACTCAAAAAAGAGCAGAAACATGTCACTTGATAAAAGATATCCCCTTTGGTAAAAACTCATGCATAGCTTGGCAAAAACTCATGCATAGCAAAGCATCTTTGTTGGCAAAAACATCAATGCGTCATGAAAGCCATTACTCCTACTTAACCAAGAAAACACATCATCATCATGAAAACCATTACTCCCCGTTAACCAAGCAAACACATCATGTAAATCATTTCTCTCCCTTTGGCAATGCAAGCATCAAGATGATAAAAAGATGCAAAGAGGGGAGTGAGAGTAGAGTATAGATGCAAGCTTTTGAAACATGAACAACGCTAATTACAGTACAAAAACTCAGTTGCCTTGAATATTGTCTAAAAGTACTGTATGACAATATCAGGTGAATATCATCTAAACAAACGCATGAGCAAGCATTTTCATATTTTAGCAAATAAAAGCATATCCACTCAGACTAGCATAATAGACATGGCAAGGCATGAGATGCAAAAGCTAATTAAATACTAACAAAATAAGTATATCCCACTACAAGGAGCTTCAACAAACTTGATATGCAATCGATTCAAGCTTTTTGATTGATTTTTTATTTTTCATTTTAGTGACAAGGGTTATTTGCATGTCAACCTTATGCTAACCGACAATGCTAAGCCTAGGTTGAAACCATTAGAAGCTTAAAGCAATGGTCTCAACATACACTTTAATGTCCCAGTTCATACCAAAGTGCTATGGTAAGCAGTCCAGAACAAAGTAGTGCGACAAAGCAAACCCACATGGATCTTTTCAATTTCAGCATAAAACAACATGAATATCAATCATTTTCATTTTCATTTTTTTATTTTTAATTTTTAGCACAATATTTTTGATAATATCAAGTTGCATATTAGCATCCAAGTGAAAAGGATCTAATTATCAGGTATGTAAAAGATAGCAAAAGACTCAACCTATTGATTCTAGTTTCTAGACTAAGTAGTGATCATTTTTAAATTCTCACACATAAAATCCATGATCATAACAGATATCAGATGTATTCAAGCAAAGTATAATCAACAGTATTAAAGACAATACTTCAAAGGCATAATAAAGCATGTACTTGTAAAAACAATTAATCATATAATAGAAGCTCATGCAGTTCTACACAACTTCCCCTCAAAATATGCTAGAAGATTTTGAATACTCAGTGTTGGGATGATAAAAAACTGGTTAGGAATCTAGGATTGTAAAACTGGAGAACCAAGTAAAGCAGTAGACTGATTATGCATGGGGTATGAATCATGATAAAAAGCGAGTGGTCTAACTACAAAGCGTGAACCTAGAAAATGATGAGGTCTCCTAAACTGTCTAGAATCAAAGCCTCTTACACGTGGTCTAGCACCATATGAAGCATGGTGTACACCACGACGGGCAAAATCTCTCATGGAACAATGGGGAGCCTCAAAATCATAATAAGAGTGAAAAGCAGACTCATGCATACCTAAAGATGGGTAATGCATGTCCTAAAAACTCATCGCAAAAGAACGTCATTCATCCTTGATACGACGAAAGTAAAACCTAACCAAATGACCCACTCGATGACAATAGGAGCAGTGATACACTCTCTTGGGTGTGTTAGCATGGGTCTGAGGCACAAATCTCACAGTCTTCTTGGGTTTTTGCTCAAGAGTTTTCTTTGGTGGACGAATGGCTTTCTTAGTAGATTGCGTAGGATTCTTGGCTTTTTGTGTGGTGTCTAACTGGGCTCTTTCTCTCTCAAGGGTAGTGGGTGGAGTGAACATAGTTTCGCTCGGAGTGTTTTGAGTGGTTCTCTCATAGCCCAACCCTAGAGCTAACCCTGCCCTGTCAGCTAACCCTAGAGTAGTACACCTCTGATCAGAGTTTAAATCTTTTCGAAAAGCCGAGCCCACGGTAAAGGGCGAGTTGTGTGACCTCTCGCAGTTAGTTTACTATTAGGTGAATATATATGGTATTCATGGCATGTAAGGACTATTGAGCGAGGGTGGGCTAACTGTACCCCTCGAGCTAGAAGATGATGCATGAACTCATGTTTACTTTTCTGCATTAATAACTTGATTACATTAATTGCTTTACAAATATGTTTTCCGCAAAAGTAAGCCACTACCTTCCTTGTTATTATCTTGCATTATAATTGCATTCAGTGGCTTGCTGAGTACGATTGTACTCACCCCTGTTGACTTACCCCACCAGAGGCAGTCTACTACGAGGAGGGTGACGGTCTGGAGTAGCGACCCAGTCAAGGCACGAGACTGGAAGAAGGCGTTCATCTAGAGGATTTATTTTATTAGTTTCTCTTTCATTTAACTCTTTTGTAATAATATGGTCTATGAACCATGATTGATTGGCGTATTGCACGCAGTCGTGTGATGAACGTCTTGTATTTATTGATTTTATATGGAATTTAAATAAATTCCCGGTTTTATTAAATCGGGGTGTGACAGTGTGTCGATCGGGTTTGCGAGAGGGAGGCTAGGACAAGCATTCAGGCAGCTCGACGGGATCGAGAGCGGAAGTGGCTTGCTAGCGCTCGGAGTCGCGAAGCGGTGTCATGAGTCGAAGAGCTGAGAGGCTTTGTCGGTTTTTGCTGAAAACCATCAAAACATTTAATGTCTTTGTTAATTCAATAAATAGGTGTCTAGTTTTAGTTTAAATTTTCAGTTTTGTAGTGTAGCCTTTTGGTATATTTTTTAGAGTAGTTTTACTCTAAAAATGTATTAAAAGGAGAGTCTAATTGTAATTTTTCTTTTAGGTTTTATAGGGTAATTTTTAGAATTGCTAATTCTGAAATTACTAAGGGTCTATGTGTCAAATGGGGGCTTCTATAAGAGGAGTTGGTAGGATATTATCACCCATGTTGGCTGAACCATGGGAGACTTTGGGACAGCCATTTGTTCTATGATAAAACCACCGAAGTTTTGCTTTGAAGGAAGATTGGATGATGAACAGTGATCTGTTTTGTTTCTATGGGCAATACTATTCACCGTAAGGCTCCTTCGAGCGCAGGTACTCTTTATTGTCGAAATCGATTTTGTGCTGCATTTCTTGGAAAATCTAGTGCAGAAGTTGATGTTGAAGTTTATGTAACTTTTGTTGGCAATAGTTTGAATGATCCATTTTCGAAAGTTACAACATGTTTCTGTGATGTCTTCTGAATTATTTTGCTGCTCAAAGTAGGCACCATAGTGTTGGAAAAATTATTCTGAAAAGTGGTTTAGTTTTGATCTAGCTCCCCAAATGTTTGATGAAATGTTTCATCAAGTGTTCATCATGTTTTTGGCTGATCATTGTAGTGTTTCTTGAGTGATTTCATGGTAGAAGGATGAACAAATGTTTGATATGAGGATCGAGTTCTTTGTACTGTGATTCAACTAACAAAAATTTTGAGGATCTTGTTTCTAGTTTGTTTTTATGCTGGCCGAACAGAATGGGAGATCGACCAGAACATTCGAGCACCTGAGAGAACAAAAATTCGAGCATTTTTTCTGAGTTAAACACTTGAATTCATTTCTGTGATGTACCCGTGATGATGAACAGCGATTTGCAGCCCTTGTTGATTCTGTTACAGGGTGTGCCGACAGCACTATTTCTCGTCATGTGTCTTCAGTTCATCAGCGTCTGAACAAGTAAGTTGTTCATCTATTTTTCTAAGAATTTTTGATGATTTGGAGTGTATTCTCTTGGTGATTTCATCTGGATGTAATAGGAATACATGTTGAGTAGTTTTGAACCAGAAATTAGTTCAGTATTCACTTGTCTTTCATGTTTTGAATCCTAAAAATAAGTGATCAACATTTTGTCCTGATAGACTGTGATCTGTTTCAAGACTTTTTGATCTGTTCACCCATGCTGAAGTAATCTGCCTTGAAGGTTTTTCGGTAAACTGTTTTGGGAAGTAGTTTCAGTTCTAAGTTGATTCTGAATTAGTGTTTTTCCTTGTGGATGAATGTATGTCTGTCTCAATTCTATTAAAATCAATGCTGAGCTATTTCTTTCAGTACTGTTTTATATCAGGACAGATTCAGAGTAAATCAGTGTAATGTTTTTGCTACAAGATGTTGTGACAAAACAATTGTTCATCTTAAGTTACAGTTTGCAGTCAGGCTAGTATACTAAAAATTCAGTACTGGTTTAGTTGTTTCAATCCTAGAATCTGCAATAGTATTGCCGTGTAGAGGGCATTACAAGAAATCTGGAATTGTTGTGCTGCATATTGAAGTTTCGGAATCTAGCATTCTTGACAAGTGTTGATTAATCGTGTGCTGATCTAAATCTAAATTGAAATTGAGATTTCCAATCTGAACCATAATATGACAAATGCACTTTATTGAAGTTACCTTTACTATTCATCATCCGAAAAAATTCAGAAGTGCATGAATTTCAATTGAGATTGAATTGAAACAAGCTGATTCACTTTTACAAACTTAAATTGATCTCTTGAGTGAGTGATTTGATAGTTGTTGATTAAAAATCTTTAATCAAAGCGGATTTGTGATTTTCTATCTTGAGGAGCTCAATTTTTGTACTGATTGGATTGAAACTTGAAATTGTGTTTTTTAGAGGTGCGTTGGGTGATTCGATTATGCCATCACATTCGAAAGAAAGTGTTGAGGCACCTATTCACCCCCCTCCCTCTAGTCACCATTCCGATACCACAATAAATTAACATAAAGTGAGTATTTTCAGCAACATGCAACTGAAATCACACAAAAACTTCAGAGAGAATTCACAAGAAGAATGATCTTCACACAGTAGAATCCCGTAGCAATAATGACACAAGTCTGAACGGTTCAGCCTTATAGTCTTAGTAAGTGACTCTGAAGGTATTTTCTGAATATGTTTTAATCTTCTTCAGACCTTGAGTCAGCTGTACTAATTTTATCAATCAACATGAAGGTCATGGCAGCACTAAATTAGAAGTAAATTATCAAGACTCAATCCAAACTAAACATCACTATTGTTTTGATGATCAGAGTGAGAATTAAATAGGGACTCAAAACACTTCAGCTAATAAGTTTCATCTGAAAACTCAACTTCTATTGATGAACAAGATTACCACACTGAACTCATCAAGTAAGTTTCACACAATTCCTGATCAGGTTGAAATGCAGAACTGAAATAGTAGTAAAATACATTTCTGTGTGCTGAATAATAAAATAAGCCAATAGCTGATAAACAAAAACATGCACATGCAGCCCTTCTGTCCAAGAAGACAGACTACACTTTGAACATGAATGAGTTCTATCAGAAAAAATGCAACTGAAATATCCAACAACTTTAGACAGAACTCACAAGAAAGATGGACTGCATATTAAAAAGTGTATTGAAAGTAAACTTGAAAATGAACTTAGCAGTGTAGCATAACAAATTCAGTATGCACTTTCAGAACTAATCTTGATCTTCTACAAGACTTGAGTGAGCAGTAATGATTTAATCCATTAACATACTATTTATGATAGTAAGATTCTAGGATTGAAGCTTCAAGAAACAATAGAATACTGATTATAACTTGCATATCACAATCAAGAACTAGCTTGCTAGCTTGATAAACAGATAAGAAAACAGAACAGCTAGCAGCTTCAGTTCACTGTTATTCAGTTTTCAAACAACTTTTGCAGGTTGATAAAAACAAACTTCAAACAAATGACTCTGTAATTAAGCACCTTTCGAACTTATTTCAGAAAGTATTCAGATCATAGATGCTTTAGCTGTTCTTGAGAGTTTTACCACAAAATGAACCGCACTTTAGAAGAACAGAGTAATACTTCTTAGTGCAGACAAGAGGCATCCAGAAAATGATTCAGTTGTTGTTCAATAAAAATGGAACATTCAATCCTTAATTGAACCACTCAAGAACTCTGATCCTTGAAAAGTAGAGCAAAAGAACACTGCAAGAAGAACCAGAATAGAAAACAAACACTCAGTAGAAATCAAACATTTTCTAGAACTTTTTAGGCACTTTGTTAGACTAAAAAATTTATGCAGCAGTGGTCAAAAACTTTTGCAAACTTCAAAAATGGAACCCTGGAAACTTGGACAACAAAAGTTATAAAGAACTCAGATCCAAAAATAGTACCAAAACTTCAGGCGCTAGCGCTAGAACATTCACGTGGCACTGGCAATAGTTCTTGTAGCCTATCCGACAAAATCAACATGGTTTGATGATGAATAGTGCATACTTTATGATGAAGACATCGCTGCCATTGATACAACCACAACAATAGCCCCTTCACTGCTTACAGCTAAGCAAGGACCAATGACACGCGCCCGTGCATGTGAACTTAATTATCAGGTGAACTCGTTCCTAGCTGTTCAAGTTAATTCTTTTTCCAATGGGGTAATATTAAAGCCTTGTGATGACTTTATTATCCTTAGGTGCGTAGGAATTGAACCAGCTAGGAGTGGAGAAGGCAACAATGCAATAAATATTGCTACTCTCGAAGGGACTCTTGTAACTGCAGAAGTCCAAGATTAAATGGAGCATATCTTTCAACTCCCAATGTTGTTTAAAGTAAATAAGTACTTATTGGAAAGGTCTCTTCGTCTACTTTCCAACGGATCAAGAATCAATGGTAGAGAACAGATGAAACATCTAAAAACTGCCGAAGAACCCTCGTGACTCCATCTTGAGTTTCTATTCTTTCCTTTAAAGTGAGTAGTAGCAATAAAAAGAACGCGGGTTTTGTTTGATGTAAGTTAGCTGCTGCTACTTACTTGTAAACGAGCATGTCGGCTAGATCGCCCGATTACTTAAATCAAAACTCCAACTTCTATCAGATCCGTGAGTGTTTGATTGTCATCTTGTTCTTGCTTGTTCTTCGATTGCTTGCAGGTTCAAGGATATTCTTGGCACGGCAAGAACAGCAACAACTGTGGTCGGTATAACTATCGCTAAGACGCAGTATCCTTGTGGTTGTTGTAGTCAGGTAGCACAACATCGATCTCCACCCCAAATCGTAGTTATTAGGAGACGGTGCACCTATCGCTAAAGGCGCCACACCATCTTGGTTGTGGTAGTCGGGCAGCCAACGTCGGCCTCCACCAAATTCACCACATCCTACATATCTCATCGAAAGATCGGGTTCCCCCATACCTATCGGATCCATTACTTTAGAAAGAAATTACAGAAAATGGTTGAGAAAAAAATAATATTTGTGGTTGGTAGCCCACAAATTGTTTAGCCAAAAAGTCTCCTAACCCTTGGGCATGAAGTCCTTTATATAGGAAAGCCCATTAAGAAAATCTCCAAAATGCCATTAGGGTAAAAGTTCTAGGTATTTACCTAATTGCCATAATGTATTTTGAGAATTAGAAATTCTGAAAAATACATTAATGTATACTCCTAATTTATTACATCATTGACCTTATTCTCTTAATATTTTTTAGAATTTGAAAATTCCAAAAAATACTAAAAGATTACACTTAATCTAGATGACTAAACAGAAAAATAAACTCCTAATTACTAGAATTAAAAACATTTTCTGATGTGATGGTTTTCAACAAGAACCGAGAAAGCCTCCCCGATCGCCGACATGTGACGTCAATCCACGAACTCAACCAGTAGCAAGTCTCTCCCGCTCTCGATCCCCTCGAGCCGCCTGATCACTTACACTGGCCTCCCTTTCGCTGATTTGATCGCCACACTATCTCGACCATCCGTCCATCTATGTCTTGCTCTATCTACTCGTGCACTCTTGAGATCATCTCCAACATCACCCGGCATCCTTCATCCTCTAGCATTGTGGTCCTCGCTTGACCCTTGAACGCCTGCCATTGACAGTTGGTTAGCATCTCCACCCTGCACACATGAGACAAGCCAAAACACGAAACACGACGCACACTGATCCCCTCAGCACAATCCATATCCTCACATCGATCCCATCGATGCAAGCTAAACACCACTCACTCATCACTCCACATCGCTTATCACTCAACCTTGTCAATCACTCATCACAAAGACAAAAACCACAGTGCCACCTCACTTGGTTTCACAGTTAATTATACCACACGACCTCAAATTTTTTTCTAACAAATTAAACGATTAATTACAAGCTAGTAGGGGTCAAAATTAACAAATCAATTCACAATTAACAATTCACATTTCACAATTAAAAATAATAATTCACAATTTACAAATTAAACAATTCAATCATAAAAAGTGAGGAAATGAGATGCATGGGGTAAAAATTACTTGGGAACGATGGGCAGTGGATGTCGGCCAATGGCGACGATTAGTAGGCAGTGGCAGTCAGTGGGCACCGATGGACGACGACAGTCAGCGGGCACCGGCGGATGGCAACGGTCGGTGCCGGCAGGAGGTGGGGAGGGCGGCCCGGATGGCAGGTGCCGTGGCACGGGCGGGAGTGGGCGGGAGGTGGCGGGGGCGGCCGCTGGCGACGGGTGGGAGGTTGTGACTCGGGCGGTGGGTGGCAAGAGAGGCAGTGCGTGGGCGCGCATACAGTGAGTTAGGTTTCCCAGTACGCGCGGGCGGGGAAAAAATCCCCTAACATTCGTCGGCCAACATTGAAGCCAACAGTGATGACTTTAATGCTGGCCAGCGGAAGTTAAGAGATATATTCCGGGCGGGGGTGGATCTCTTTTAACTTCAGTCAGCCACAGTCAAATGCCGAGGGAAGTTAATTTAGCCGACGAAAATTTCCTATTTTCTTATAGTGATTGAAAAGGTTATTCATCATTTTAATATGCATGATGCAAGGCACGTGAGTTCTCTACTAGCTCCACATTTTAAATTATCTTCAGCTTTATGTCCAGAGTCAAGTGATGGCATTCATTATATATCTAGAATTCCATAGTATAGTGCGGATGGTTCTCTTATGTATGCTATAATCTGCTCTCGACTTAATTTATCTCATGATAAGTGTTGTTAGTATATACATGGCCATTCTTGATAAAGAGCATTGAAAAGTGGTTCAGTAGATTTTTAGATATCTGTGTGGTACTTCTAGTGCTTGTTTACAGTTTGAAAAATCTGAAGATGGACTTGTTGGTTATTTTGATTCGGATTAGGCTGGAAATTTGGATAAAAGGAGATATTTCACATGTTATGTTTTCACCATTGGTGGTTGTGGTGTTAGTTGGAAAGAAAATTTCAAGCTATTTTTGCATTGTCTAACATTGAAGCTAAGTATATGGCTATTTATGAAGCATATAAAGAAGCTACTTGGTTGAGAGGCTTATATGCTAGCTTTGCGGGAGTGTTTCTTGCATTACAATTTTCTGTGATAGTCAAAGTGATATTTGCCTCACTAAATATTAGATGTATTATGAGAGGACAAAACATATTGATATGAAGTATCATTATATTTGAGATGTCATTACTCAAGGTGAAGTTAAAGTATACAAGATCAGTACTCATGATAATCCCATAGACATGATGACCAAGACGGTTACTGCAACTATGTTTGAGCTATGCTCAAGCTTTGTTGGTGTTACAATTGAAGTGTTAATGACTTTTTGGCGCCGGTAATATTTATTATTGAAAGGAATTTATTTGATGATTATTCATTTGCTATAAGAGAGAATTCATCTCAAGGTGGATTGTGTTATATTCTGGTCCGAATCCGTATTGAGCCCATCTAAGCTCATTAAGTTCAGGGAGGGCTAGACCCATTTAGTCAACCATATATATATATATTGTATGCCATACAGGGAATTGAGTCAGTCATTGTTATCCCCTGTGTTTCTATAAAACTTTTCCTTATATAGCGAGTTTTGCCAATTGGAGCCCATAATATTTTCTCGTAAAGGTTTTCCACCTTAAATCTTGTGTCTTTTTTTTTGATCCTATGCTTGATTTTATAACAATATATATGATGTCATATATTATATAATTTAAAATTATATAATTAGAAATAAACAAATACTATAAGCTATAAACCATATTACTTATAATGTATGATGTGTTGGTATATTCTAATTATATATAAATATTTTATTAAACTTCTATGGATATTTTTTTTAAAAAAATAGCCTGATTCTTGTGAGAATCAAAGTTTCGGTTGATTCTCTCACCCAATAAAAAGGATCTATTCTTCTAAATTCTAGATTTGATTTTTTTATTTTTACCCTTTTGGTATGATTCTAGATATCCTCTTTAAAACTGGCCCTAAAAATCCCATCAAACAGGTTCAAAATCAAACCGAATTTACTACCTCTATTCTTTTTTACTTGGCATCCTGCATTATGTGCACAACTAGGGTGTCAAAGTTTCAGAAGAGGTGGAGTTACACTCACACGCGTGTGTGCATAATCCAGATCTAATAAGATTTGATTAAAATTCAACCGATTAATTCGGAGGGAAACCAGGTGGCTAATTTTGTATGGATTTGGTTGAACAAATAAAAAGGCAGCATCAACAATTCAGGTTGCCACACCATCTTCTTCTTCTGTTTTTATTAGCTTCCTCCCTCTCAGATGGCTCATTATATTTCCCTCTACTTCCTCGGCAGCTTCCTCCCTCTCATGCCTTAGCTAGCTCCATGTCCTGCTCCTCCCCGTGTCCGCCTTTGACCTGACCACCAGGCCCTGATCCGTCACCGCCATGCGGGTGCAGTGCGACGACTGCGGCACAGAGCCGGTCACCGTGATCTGCTGCGCCGACGAGGCCGCGCTCTGCTCCGCTTGTGACCGCCGCGTCCACCATGCAAACAGGCTCGCCAGCAAGCACCGGCGGCTCCCACTGATCCATACGTCGTCGTCCTCGCCAGGCGATGCCGACGTAGCCGCGCCACTCTGCGACGTCTGCAAGGTGGCTCCCTGGTGCTAATATATATGCGCGCGGCCATGAGCGGAGCGGGATCGACGGAGCTGATGCTGATGGTGTTTGCTGCGTTGCAGGAGAAGAGGGGACTTGTGTTCTGAGGACCGCGCCATCCTGTGCGCCGACTGCGACGACCCCATCGACGCCGCCAACGAGCTCACCGCCAAGCACAGCCGCTTCCTCCTCATCGGGGCCAAGTTCTCCACTGTGCTCACCGACCAGGCGATTCCCTCCACGGACTGCACGTCCAACGATGCCGATGACGTTGCCACCGAGGACCACTCCTCTGTCGTGTCTGCCGGCACGAGCTCTGCTCTTGACGCGACCAACGGTGCCGTAGGAGGAAGCAGCATCTCGGATTACCTCACAAGCATCTGCCTTGGCTGGCGCGTTGAGGACCTCCTCCTCGACGACGACGCCTTCGCTGCCGCCACCGCCGCTGCCTCGGTGAGTCCCTACCCCCTACCCATCTCCCCGTCTTGTCCTCGCTACATCTCCATGGACAAGCTAGTGTTGGGATAAGATCTCGAAGGAGAGGGGGGCCGAGTCCCTCTCCTCTAAGTGCTAAGCTCGGACCCCCTAACAGATTCCCCCTGGTCTCCCGCGCGTCCTGATCGGGGGCGCCCCAACTGACTCATGGTTGAGGGACCCCTGCCGCTAGCGCTATATTAAGGGGGGAAGGGCTCCGGCTGCAAGGTGCTGATACCTTGTACGCCCAAACCTTCCCCTACACTCCTAGCACCCGATCTAACCCTTGCGCTAAGTGGTGGGAAGCCTCCCTCACCGCCACCTATGCCATGGCGTCCTCTTCGTCGACTCCGGCGACCGCCACCGAAGGTACACTACCCGTGCCCCTCTCTGTTTATACATCTAAGAACTTATGCCATGTTTAGACTTAAGTTTTACCCTGCTAGACCTAGCCTAGAGATCAACTTAGCCTAGTTCAATATGCTATCAATGGTATCAGAGCCTATCTAGACCTAGGCTAACTAGGGTTTAGGCGTCGGACCCCTTGATCTAACGCCATTGTTGCGCTTCTAAGAACATTAAGCCCCTGTATGTACCCGCATAAAACCCTAAAGAAAACCCTAAGAAAAGCCCCTCAAAACCCCCCTGTAAGCTTCGGCTAACCTAAGGAAAACTCCCTGTTTGACTTGTGGTTTCAAACGAAACCCTAGCCATACACCCCTATGAGCCCTCCGTAAGAACCAGAAGAACTAAGAACACACACAAAAAAAATTCAGAAATTAGGGTTAGGGTTTCTAAACCCTAACCCTAGTTTTTTTTTGGGGGGGGGCGGGGGTCTCACCATGGCCTCTCCGGTCGCCGCGCCGCAGCTCGCCGGTGGCCGGGACTGCTACGCCACCGCGCCGCCGCTCGCCGGAGGCCGAGAAGAGGCCAGCGAACCCTCTCGGGTTTTGGCCGCCGCGTGCTAGCTCGACGGAGCCCTGCTCACCCTCGGGTGAGCGCGGTGCTCCGGCGAGCTAGCCGGTGGCAGCCGACCGCCGGTCGCCGTCGCCGTCGCGGGCCGCCGCCGCCGCGCGCGTGCTTTGCCACGCCACGCCGCTCAGCTCTCGCTCTCGCGCTCGGGCCGGGAGGGGGAGAAATGAAGTTAAGGTTTCTGGGGGGTGGGCGCGGCGCTTTTATGCGGGCGAAAACGGCGTCTGGCCATCGGATCAGATCTGATGGCCAGGATTGATTGGGCCTCAATTAAGCCCAGGCGAGGGGGCGAATTCCTGGCCCAGGCCCAGGTTGCGGGCGCGCGCGCGCGCCAAATTCCTGGCCTTGGCCCAGGACTCAGGCGGCCTGCTACCATGCGAGTTTTGGGCCACGCTTCCGCACTGTTTTGGCCGAAATTCATTTTTTTAATTTTTCCAGAATTAAGGAATTATTTTCTGTTTTAATTATTCTCTAGAAAATAAGAAAATTGCCCAAAATTAAGATAAATTTAAGTTTAATGCGGGGATAATTTTGTAAGTTTCATCACATTCAGTAGTATTATTCTGAATTTTATGAGATTTTTTAGAGCATTTTCTATGTTGTTTTCTGATTTTTTATAAGACCAACGTCTTATTTAAATTGGAGAATAATTTTTTGAAGTTATTAAATTCATAATATTTTACTGCTGATTTTTTATGCTGATTAAACATGTGCTATTTTGTTTAAGAATTCCGCTGTGCAACCACTGTTTAATCATATTTTTGTTCATCCACTTTATTAAGTTTATTTTTTGTCGATTAGATTTGAACCAAAGGGATAATTTAATTGACGCAATAAATTACTTCTTTTAGCTATGTTAGCATAATAATTTTATCTCCTGACCAACATTGGTGATAAAATTATTGTGTTTTAAGCTGAATTGATTCTATTTCTGCCCAACGGTGATGTAGAATTAATTCCTATTCATTGAGTTTTCACATGCTGATTTGACCAACGTTAAATTAGCATGTCTCCTTTATGCATGTAATTAACCCCCCTTTTGACTATCATTTTTTATCAGGCAACTTGCTTGCTCAGATGTCCAACATTGAGAAACTCAATGGGGACAACTATGGATCTTGGCGAGAGGGTCTATTGATCTCTCTCGCCATTTTAGATGTGGATTTTTCCTTGTAGGAAGAATGCCCTGTTGAGCCCACTAAGCCAGTGATGGGTACTGGCGAGACAGCTGACGCTTTCGCCGTACGTTAGAAGGACTTTTCTCCTATAAGGATGAAGTACGACATTGCGTACAATAAGTGGAAGCAGTCGAACAGAAAATGTTTGATGATAATTAAGAACTCCATTTTGGAGCCTATTAGGGGTTCAATCCCTGACTGTGAGACTGCCACTAGGTACCTTAAGAAGGTTGATGCCCAGTTTATCGGTTCTTCTAAGGCTACTTGTGCCTTCACAATTAAGAAGTTCATCACGGAGAAATACCGTGGTGGAGGCATTAGAGATCACATCCTCAGAATGAGTAACTGGGCTACTAAGCTAAAAATCATGGAGTGCGTGTTGACTGATAATTTTGTGATTCATGTTATCATGAGTTTACTCAGCAAAGACTTTGAGCACTTCGTAATTAATTATAACTCTCAGCTAGAAGTTTGGACTTTTGAAAAATTAGTGTCCAACTGCGTTCAAGAAGAACACATTAAGGAGGCTTGAGATGGTGATTCAGTTCACCAGATTCAAGACAAGGGGAAGAAATCGTTCACCCCGAAAAAAACAATAAGACTTTTAGAGGAAGGGAAAGGCGCCTAAGGACAATGATGTCCCTCAAGGCGTCTGCAGGCACTGTAAGAAGGAGGGACACCACATGAAGAACTGTGTGGATTTCCTCAAGTGGATGCACAAACACGGTAATGATGAAATTACTTGCATAGATGAATCCTTGTATTTAGATTATTCTACCAATACTTGGTGGATTGATTCAGGTGCAACTGTTCATGTTGCCAACTCTTTACAGGGATTCGCTACGACGAAAACTTTGGAAAGAAACGAAATAACAATTGGAGTGGTGAATGGCATCGAAGCAGAAGTTGAAGCCATAGGAAATCTCCCTTTAGAACTTAAGAATGGCTTTGTAATTCTTTTGCGAGATGTACTCTATGTTCCTTCGATGAGAAGAAACTTAATTTCTGTTTCTTGTTTAGTTAATAATGGGTATGATTGTCATTTTGGCGACAGACAATGTTCTATTATTTATGATAATAAAGTTGTGGGTCTTGCCTTCGAGTATGACAAACTTTATCTCTCGTCTTTGAGTAATTAAGTCAATTCTATTAGTGAGAAAGCATCGTCTAGCAAAACAAATAAGCGTAAGAGAATTAGCGACGTATCTTCGAAATTATGGCATTGTAGCCTAGGCCATATTTCGAGGGGGATGATTGAACGTCTAGTTAAGCAATCAATTCTTCCGCCTTTAGAATTTGCAGACTTAGATCAATGCATAGATTGCATTAAGGGAAAATACGTCAAACAAATTAAGAAAGACGCAAAGCGAAGCACAGGAGTTTTAGAAATTATTCATACGGACATTTGTGGTCCATTTCCTGTGACGTCTGTAGATGGTTATGATTCATTCATAACATTTACAGATGATTATTCGCGCTATGGTTATATTTATCCAATTAAAGAACGATCAGAAGCTTTGGATAAATTTAAGATATTTAAGGCTGAAGTAGAAAATCAGCATGATCTAAAGATTAAGATAGTGAGATCTGACCGTGGAGGGGAGTACTACGGTAGTCATACCCCGTATGGCCAAGTTCCTGGACCTTTTGCAAGGTTTCTACAGGAAAATGGTATAGTCGCCCAGTATTATACACCGGGCGAACCTCAGCAAAATGGAGTGGCAGAAAGGCACAATCGCACCTTAATGGACATGGTAAGAAGTATGCTAAGTTATTCCACTCTATCGGTTGGTTTATGGATGGAGGCATTAAAAACCGCCATTCACATTCTTAATCAGGTTCTGAGTAAGTCGGTGCCCAAGATATCGTATGAGTTATGGACTGGACGAGAACCCTCTCTAAATTATTTTAGAGTATGGGGATGTCCAGCTGAGGCTAAAGTTTTTAACCCAAATATTGATAAGCTGGATCATAAGACAGTGAGTTGTCATTTTATTGGCTACCCAGAAAAGTCTAAGGGTTTCCGTTTCTACTGTCCTGATAGACATACCAAATTTGTAGAAACGAGACATGTAGTCTTTTTAGAAGATGCTATGATCAGGGGGAGCACGGTATTAAGAGAAATTAGCCTTGAAGAGAAGCGGGTCTGTGTACCTACTCCTATGATTCAAGAGCCAATTTTTCATATACCTGTGATAGCACCTATTTGTCCAGCACCAGAAGTTGGACCTTCATTAGCGACACCTGTTGTTCATGAGGTACCTGTTATTCAGGAGCCTATAGTACCAGATGCTGCTAATGAAGAACAAGAAGAACAACCCCCTGTTTTAGAAAATAATGTGCTAGTTGAAGAGGACATCATAGAAAATGATGTACCAATTCAAGAAGACATTAGAGATGGTGATATACTAGTTCAAGAAGATGTTAGAGATGGTGATATCCTAGTTCAAGAGAACGTTAGGAGATCACAAAGAGTAAGAAAGTCAGCTATTCCTGATGACTATGAGGTTTACATGAGTGAAGAAATTCAAATGGAGGGCGGTCCCGCCTCTTTTGAAGAAGCTATGAGAGGGCCTCACTCTTCTAAGTGGCTTGAGGCCATGGAGGATGAGATGAGGTCTATGAGTACCAACAAAGTCTGGATATTAGAAGAAATTCCTAAAGGAGCCAAAACAGTAGGCTGCAAATGGGTCTACAAGGTCAAACGTGACTCCCAAGGGAATATAGAAAGATTTAAAGCCAGACTTGTTGCTAAAGGCTTCACTCAAAGAGAAGGAATAGACTATAATGAGAAATTTTCTCCTGTCTCATCTAAGGATTCATTTAGAATCATTATGGCTTTAGTGGCACATTATGACTTAGAGTTACATCAAATGGATGTAAAGACATCATTTCTCAACGGGGATCTCAATGAGAATGTCTATATGGCACAACCCAAGGGTTTTGTCATAGAAGGGAAAGAAAATTTGGGATGCCATTTAACTAAGTCCATTTATGGTCTTAAACAGGCCTCTAGGCAATGGTATCTCAAATTTGATGAGACAATTAGAAAATTTGGGTTTAAGGAGAATGAGGAGGACAATTGCATTTATGCTAAGTTCAAGAATGAGAAATTTATTTTCCTAGTCTTGTATGTGGATGACATCCTACTAGCAAGTAGTGATGTTAATCTACTGTTAGAAACTAAGAAGTTTTTGTCCTCTCATTTTTGACATGAAGGATCTTGGAGAAGCTTCATATGTATTAGGAATCGAGATTCTTCGAGATAGAACTAAGGGGTATTAGGATTATCACAGAAGGCATACTAGAGAAAATACTGAGAAAATATAGTATGCATTCATGTAAGCCTTCGCCTGCTCCGATAGTCAAGGGTGATAAGTTTGGGAATTTTCAGTGTCCCAGGAACCAATATGAGATCGATCAAATGAAGTCGGTTCCATATGATTCTGCTGTCAGAAGCCTAATGTATGCTCAAGTATGTACACGCCCTGACTTAACTTTGCCACCGGGATGCTTGGCAGATATCAGAAAAATCCAGGTATAGATCACTGGAAAGGAGTTAAGAAAGCTTTGCGATATGTGCAAGGCACAAAAGGCCTCATGCTCACATATGAGAGAACAAATAACCTTGAAATAGTAGGTTATTCAGACTCAGATTTTGCGGGATGTGTGGATACTGAGAAGTCCACATCAGGTTATATATTCACACTCGCAAAAGGAGCTGTGTTGTGGAAAAGCTCCAAACAAACTATGACGGCATCTTCCACGATGTATACCGAGTTTGTAGCATGTTATGAGGCCACCGGACAAGCACTATGGTTTAAAAAGTTTATTCCCGGTCTAAGAGTGGTCTACAGCATTAAAAAGCCACTTAAGTTGTATTGCGACAATGAGCCAGCAGTACTATACTCCCATAACAACAAGAAGAGTGGTGCTGCCAAACACATCAACATTAAGTATTATGTTGTTAAGGAGAAAATCCAAGATCATACTATAAGTCTAGAGCATATAAGTACCAAGTGCATGCTTGCGGATCCGCTCACAAAAGGCTTATCACCCAACGTGTTCAGAGAACACTTAACTGGAATGGGTTTAAAGGAAAGCCTATGATCATTGGATTTATAAGGGCCCAAAATAAGTTTAGAAACTATTTCAGAGTAGTAAAATGTGTTGTAGCTGTTGAGTCACATAGTACGTAACTGACTATCGTGATGCATCATGCTCTATGCATTGATCTATAATGAGATAGAAGTAATGTTAAGTTCAGTTAAGAACTAAGTCGAGATCTAGGGGGAGAATGTTGGGATAAGATCTTGGAGGAGAGCTCCTCCATGCGCTAAGCTCGGACCCCCTAACAGATCCCCCTGGTCTCCCGCGCGCCCTGATCGGGGGCGCCCCAACCGACTCATGGTTGAGGGGCCCCTGCCGCTAGCGCTATATTAAGGGGGGAAGGGCTCCGGCTGCAAGGTGCTGATATCTTGTACGCCCAAACCTTCCCCTACACTCCTAGCACCCGATCTAACCCTTGCGCTAAGCGGTGGGAAGTCTCCCTCGCCGCCACCTACGCTATGGCGTCCTCTTCGTACACTACCCGTGCCCCTCTCTGTTTATGCATCTAAGAACTTATGCCATGTTTAGACTTAAGTTTTACCCTGCTAGACCTAGCCTAGAGATCAACTTAGCCTAGTTCAATATGCTATCAGCTAGTCCAGGCAATAAAATAATCTGGTATTCTTTGCAGCAGACGGGGAAAGACGAGCGCGTGCCCTTCCTGGACGCCGACCTGTTCGACGTGGTCGCTGGTCGGCCGGAGAAGCGCTCTGGCGCGTGGGCGCCGCACGTGCCGCAGGCGCCGGCCTGGGGCCTCGGGAAGGCGCCAGTCGACTTGGCGACCCCAGCAACATCGGCAAAGGCAAAGCAGGGCCACATGCGTGAAAGGCACTGGTGCGACAGCGACGCGTTAAGTTCACCGTGCCAGAGATCTCGCCGCCGCCAGCCAAGAGGGCGCGGCCCTCGCAGTTCTGGTGCTTCTGACGCCGCAGCAACCCGGCCGCCGGCGAGCTCGATTGATCGATCGCCTGTGTAATCAGTCAGTCAGCAAGTAGCTTGACGTGCTAGCTACTGATACTAGCTGCTGCTGCATGCTGCTGCTGCATAATTAGAACTAAACTACTAGTTAATTTTTCTCAAACTATGGCGTGTTGCTATGGATCAGACTGAACTTAAGTGTTGTTAATTACCTTGTTATTTTGTAATCTGCATTTTTCCTAATTTCATGTTATCTATCGTCGATTGCTAAGACGACGATGTCTTCTGCGTTTATGTTTGATCTAATATCGACGACGCAAGTACGCAACCAATAGCATAGCACAAAAAAGACCTGGATAAAAAAAAGAAAGGGATTATTAGGATACGATGAGCTAATTAATGTGTGTTGGTTATAAAGATTTTCTTTGCATCACAAGTACCCACCGTTCCCTCGTTTTATATTATAATTTATTTGACTTTTTTATAAGTTAAAATTAATGGCATTTGATCGATTTTATAACAAAAATATATGACAACTATATCACTAAATTAGTTTTATTAAATCCAATAAGTATGTCATAACAATATATTTATTCGGTATGGTAGATGTTACTATATTTTTTATACTTAATCAGATTTTAAAAGACTTTGACTTACAATATGAAAAGGAGCGATGGTTCCTTGTCACCCTGTCAAAAAAAAATCAAAAAAATCAAAAATTTATACCTTCTAACTCAAAAAGTCATAAATCAGTTCACAGAATCTATACGCCCTTTTTTCTAGCTTAGCCTCTAAAAAGGAGGAGGTAGATGTTAATCTATCCGCACCATCAAAAAAATTATCTTTAGTGACGTGGCTTTAGTGAGGGATAAAAGTCATACGTCAGCAATATATTTTTACTGATGGGTTATTTCACACACGTCAATAATGTTGCATAATTAGTAACGGATCATAATAGGATCCATCACTAAAGAAGGGGCACCCCATTAGTGACGAATCATGGTATAACCTGTCACTAAAGAGCATTAGTAAGATCTACATTACTTATTAACTTGTTACTGATGATTCCCACTTATAAATAGGCAAATGCTCCGGAGTGATTCGAAACGTTTTCATTTCGCTAGCTCGGCCCTAACCCTACAATACTCCCACTGCACCGTAGTGTTCATCGTGCTCCTCACCGCTCCGTCGCCCGTGGCCTCCGCACCTCGGTTGCATCTTCATGCTCGTAAGGTTCTCCTCCTCCTCCAATATGTTGAGATGTGGGTATGTGGAAATATTGCAATGTGGATTATTTGTTATTGTGTGTTAAATTTAGGTTTTTATTTGTTTTCACAAGTTTCTTCATGCTCAGTATTAAATTACAGTTTATAAAATAATTTATCCGAAATTTGATTACTGAATTTGTGAATTAGGGATATGACAAGCATCCCATGTAATCTACATGTACCAACCTATATTCCTGATAGTTGCATAATATAAATTAATTATCTACTCAACAGCGGGCGTTACCTTACTGTTATAGTATTTATCAAAAAGATTTTATGATATCAATAACATTTGTGTTGGTGATACCCTTACCATAATGACAAGAGATGGATGCACGGCTAAGATTGAGGTTTCGAGCTGTGGAGTATTCAGGATATGCCTCCACAAATGGTGGCCTGAATTTAGTAGAAGAAGCGGCCTAACACAAGGGGACCATGTGGTAATAACAATGGGACATGACCCATTGACAGTTATGGTCAAATTTTACAATAACTTTGGTAATGAGAAGACCCTAACTACTATCAAAGTGGAGGACAACGATGATAGTGGTATACACAGAGAACTGAAATTATTTACTACACATGCATGTTTTGTCTATATGCTCATCATGATTTCATTATAATATTAGGGGAGGGTTGAGAAACAGAGTGGAGATGTGCCTTGGTTTTAAGTCTGTGATTAGTGATTGACAAGTTTCTTTCTCTGTGTGAAGGGGTCCCTCCAAAGGGGCTCGGAGGTGTTTTCCGAAGGTTGCGGATTTAGCTGGATGCGACTGGGCAGCGGAGTGTGTCTGTTAGAGGGGTCCGGCGAAGCATGATGACTTGGTGGTACCAAAGGGATCGATATTTTGGGTGGTACACCGGAGTATGTATTGAAGGTTGTCTACCGGAGAGGTCTCTGGGGAACTGGAAACACTTGTCTATCTGTCGGTGGTGCACAGGTGGCTTCGGAGGCGACGGACGGTTCGCATTGAGTGAATCTAGGCCAAGTGGGAGGCTTGATGCCAGGTGAGCGGGGAGCTCGGTCATGAAGGCTACGTGGTGTCGACATCGGTCCTTGGGTCAAGGTGCGCCAGGTGAAGGTAGAAAGTGCGTAGGGTGGCTCCGGCTGAAGGTACCCTGAGGCAAAGACCGCGGAGGCGAGGCACTTCGAAGTATGCTCCAGAAGGAGTGACTTAGGTGTTCGAAGTGTGCTCCGGAGGGAGGCACTCGAAGGGACACCTGACAAAGGTCTCAGAAGTCAAGCTGCATCAAAGGCATGGTCCAGATAAGGGTCTTCGTAGATTATCCTTGGGGCTGAGACACTGCAAAGGGTTTCTTATGGATATGCTTCATGCGGAGGCCTTGGACGGAGGGACTTCGTAAGGTGGTGAAGGTACTCCGAAGATGGGGCTTCAGAGTATGGCTGACTTGAGGTACTTCGGCCATGCATGGCTTCGGTACACGAACTAACGGAGTTCGAGCTGGGAGTAGCTACAAAGCCATGGTGGTCCACTCAGGAGGTGATGGTGCGAAGGCTCATGAGCTTTGACGGCTTTCGATCAAAACCGTCACTATATCGAAGGCTGACTTCGGTGAAGCGAAGGCCTACGGGTTCAAATGTGTCACCGAAGCTACTGCACACCTCACATGCGAAGGGGGCTTCATAATACTCCAAATGTGCAAAGGCTGATCGTATCTGCTCTACAAAAGTTGATGTCGTCTCCTCTGCGAAGCTGACAAAAGAAGCCTCCAAATAAAGTAGACTACCTTCTGTACCCCCTCATCTAGCTGAGACAAAAATAGTGTAAACCCTAGGGGTAAAGTAGTCTATTCGTAGGGCTAAATAGTGCCTATAAACAGTGAAGGCTGGCTAGGTCTAGGCAACACCCTGTGCAACCATTTTAGCACTCCAGAGCTAGCCATCACACTTCGTTCGGTTCAAGCCAGAGTGTTGATTTCTCTATGCCCCACTTCGTTCGGTTCAAGCCAGAGTTTTTGCTCTGTTTCTTTTCTAGCGAAGTGTGTGAGTTTTTTGTTAGTGCGATGTGTGTGTATCACTCAGTGTGAGTTCGTTCTATGTAAACTAGAGGCAAGCCCTCTCTGATTACTAGCGAAGCTCTGAGCGAAGCTAGAATCGAAGCATGTTTTCCTTCCTCTATCGAAGTCCTCAGCGAAGTCTGTTCTGTTTACTGTTTCCCTTTCAAAATACGAAGCCTAGTACCAGTTGCTAGTGCTGAGTATCTGTTTGAAACCCATGGAGGAAAACTTACTTCTGCGAGGTGTGAAGTGCAAAGCCTGCTCAAAGTCAACTAGTGTGCGGAGCCTGCACTATCCTAGCAGAAGTGTTTTGGGGTTTGTTGGTGGGAGAAAAGTCTTCTTGACTTTGAACTTTTACTCCTTGCAAATCCTGGTTCAGGAGCTGTAGAATATCTCCGAACCAGACCTCTGAGGGGTGTGTTCGAAGTCTGTTCCGCAGGAGACTGTTTTGAAAATAGAAGGCTATTTTTAGCATAAAATTTTAAAAGCTCCCATTCACCCACCTTTGGTCGCCCTTTTCGGTCCAACAAGGGTCCTAGCAATGTTGAAGACAGGAAGGTGAAGCAAATAGCCAAGGAGATTCATAGTGACCAAATGGACCAATTGAAGCACATTTGTTATTTTGGCAACCCAACAAATTTAACACCAGCAAGGAAGGCTCTCTTGCATGACATATCGACAGATTTATTATCTGAGATGCAGTTATACGTCCACATAATAAATAACACAATCATTAATAAGAAGTCGGTGGTATGTTATTTGCCCATTTCTTTGGTTAACTAAATCATCTATACATATAGCCTTCTCTAACAAGCTTTGTTTAAATTTTATTTTATAGTACTTTTCGAGGTAGTACTATGAAAGGTATATCACACCTCACCTACACTACCAGACCACCGAGATTCAAGTGGCAGCAGCAGGGTCTAGGATTGTCCCAATTGCGATGCATAAAGCGAGGGATGGATGATGTTATATAACTACATGTTTTTGCCAATTTCTTCACGATAACTCGTTAGAAGTTGGCACAATATGCGTCTTCCATTTCAACATCAATAGTGGTGCAATTGAGCTTGTAATGTATGTACTATAAAATTGGGGTAGGATATAATATTAGGATATAAATTATTTGTTTTTGATTAATTATGTGTGTTCCGTAATAAATTATGTGTGATGTGTTTTGGAATGTTCGTTGGATATGTTGGATGCAAAATCCTAGCTTTGATTTAGGATGCAACATAAAAACTGTTTTTTTCAAAATGACCATAATATTAGTGACGGGTACCAATAGTCAATTGTCACTAAAGGACCCTTTAGTGGCGAGTGACCTTGTGACCCGTCACTAAAAAATAATAACAGGTGAGCCAGTAAGCAACTTTTAGTGACGAGTAACTGTAGTTAACCATCACTAAAGGTTCTATAGTCTAGGGTTAGAGCCACATCACTAATATGTACATCATCAGTAATGGGTGGTTACTACCGCCTATCGCTGATGACTCTCCCACTTATAAATAGGCGGGGCATCAAAGTGAATCATCCCACTTTCACTTTGCGCAACCCTAACCCTAAACTCACATCACCACCATCACCTTCGTCATCCTTCTCGCCACATGCACCATCGACCATGGCACCCACACCGTCGTTGCGTATTGCCGCCTAACTCACCGCCACCTTGGATGCATCCTCCTCGTCCCGGCCTCCTCCTAAGGTCATCCTCCACCTCGTCCGAAGTGTTATTTGTCTTTTCTAACTAGCCAACTTTGTTTTAATTTTATTGTTATAGGGTAACCTAGCTGGCCTACTGCTTTTAGCCAATTTCTTTTAGATAACTACTCGTTTTAGCCAACTTCTTCGAGATAATGTACTTAAAGTTGGCATCCATTCACGGTGGTGCTTTTGAGGCCGCCATGTACACATTGGTGGCTACCCATGGTGCTCCTCCTCAAGCTACTGTCAGTGTCCTTTTTGGTCACACGCGTGGCCTGAGAGGTCTGCTTAACTCCAGTACAGGTCCTACAATCTTAGAAGAAAGGGGGGTTATGTGTGTGCCAATCAGTTTGACCCTGCAATTGATAAGTAAGGAAAAATATGATGTTAGTAGCAAGGTCGATCGACTGCCAAGCCGATGACCATGATGGCATAAAAGAAACGTAGATAGTGGTGCCAATCGGTTGGTTAGCCGATGACCATGGCCAAATTATTGGGATCGGTAATACCATCGGCCGATAGGACGGATATCCCAAGTGCAAGGGCTAATGAACACCTTCCAATGAAAAATAAGATGAAGCATGGAATTAAAGATAATCTATCGGCTTGTACTTAGTTAGAAACTAAATTTAGCACACCAAATAATGCATCCATGCTATCAAGTCACCATAACAACAAGATTGGACTTAACCAAGGCAGTCGCTAAATCACAATCAATAAACAATACTTCAACATATCGAGCATGCTTTATTCAGATGAATGATGCACAACATGAATCAAATACAATAGAGCGTGATGTCAGACTTAACTGATGAAGCCCCAGACTATAATACCTAATTCACATCAATCTAAGAGATTGTAACAATGAAGCCTTAGACCTAGAAGTCACACCAAGATAAACCGATGACCGTACTGATCTAGCCGATGGCTCAAGAGATCGATATGATCCAGCCTTGAAGAACACCGATCCAGCTGATACGACTGTCAGGGTGGCGATACTCACATCTTCGCTGGAGATCAAAGAGATGCAGCCCAGCACTGATTGCCAAGTCCCGCTGGAATTAACCTTGGAAGCCAAGGGTGGAAATGCACCGAGAGTAGTTTGTGGTTCTGTTTTTTTCTATCTTCTAATCTAACTAATAGTTATATATTTATAGTCTAGAGACTTGCCGTCCATTATGATAACCATAATCGATTCCGAATTTGTATTTATCTTCCTTCATCCCTATCGTCTCCTTCATATTCGACCAAATATAACCACCTAGATGAACTTCTTTGACCAACCTTTGACTGGACTCTTTTGACTTCTATTGACCGTACAACACTCTTAATAGGCCTGGGCTTTTACCAAATCTTGGCGTCAACACATGCCCCCTAGTTTCGAAGCATAAGTATAACTAATGCTTTGAAATTATTGGTCATTAAAACCCTTTGCACCGTGTCATTTCAAGAGTCCCTTCCATGTTTTACTAATAGCCGAAAACTCTTCAACTTCCGGTGATTTTTGCAGTATATTTTTGGATTACTACCTTGTATCAATTCTTCATATTCTTCCTTACCTTTTCTTCTTCGGTCATGAGCGACTGTGATGGATGTCGCTTTGTCTAACGCATATACCCTTTCTCTATGGCAGAGTCAGACCGGCTTCATTCTGCATAGTCTAATAATGGCATTCCCAAACAGAATCATTGAATATTTTGTTCCTCCAATCCCGGACCTACAAATGTTTCAGCGTTTCTAAAACCATACTCTTGATTATCCATTTTGCCGAACATTAAAGACGGTCCGACAAAATCCACCGGGATCGGCTTGTCCTAGTTACCGAGGAGTTGCTCTTTCGATCTACAAATATCCGCTGGGTTCTCCCTCTCCCTTTTACGCTTTTAGCATTCACAACAAACTCCCAGCATTCTAGCCTCCGAGCTCATCACTGTTTCGCCTGAAGCGCCTTCATGGTTGTGGCTCTGCTGTCTTCACCTTCTTTACTAGCCTCAGACTCCTGTGATCCTAGCAATGGCGACTAATGATTGCATCCCAGAGGTAAGTCTTTTAACATCCCCTCTCATCTTTCTTGTTCTTCAGTATTCTTGGTTCTTTCTACATCCAGTTTTCTTACTTCCCTCCTTCTTTCTTCTTTTTCATTCCTTTGGAGAACCTCAAGAACCAGATCCTCATTCTAGTTTTCTTACTGTATTTCGATGCCTCTCACTAGCTACTTTTTTATATTTTCAAGCTTTATCAGTTGTATATGGAACTCACATCATCCTTGGATGCAGCCGGGCATGCTTCTGTTGCCTTGCCTGTTGCCCACACCAATCTTGACGAGGGGAGTACGGGTACCCTCCCTATCATTGAGGCGGAAGGCGATGTCGTAGCCTCTCCCACCGATGGTACCACCCAATCGGCTAATCCTGCCAGACCAGCTGATGTAAGTATTTCCATACTGGACATCTTAACATGATTGCCATTAACTTATCTAACTTCTCTTTATTTCAGTCATTCGTCTAGAAATTTCCTTTTGATATTGGCCAATATCTTGAGGATGAAGAAGTCATCAATGCCCCTCCATCGGTTGCTGCTCAACTGCATCCGGATGTGAGAGAGGTCTTATCAGATTTATTGCACCATCTAGAGGACCCAGTGGAGGTCTTGGTCAACGATTCAGGCCCGATAAAGACTCATTTCAATGATATCCTAAACTCTCTCTCCCTAGATCTAGTCGATGCCCTCACGTCAGCTGCATTCATGGAGTACCATTGGCCAGAGGTCCAATGGGTCCTAAAGCAGATGGTCGATCACGCGAGCCGTGCATCATAGTTGGAGGCGGTCAAGACCCACGATGAGATGGTACTTGCCGAGGGAACCCTCTTGAATTGTCTTAAGGGTGAGTCAACGGGCACATCGCTGCACCTTGACCAACTACTGGCGAAAGAGATCGATTTGGCTTCAAGGCTGGATGAAGAAGGTGCAATGGCCACCTTCCTAGCTCGGATCCAAGCCTAAGAGCGTCACCTCGCTGGTTCTGTTTGACATGCGCAACGCTAACGTCGTGCCATCCAAGACATCCCTGGTTTAGATGCTAAGGATCATGCCATCCTTCAGGGCATTGAGCCATTTGGTTGCGGGCGATTGAGGTGATCTGTATCGCCCTTCTATAAATTCTTATATGATGCGAACTCCTAACTTGTAACTCCTAAACCATTATGCCTTGTAATACATCACCGCTAAATTCTTGACTTTGGCTTTCACTTTTCTGTCTAAGGACGATTTTTTTCCATCATCCATCTAAAGGCGATACCCTTGGTATCAGCTAATTTTATTTGCGTGTAGACCCTCTAGTATTTATCCAAACGCCCAGGAAATACTTCTTTAGATATTTTCCATTCAACGCTTTCCTCAACACCTCTCCATCTAAATCTTCAAGAAGATAGGCATTGCCAGGCATGGCTCGGTGTATTTAGAAGGGCCCTTCCCAATTAGGTGACCATTTACCGAACCGATTGTCCTTAGACCCGATCAACACGATCAGTTTCCATACGAGATCTCCTTCTTCGAACAACTTGGGCACCACCTTTTTATTATAGTACCTAGCAACTCTTGATTTTTTCCTTGATTCTTTCAAGGTCTCTCAATCGGATCTGCGCGAGGTCATCTAGGTCATCTATCATTAGGTTATAATAATCATTGGCTTTAAGTTGGTTTTGTAGAGCTATCCTTCTTGATCCGATATTATTTTCCCAAGGCAATACTACTTCTTGGCC
Organism: Zizania palustris; assembly: GCA_019279435.1. Lineage (NCBI taxonomy): Eukaryota > Viridiplantae > Streptophyta > Magnoliopsida > Poales > Poaceae > Zizania > Zizania palustris. Next base: position 61,446,608 of record JAAALK010000080.1, on the reverse strand, counting down.
ATAAACTAATTGATATGGATGTATTTGAGTAGATGAGTGACGCAACATCCGATAAGCCCAAAGTGCTTCTGATAGATATCGATGGCAATGTTTCGCTTGTTCGTTGATCTTCCTCTTTACCAACTTGATCAGACTCTTGTTGGATACTTGGGCCTGATTGTTGGCTTGCGCATAATATGGTGATGAATTTAAAAGCATGATTTCCAAGGCACTTGTGAATTGTTAGAACTCCTCCGATACAAAAATTGCCCCTTGATCTGTGGTGATAGTCTGTGGAATCTTGAACTGGTACACTATGTGCTCCTTGACGAACTCGATAGCATAGGCAGATGTTACCTTCTTGAGCGGCACAACCTCTACCCATTTTGTGAAGTAGTCGGTCGATGATAGTATAAACTTGTGTCCCTTACTTGATGCTGGGTAGATTTGACCGACCATGTCAATGCCCCATCCCCTGAAAGGCCATTGTTTAACTATAGGTTTCATCGACGTTGTAGGGGCCCTCTGAACGGCTCCGAATTTCTGACAATCTTGGCACCCCTTTTAGTATTTTATGAAATCTTCCACCATGGTCGGCCAAAAGTAACTTGCTCTCGGGAGTAGCCAATTCATTTCATGGCCCAACTGGTGTGTCCCACATATGCCATCGTGCACTTCACACATCACCACTATGGCTTCCTCGACATTTATGCACTTGAGGAGGACTCTGTCTGTTGTCCAACGTTGAAGGATTTTTTAAATAAGTAACAATGGCGTAACTCCAATCACCAACGTCTAGTTCTACGATTTCCACCTCGATTGACCTGGCCTTCAGCTTGTACCCTGATGCCGTTTGGGCCAAATCGTTTGCTTTGGTATTTTTGTCCCTCGGAATGTGAGTGAGGGTTATACTCCTGAACCTTGTCATCATTTCTTGGCATCATCTGTGATATTTTTTAACATGTCATCCTTGCACTCATATTCACTTGACACCTGTCTCATTACTAGCAAGGAATCTCCCAATATTTCTACCGCCTTAGCGCCAACTTCCTCTAACAACTGCAATCCTTTTAGTACCACTTCATACACAGCTTGATTATTCATGGAAAAGGCTTGATGGTGTATGCGGACTCAAATGATGCCCCCAAGGGGAAATAATTACAAGCCCTATACCACACGCATGCCGACACACCAATCCATAGAAGTACAACGTCCATGGTGTCGGCTTGACATGGGTTATTACTTCATTCCTATGCTAGACTATGAAACCGGCTATTGTCTGTGTTTTTATCGTCTTAGCCAATTCATATAACAAGTCAAACTCAGTAAGGGCGAGCACCCATTTCCCAATATGCCCTTTCAACACTAGGGCTGATAGCATGTACTTGATGACATCGGCCTTGCATACTACGATGCACTCTGCTGATAGCAAATAATGCCTCAACTTAGTACATGAGATGTATAAACATAGAAAGATTTTCCACTACGGGGTATCTAGTTTTAGCGTCTAACAGTCTTCTGCTGAGATAGAAGATGACCCTTTCCTTCTTGTTGACCTCCTGTACTAGGATTAATCCGATGGCTTTATCATTGGCTGATAGGTATAGCCTAAAAGGAACCTCTTTCTATGGTGGCATCAGCACTAGCGCTGAGCTCAAATACTCTTTGATTTTATCAAATGCTTTTTGCTTATTTTCGCCCCATTTAAATTCCTGGTCACGCCATAATGTCAGTAGTGGCATGAACGGTTACATCTTTTTGAGAAGTCAGATATGAATCTTCTGAGAAGTTTTATTTTCCTGATCAGTGACTACAACTTGATCTTATCAATAGGGGGCTGAGTGTTCCTGATTGCTTCAATATTGCACTGGCTTATCTCAATCTCTCTCATGTACGATAAAGCCCAAAACTTGCCAGTGATACACCAAAAGCGCACTTCTCCAGTTTCATCTTCAGTCCACACTTTCAGACCCTTTCTAGCACTTGACGTAGATCAGCTACATGGTTTTGAGTGTCACTTGATTTCACCACAACGTCATCTATGTATATTTCCACCAATAGGCTAATAAAATCATGAAAGATATAATTCATGGCTCTTAAGTAGATATGGCATTCTTCTATATGGGCATGATATTTATACACATTCTACATATCGGCTTGGCCTTATGAACCCTGCATCATACAACCTTGTTACCTTAGCCTTGATGTCTGGATATATTTCCGCCTTGAATCGCCGAGTCGACTGCTTGAATGTCTGATACCCTTGCTTTATCAGGAGTCGATGTTCTATGATCGATCAGCTTAAACCTAGTGTCTCTTGACATTCCCACGTAAAACAATCTTGATATTCTCATAATAATGCAGTTAATTCACTCTTTATTTCAACAAGAAGTAGAGCACCTACAAAGGTTGGACTCAGTCTGTCGCCGTGTCCGATGTCTAACTCCTGTAGCTCATCGGTTGCGTCGAAGCCCTAACAAAGTTTGCCCTCTTCTTCGTCGATGGTATCTTCACAAATTGAGCTTGGGCTGTTTTTGGTGTCTTTTATTGTCACACTTTGACACACGTGTGTCCTTGGACATCTGCTTAACCCTAGCGCAGGTCCTACAATCTTAGATAAAGGGTTCAAGGTGTGCTAATCAGTTTGACCTACAACTGCTAAGGAAAACAGAGGAAATATCATTAGTATCAAAGCCTATCGGCTTCCAAGCCGATGACTGTGGTAAGGATATAATAATTATGAATGAATAATGTTGATCAGGCAAAAGACCGATGACCAAGGCAGAGCGAACAAGATGAATGCGCCATCGGCCGATGAGATAGGTAATTTACGTGTGTAGGCCGATGAGCCTCCCTCGATAGCGGATAGAATATGATTCCGAATTGAAGATAACTAATCTGTATTATCAAAATCATCACAATAACAAGATTGGACCTAACCAAGACAGTAACTAGTCACGATGAACTTAATAATTCATCACAGTATCGGGCAAACTTTATTTAGATGAATGGTATACAACATAAAAAAAGTACAATAGAGAGAGATGTCGAACTCAACCGATGAAGCCTCAAACTACCACACCTAAATCATATGAATCTAAGAGATCAAACTGATGCAGCCTTAGACCTAGCCAATACACCGAGATAAACTGATGACTGAACTATTTTTGCTGATGCCTCAAGAGATCAAATTGATGTAGCTGTGACGACACTGACATAGTCGATACAATCGTCGGGGGTGGTGGGACTCACCACTTCGCCGGAGATCGAAATCATGCATCCTAGATCCGAGTGCCAAATCCCACCGAGATTAACCTTGGGAAGCCAAGGGTGGCGATGCGCCGAGTAGTTGTTTGACAGAGTTGTCTGTTTGACCTAACTAAGGGATACATATTTATAGTCCAGAGTTCTGCCATCCAAGCAATCTATCCTAACCGATTCTAGAAAAAACATTATCTTCTTATCATCGGCTCCTTCATATCCGACCATATTATAACAGATAGACTTCTTTGACCATCATTGACTGGAACCTCCTTCACTTTCATTGACCGTAAGACATCCTTGGTGGGCCCTAGTCTTTACCAAATCTTGGCGTCAATAAATGCCCCCTAGTTTGAGAGCATTAAATGGACTCTAATGCTTCGAAATTACCGGCCATCATCACCTCCTACCACCACATCTTCTCGAACGTCTATCCGCATGATCCTTTCACCTTAAATTTCAGCCGAAACCCTTCATTTTCCAGCACCCTTATAATTTTTCAAAGGGTTTTGGCTTCATAATTTTTCCTCCTCATTTTCTTCTCTTTAATCTTCGGCCATTCACAACTGTGTTGGGTGTTGCCTGGTCTGACGCATATCGTTTCTTCGTGGTGGTGTCAGACTAGGATTCATCCCACATAATTTTGTATTGGTGTTCTTTAAGCCGAAGATTTGGTTCCTATAATCTTGGGCCTGCAAATATCTCGAGCCTTTGAAAACTATACTCATGATTACCTTTTGCCAAGCGTTGCTGGTGGCCCCACTAGATCTGGCAGAATCTGCTTGACTCAGTTACCGAGGAGTTACTTCTTGCTTTATGAGTACCCCGGTCACTCCACCTCTCCTCTTCATGCTTTTGGCTTACTAGTCGTTCTTGCCCCTTGAGCTCACCGCCATATAATTCCAAACAACACCATTTGTCATCTTATTTTTCTTTGCCGACCCATACGCCGGTGACGTCAATGATGGCCTCAATCAACGTGATCCCTGAGGTACACTCTTGCCCTTATCTTCTTTCCATTGTCCTTTGGTTCTTGATTTGTCTGCCATTTTACTCACTATTCATTCTATCTATCACTGTTCTCCCCTTTTCACTTCTTCTGTACAACTTACGGCACCAAGTTTTGATTCCAATAAACACTCATCCGTATGGTTTCTTCTTGGGCCCTTTGGGCCATCTGGACCCTACTGATTTAATAAATGCTGAAACATGCCGAATCCCATTTAAATATTCTCCCATGCGTTCTTCCGACTAGGACTTTGGTTTCAAACCCTTTCCCTCTTCCATCCCTAGTTGGCACGACTAGTATCTTAGGGTATCGACTACCAATCATACCTTTTGGGATGAGATCGATATCGGTCATTGCATCAACCTTTCTCATGCTGTGCCATATCAGAATGAGCCGATGCTGGCAACATCTTGTTATTTCTAGTCTGATGCTTTGAACGCCTTCATGTTTGGTCATGGGTCGAGGTGTCTAAGGGTGATGCCTTTGCATCGTCCATCTAAAGGTGATACTAGTGGTACCGGCTTGCATGCTAGGTGTTTTTCGTTCGAATGATCAAGCGCTTCTCTACCGAGCTCCCTCGATATCTTCGACGTGACATCTATCCATTTTCTGTTTCATCGGGGGGTCTACATGCTTACGAAAGTTAGCCTCAGTCTGTCACTAGGTCTAATGCCTATAGTTCATTGGTAGTGATGAAGCCCTGACCGAGTCTCTCCTTCACTCCGTCGATACCTTCACAGGGTGAGCTTGGGTACTTCTTTGCTAATGGGATTGACCCCATCATCCAATACTTCAAGAAAATTGCCCTCCCAAGCCTTTCCTGACAGGCAGATTGTAACACCCCAAATTTTCACAACAATAAAAATATTATAAAATTCAATTTCTTGGAATATATATTTCTGAAAATACTTTTAATACTCTTTTATACACTTTTGAACTACAACATAGAGTAGATGGCCAAACCAGTAGCTGAAAATTTTTGTATAGACTCCCAAGGCCAAGAAATGTTTTTGAGAATTTTTACAAATTTTTACCCACTTTGGAAATGCCCCTAAAGGTTTAAACTATTTTCTGCAATTATTTTAATCAGAAAACCTTGGAAAACAGTAATGGGCTCCCCTCCCTCCTTTCTCTCTCCCGGCCGGCCCAACCCGTTACCTCGCACCCCTTAGACTGACGACCGGACCCCACCTGTCGGCGCCAACTTCCTCCCCTCGCGCGCGAACCCGACACCGCGGCCCCACCCATCAGTCGTCACCCTCACTCGCCCACGCCCGCCGACCAGTGGCCCCCGCCTGTCAGCTTCGCCATCAACCTCGCGCCAGGCCCCCCCTAATCCCGCCGGCGAGAACCTCGCCTCGGATCCGCTCGCCAGCTCCCCCTCCCGTTAAACCGACGCCGGTAATTAACTCCCCGAGGCCCACCGCCCATTTAAACACATAAAGGCACACGTTTAAGCCCCCGGGAATGCAGCTCCATGCATGGCCGAGCCCTCGCCGGCGACTTAAAGCTCTCCCCCGGCTTTCCTTGCATGCGAGCTCCCTCCGACGCCTTATTTAAACCCACTGCCTCCGCCGCGCTCGACCCCCACACCCTCGCAACCCTGGACCAAATAGAGCGCCCGTAGTTCACTTTTGAGCGCACTCCTTCGGTTCCGCCTCCAGCCACCGCTCGCCGTCGCTGGGACCCCTCTCCGTCTGCACCGACCGCACTGACCCCGGCCACCGCTCCATCGTCGATGAAGCCCACCAGATCGCCGTCCCCGCCGAGGAACCGAGAACCTTCGCCGCCACCGCTCGTCGCCGGCCTCACCCCGTCAACCCCGGACCACCGCAAGGGTACCCTTTTGTTCCCCTCGGTACCCCCTTTCCGTTTTTAGTCCTAGCTAGACTAGATAACCCTCGACCTCGCCAGAATCGCTCGCCGCCGCATCGCCGGAGTCGGGGAAGAAGGGGTACTTTACCCCCTCCGACACGCACTGTGCCGGATTCAATCCTAGCCGTGCGATCCAGATCCAACGCATGGGATTAAATCATCTGTTTGGTTTAATCCGGGCCGTCGGATCCGAGTGAAGTGGTACGGTGCGATCTCACGCGTTCGTTTTCATTTAAAACCGGCGTGCGATCTCGTGCGTCCACATGGTACCCCTTCGAACGTTTTAATCCTGGCCGTCCACGTCGACTTACGCGTCCCGCCTCGCCCTCGCGCGTCGGATCTGGATCCGACGGTCCAGATCGACCTGGCGCACGCGCACAGTGCGTGGGTTCACCGTGAGCCTGGCTCACTGTGGACTCGAGGAGTTTAAAATTTGAAAATAAATTCCAGAAAAGGTTTAAAACTTGTAAAATCCATATCTGCGCATTTGAACTCTAAAAATTGCCATTCCAATTTCAGAAAATTCATAATATTATTCTCTACATGTTTATACAATAAAAACAGTAGGTTTACATTGGACATTTCATGTTTATTTAAATGAATGTTTAAATACCCTTAGGTTAAAAATGTAAAATTCAATTATTTCAATTCCAGTAAAGTTTATATTTATTTATTTCCTGTTGATATGAATAAATCACTAGGTTTTCTATGGAACCTTCATTTTAAATTTATTAAAGAACTTAAAATTGAGTATCACCCCTTTTAAAACCCTTTTTTTCAAAGGATAACACTTCATTTTAATTCATTTTAAAAATATTTATAAACTGAATTTCAGAACTCTAACAACTTGATTTATTTCTAATCCAACCAACTTAAACCTATGAGATTACTATGTGATGTTATATTGTTTGGTTGAATGTTGTATTTATTTTATTTTACTTTACTATATCAAAAAGACTACGACGTCGCCGAGGAGCCGGAATACTTCCCGGAAGTCCCTCCCTCGCCTTTCGCTGAACAAGGCAAGTCACCAAACCAATCTTTTGAGCATATTGAACCCATGTTTGATTAAACTATCGCTAAAACACATAGGTTATATATGCATTAGTCAAATGAACCCTTACATTATATTTATTTAGGATCCCCCGACCTTGATGTGCAACCCAAGCCATGCTATCTCGCCTAACCTCCTTGTCACCATATGATCAATGATATTAGCTAGTGTCCAATGTATTGACATGATCGCTATAGGATAAAAATGAGTCGTAGCAAAATGGTTCTATTATATGATCCCCGTTACTTCTTATCCTTGGAAATTCTGTTGGTGATGAGTTATGGTTGTGAGTGTATGCATGGTGGGTTCTGGGTGCAAGCTAGGGCATTGGTCGGTAGCACCCGGGGCACTATAAGGACCGGTCTGAGGGATCCGTTGCAATACACTTACGTACTAACCACAAGTCTAGTGGGTAAGTCCTAACTAAGGTATGGGTTGTTCCAAACCGAGGCCACCATTTGGAGATGGGTCAAGTTGCACCTGCGGGTGACTTGTACCAATGTGGCGCAAAAGGGTGTGCGACGTTAGCCGGGATGCGGCCCGGCGCGCCGGCGAAACCTAGAGCGGGTGGTTATCGCTTGGAACATCTCATATTGAGGTTTTGGCACGAGTTCCCGTGAAATGGGTCATCTCGTTTGGGATGAGTGCGTGCCTTGTGGGTACAGTAGTACATCTCTGATCAGAGTCTTAAATCTTTTCGAAAAGCCGAGCCCACGGTCAAGGGCGGGTTGCGTGACATCCCCCAGTTAGTTTACTTTGAATAAGTATGTGCATGATGGATTGACATGTAAGGACCGTTGAGCGAGGTGGGGCTGACTGTACCCCTCGAGTTAGTTGATGTTGATGATGTTCATGTTTACTTTCCGCATGATTAAAATATGATTACACTAAATGCAATAACTGAAACTGTACTTTTCCGCAATGCTAGCCATTACCCTTCCTTGTTTATTATCCTGCATTATTACTTGCATTTGCGGTGGCTTGTTGAGTACTTTTTGTACTCATACCCGTTGGACCCCACAGAGGATGCTTACTACGAAGACGGTCTGGAGTAGCAACCCAGTCGAGAAGAAAAATCCTGAAGAAGATGTTCGTCATGCCGTTTTCTAATAATTTTACTTTACTGTTTTATTAAAACAATGATGTAATAAATATGGTCTGCGTACCATGGATACTGTTGTATGTACGATTGTCGCATGATGAACCTCTTGTATTATTGTTTTTCTTATGAAATTCAATAATGTCTCGATTTGTTAAATCGGGGCGCTACAAGATGGTATCAGAGCCGACTCGACTGTAGGAAGCCAAACAGACCCGCCTAGCCATTAGCCACAGGAAATTATTCCTCGAAAATCTACTTCATAAACTTTGTTCCTCTCCTCACTTTTATTCAACTTGCTGTTTTGTAGATGCCTGTCTACCAAGTCCACAGCTACTGCCGCCACTACGAGGGCTTCGTCCGGGAGCTCCGCATGATGCTCACCTTCCTCGGGTTCCTCTTCGAACCCGAATTCCAAGGAGTGTACCCCGACGAGTTCGCCGGACCTTGCGACGTCTCCCTCACCGTCCACGGCTCCGGGGAACACCTGCCGCCCTACACCACCACACTTGGAGGCCCGACTTTCGATGTCGCGTGCCAACGAGTCGCCCTCCAGGCCATCATGGAGCTGAGGATGATCTACGACGATCGTCTTCAGAACTCGTCCTTCCGGCTTGTACCGAAGCGTACTCCCGGAGCCCACCGTAGCATCTACCTCGGAGTTCACTCCGTGCGTGATCCGGTCATGGCCCGGCAGTCACGTCTGCTACAGGCCATGGATGATGTCCACACTGAGGCGGTGCTCGACGCCGACGAGCACCATGAGGCGGTTGAGTTCCTTCGTGAAAAGACGAAGAACTTGATCCAACAGAATGGCGAGTTGCAGCGCAAGATCATGCAGCTGCAGAAGGATATTGCGGAAATGGTTCCTCTTCTTCCAAGGAAGAAGAAGCCCATCCGTGAGCCACTCCCTCGCCCCAAGAGGATCCCGCCACGACCCTCCCCCACCAGACCCTCCACCAGCGCCCCTACACCACGCCCCGGCCTCGTCTCCGACTCCATCATCGAGAATTTTCTCGAGCCCACCATCCCTTCGGAGCCGCGTACTCGTGGTTACGAGAGCACGAAGACCGCCTCCGGTGGCGAGTAGGCGTTAGGAGTCGCTACTTTAATAAACGCTTAATTTTGTATGTGGTGCTACCCACGACGAGTGTGTTGTGGGTAGAATAAGATCTTAATTGTAATGAACAATTTATGCCACTCTATATATTTATGTGCTTGGTATTTTTGGTTGTATTATTGTTTCGTCATCTTTGTTTTATCACTATGTGAATTTAGAAGATGGCTGACCACCAGAACACCGGTTCCCACAACGGAGCAGGAGGAAGCCGTGATGCGCCCGAGGGTGTTGTGCCCAACTGGGGTGCAACGGGCCCACGTCAGTCTGGGTCGCCTTCCGCCAACCACCCCACCTTGGCGGAGATGATGGCGAATCAGAACCACCTGATCACCGCCCTCCTCACCCAAATGCAGAACCAACAGGCTCAGTTGGACCGTCTGCAGAACGGGGAACCCGCCCCTCGCGCACCAGCACCCGTGCCCGCTCCGCAACTCTCCGAGTTTTTGCGCGTGCGCCCGCCCATCTTCTCGAGCACCACCAACCCGATGGAGGCCGGAGATTGGCTTCGCACCATCGGAAAGAAGCTCGACCTCCTCCCCTGCACCGACCGGGAGCGGGTGGCCTTCGCCACTCACCAGCTTCAGGGCCCCGCCGCTGAATGGTGGGACTTGGCCGGAGTTCACCATCGCCTTTCGCGCCGCCCACGTCCCCGCCGGTGTCATCGCGGTGAAACAGCAGGAGTTCCGCGACCTGCAACAAGGCAACAGGACCGTCATGGAGTACCTCCATGAGTTCAACCGCCTCGCCCGCTACGCACCGGAGGAAGTGCGCACCGACGCCCTCCGCCAAGCCAAGTTCCTCCGGGGACTTAAGGATGAGCTGTCCATCCAGCTCGTCACCACCGACTACGCCGACGTCCAACGGCTAGTCAACAAAGCGCTCATCCAAGAGACTGAGCAGAACAGGCTGGACCTCAAGAAGAGGAAGATGATCGCCTTCAAGCATCAGCAGGCGAACTCTTAGAGGCCCCGCTTCGTCCCTCCACCACCAGCGCCTGCCTACCATCCTCGGCCCGCCTACAGGCCACCTCACGCCGCCGGTGGATCCAACGCCGGGCATCCTCGCCCCGCTCCACCAGCTCCGGCCGCTCAGCCGACACCAGCCGCCAAGGCTCCGATCTTGAAGGATCGCCAAGGAAGGCCGGTCGTCTGCTTCAACTGCCGCAAGGAAGGGCACTATGCACACTAGTGTCCCCACCCCAAGCAAGCTCAAGGCGTCGCACCCAACCAGGCGGTTCGTGCCCGCATCAACCACATCAGCGCGGAGGAAGCTCAGGAGGCTCCTGAAGTCGTGCTCGGTACGTTTACTGTGAATTCCGTACCGGCCGTCATATTATTTGACTCTGGAGCAACCCACTCCTTCATCTCGAATATTTTGTGAAAACAAATGAACTGGACGTGCTCCCTCTACCCATTCCCATGGTGATTGCCACCCCCGGCAATAGGACCTTAGCCCGCTTATACAGCCCTAAGGTTCAAATTGACATCCAAGGAATACTGTTTCGAGTCGAGCCAGTCCTCATCCAATGCACCGGACTTGACCTCATACTAGGGATGGATTGGTTGATGAAGCACAAGGGAGTGATCGACTGTGCCAACAAGTCCGTCACGGTGACCAACCCTGAAGGCGCAGCCGTCACCTTTCGGATGACCAGTCACAAACCACTCGGAGCATCCCTTCGCTCGATAGCTCTTGAAGAGGTGCCTATAGTCAAGGAGTTTGCGGATGTCTTCCCTGAAGACCTACCCGGAATGCCTCCCAAGCGGGACATCGAATTCAGAATCGAACTTGTCCCCGGGACCACTCCCATCTCCAAGTGCCCGTACCGAATGGCCGCCAATGAACTAGCCGAAGTCAAGAGCAACATCGAAGACCTAGAGCAAAAAGGGTATATTCGGCCAAGTACCTCACCCTGGGGTGCACCGGTTATATTTGCCATGAAGAAGGACAAGACCAAGAGGATGTGTGTGGACTATAGAGCGTTGAATGACGTAACCATTAAGAACAAGTACCCATTGCCTCGGATCGACGACCTGTTCGATCAGCTGAAAGGATCCTCGGTGTTTTCCAAGATCGACCTCAGGTTAGGTTATCACCAGTTGAGGATCAGAGAAGAAGACATACCCAAGACTGCCTTCACCTCCCGCTATGGACTCTACGAGTACACCGTGATGTCGTTCGGACTCACGAATGCCCCGGCCTTTTTCATGAACATGATGAACAATGTATTCATGGAGTTCTTGGACAAGTTCATCGTGGTATTCATCGACGATATCCTCGTTTACTCCAAGACCAAGGAAGAACACGAGACTCACCTCCGTCTGACCCTCGGAAAGCTAAGGGAGCAGCAACTGTACGCCAAATACAGCAAATGCGAATTTTGGTCATCTGAGGTGAAATTCCTCGGCCATGTTATATCTGCCGGAGGAATAGCAGTGGACCCAACCACCGTGGAAGCGGTAACCAACTGGCTGCAGCCCACAACGGTGACCGATATCCAGGAGTTTTCTTGGATTGGCCGGATACTACCGCCGGTTCATCGAGAATTTTTCCAAGATCGCCAAGCCTATGACCAGACTTCTGCAGAAGGAAGTGAAGTTTGAATGGACCCCCGACTGCGAAGAAAGCTTCCAGACCCTCAAGAAGAAGCTAGTGTCAGCTCCCATTCTGACTCTGCCAGACATCCGGAAAGACTTCCACGTCTACTGTGATGCCTCTCGTCAAGGATTGGGATGCGTCTTAATGCAAGAAGGGAAAGTGATATCCTACGCCTCCCGACAGTTGAGACCGCATGAGCTGAACTACCCAACCCACGACCTGGAACTAGCATCCGTGGTTCATGCCTTGAAGATATGGTGACATTACCTTGTGGGGAATCGGTGTGAGGTCTTCACCGACCACAAGAGCCTCAAGTACATATTCACCCAACCAGATCTGAACCTCAGGCAAAGGAGATGGTTGGAACTGATAAAGGATTACGACTTGGGCATCCATTATCATTCGGGCAAAGCAAATGTGGTGGCAGACGCCCTTAGTCGAAAAGGGTACTGTAATGCCATCATGATTCAGGACCAAGCTCCTTTACTCTACAAGGAGATGGAAAGACTAAACCTAGGGATCACCACTCGAGCGTACCTCGCTGCCTTGGAGTCTCGGCCTGTCTTAATAGACCAGATCCGAGAAAAGCAGAAGGAAGATCCGGACATCCTGGAGATCCAGCAGAACATGAGGAAGGGTAAAGCCCCTGGATTTTCCGAGGACGAGCATGGTACCATCTGGTTCGGAAACCGAGTATGCGTACCCAACCTACCTGAGTTGAAGACTCTCATCCTTCAAGAAGCCCATGATACATTATACTCCATCCATCCCGGGAGTACAAAGATGTACCAAGACCTGAAGGAAAAGTATTGGTGGGTCAGCATGAAGAGAGAAATAGCTGAGTATGTGGCCAAGTGCGACACATGCCGGCGAATCAAGGCAGAGCATCAGAGGCCTGCCGGACTTCTTCAACCTCTCAAGGTCCCTGAATGGAAGTGGGAAGAGATAGGAATGGACTTCATCATAGGACTGCCCAGGACCCAAGCTGGTCACGACTCTATCTGGGTGATCGTCGACCGACTCACCAAGGTAGCTCACTTCGTTCCGGTCAAGACAACTTACACCGTCGCCAAGTTGGCTGAGTTGTATATGACCCGGATCGTGTGCCTCCACGGAGTTCCTAAGAAGATTGTATCTGACCGTGGGAGTCAGTTTACCTCCAAGTTTTGGAAGAACCTTCAAGAGGAACTCGGCACCCAACTGAACTTTAGCACCGCCTATCATCCACAGACCGACGGTCAGACCGAAAGGGTCAACCAGATATTGGAGGATATGCTTAGAGCTTGCGCTCTAGACTTTGGCGGAATGTGGGACAAGAACTTACCGTATGCAGAGTTCTCCTACAACAACAGCTATCAAGCCAGCCTGCAAATGTCCCCGTTCGAAGCACTCTATGGACGTAAGTGCAGAACGCCGTTGCTCTGGGATCAAACCGGAGAGTCGCAACTGTTTGGGACTGATTTATTAAGAGAAGCTGAAGAGAAGGTGAAGATCATAAGAGACCGATTAAAGGCAGCCCAATCAAGGCAGAAGAGCTATGCCGACAACCGTCGAAGAGACCTAACCTTTGAGGAGGGCGATTATGTCTATCTCCGAGTCACTCCCCTCCGTGGCACTCAAAGGTTCAACATGAAAGGAAAACTAGCACCCCGCTACGTCGGACCTTTTCAGATCCTCCGTCGACAAGGAGAAGTGGCATATCAACTTGAACTGCCTCCATCCTTGGCAGGAGTTCACGATGTGTTCCATGTCTCTCAGCTGAAGAAGTGCCTCCGTGTACCCACCGAGCAAGCCGACCTTCAGCAGCTTAATGTCCAAGAAGACTTGACCTACATAGAGAAACCCGTCAAGATCTTGGAAACCAAGGAGAGAGTAACCAGGAGTCGCGTTGTTCGCTTCTGCAAAGTCCAATGGAACAACCATCCCGCCGAAGAAGCCACTTGGGAAAAGGAAGACGATCTGAAAGCCCAATACCCCGAGTTATTCGAGTAACGTTCCAATCTCGAGGACGAGATTCTTGTAAGGGGGATAGGTTTGTAACACCCCAAATTTTCACAACAATAAAAATATTATAAAATTCAATTTCTTGGAATATATATTTCTGAAAATACTTTTAATACTCTTTTATACACTTTTGAACTACAACATAGAGTAGATGGCCAAACCAGTAGCTGAAAATTTTTGTATAGACTCCCAAGGCCAAGAAATGTTTTTGAGAATTTTTACAAATTTTTACCCACTTTGGAAATGCCCCTAAAGGTTTAAACTATTTTCTGCAATTATTTTAATCAGAAAACCTTGGAAAACAGTAATGGGCTCCCCTCCCTCCTTTCTCTCTCCCGGCCGGCCCAACCCGTTACCTCGCACCCCTTAGACTGACGATCGGACCCCACCTGTCGGCGCCAACTTCCTCTCCTCGCGCGCGAACCCGACACCGCGGCCCCACCCGTCAGTCGTCACCCTCACTCGCCCGCGCCCGCCGACCAGTGGCCCCCGCCTGTCAGCTTCGCCATCAACCTCGCGCCAGCCCCCCCCTAATCCCGCCGGCGAGAACCTCGCCTCAGATCCGCTCGCCGGCTCCCCCTCCCGTTAAACCGACGCTGGTCATTAACTCCCCGAGGCCCACCGCCCATTTAAACACATAAAGGCACGCGTTTAAGCCCCCGGGAACGCAGCTCCGTGCATGGCCGAGCCCTCGCCGGCGACTTAAAGCTCTCCCCCGACTTTCCTTGCATGCGAGCTCCCTCCGACGCCTTATTTAAACCCCCTGCCTCCGCCGCGCTCGACCCCCACACCCTCGCAACCCTGGACCAAACAGAGCACCCGTAGTTCGCTTTTGAGCGCACTCCTTCGGTTCCGCCTCCAGCCACCGCTCGCCGTCGCCGGGACCCCTCTCCGTCCGCACCGACCGCACCGCCGTGACCGCCAGGACCTCACCGACCCCGGCCACTGCTCCATCGTCGACGAAGCCCACCGGATCGCCGTCCCCGCCGAGGAACCGAGAACCTTCGCCGCCACCGCTCGTCGCTGGCCTCACCCCGTCGACCCCGGACCACCGCAAGGGTACCCTTTTGTTCCCCTCGGTACCCCCTTTCCATTTTTAGTCCTAGCTAGACTAGATAACCCTCGACCTCGCCGGAATCGCTCGCCGTCGCATCGCCGGAGTCGGGGAAGAAGGGGTACTTTACCCCCCCGACACGCACTGTGCCGGATTCAATCCTGGCCGTGCGATCCAGATCCAACGCTTGGGATTAAATCATCTGTTTGGTTTAATCCGGGCCGTCGGATCCGAGTGAAGCGGTACGGTGCGATCTCACGCGTTCATTTTCATTTAAAACCGGCGTGCGATCTCGTGCGTCCACATGGTACCCCTTCGAACGTTTTAATCCTGGCCGTCCACATCGACGTACGCGTCCCGCCTCGCCCTCGCGCGTCGGATCTGGATCCGACGGTCCAGATCGACCCGGCGCACGCGCACAGTGCGCGGGTTCACCGTGAGCCTGGCTCACTGTGGACCCGAGGAGTTTAAAATTTGAAAATAAATTCCAGAAAAGGTTTAAAACTTGTAAAATCCATATCTGACGCATTTGAACTCTAAAAATTGCCATTCCAATTTCAGAAAATTCATAATATTATTCTCTACATGTTTATACAATAAAAACAGTAGGTTTACATTGGACATTTCATGTTTATTTAAATGAATGTTTAAATACCCTTAGGTTAAAAATGTAAAATTTAATTATTTCAATTCCAGTAAAGTTTATATTTATTTATTTCCTGTTGATATGAATAAATCACTAGGTTTTCTATGGAACCTTCATTTTAAATTTATTAAAGAACTTAAAATTGAGTATCACCCCTTTTAAAACCCTTTTTTTCAAAGGATAACACTTCATTTTAATTCATTTTAAAAATATTTATAAACTGAATTTCAGAACTCTAACAACTTGATTTATTTCTAATCCAACCAACTTAAACCTATGAGATTACTATGTGATGTTATATTGTTTGGTTGAATGTTGTATTTATTTTATTTTACTTTACTATATCAAAAAGACTACGACCTCGCCGAGGAGCCGGAAGTCCCTCCCTCGCCTTTCGCTGAACAAGGCAAGTCACCAAACCAATCTTTTGAGCATATTGAACCCATGTTTGATTAAACTATCGCTAAAACACATAGGTTATATATGCATTAGTCAAATGAACCCTTACATTATATTTATTTAGGATCCCCCGACCTTGATGTGCAACCCAAGCCATGCTATCTCGCCTAACCTCCTTGTCACCATATGATCAATGATATTAGCTAGTGTCCAATGTATTGACACGATCGCTATAGGATAAAAATGAGTCGTAGCAAAATGGTTCTATTATATGATCCCCGTTACTTCTTATCCTTGGAAATTCTGTTGGTGATGAGTTATGGTTGTGAGTGTATGCATGGTGGGTTCCGGGTGCAAGCTAGGGCATTGGTCGGTAGCACCCGGGGCACTATAAGGACCGGTCTGAGGGATCCGTTGCAATACACTTACGTACTAACCACAAGTCTAGTGGGTAAGTCCTAACTAAGGTATGGGTTGTTCCAAACCGAGGCCACCATTTGGAGATGGGTCAAGTTGCACCTGCGGGTGACTTGTACCAATGTGGCGCAAAAGGGGGTGCGACGTTAGCCGGGATGCGGCCCGGCGTGCCGGCGAAACCTAGAGCGGGTGGTTATCGCTTGGAACATCTCATATTGAGGTTTTGGCGCGAGTTCCCGTGAAATGGGTCATCTCGTTTGGGATGAGTGCGTGCCTTGTGGGTACAGTAGTACATCTCTGATCAGAGTCTTAAATCTTTTCGAAAAGCCGAGCCCACGGTCAAGGGCGGGTTGCGTGGCATCCTCCAGTTAGTTTACTTTGAATAAGTATGTGCATGATGGATTGACATGTAAGGACCGTTGAGCGAGGTGGGGCTGACTGTACCCCTCGAGTTAGTTGATGTTGATGATGTTCATGTTTACTTTCCGCATGATTAAAATATGATTACACTAAATGCAATAACTGAAACTGTACTTTTCCGCAATGCTAGCCATTACCCTTCCTTGTTTATTATCCTGCATTATTACTTGCATTTGCGGTGGCTTGTTGAGTACTTTTTGTACTCATACCCGTTGGACCCCACAGAGGATGCTTACTACGAAGACGGTCTGGAGTAGCGACCCAGTCGAGAAGAAAAATCCTGAAGAAGATGTTCGTCATGCCGTTTTCTAATTATTTTACTTTACTGTTTTATTAAAACAAAGATGTAATAAATATGGTCTGTGTACCATGGATACTGTTGTATGTACGATTGTCGCATGATGAACCTCTTGTATTATTGTTTTTCTTATGAAATTCAATAATGTCTCGATTTGTTAAATCGGGGCGCTACACAGATGACTCCTTCTACCTCCCATACTGACAAATCGCCTATTGCTATTTTGACCGATTTATCGGCGGGATGTGAAACCTAGTGAGGTCGCACTGTAGTTTTTGTCTTTATGATGAGTGATTGACAATGATGAGCGATCGAGCGAATGAGTGAGTGATGGTTTGATTGCATCGAAGGGTTCGATGTGTGGTTATGAATGGTCTGTGCTGAGGGGATCGGCGTGCATTGTGTTTTGTGTTTTGGCTTGTCTCATGTGTGTAGGGTGGAGATGCTAACCAACAGTCAGTGGCGGGTGATCAAGGGTCGAGCGGGGAGCTCGATGCTAGAGGATCAAGGATGCCGAGTGAAGTTGAAGATGATCTCAGGAGTGCAGGAGGAGATAGAGCAAGACATGGACGGACGGATGGTCGAGACAGGGTGACAGTCAAGTTAGCGAAAGGGAGGCCAGTGCAAGTGATCAGGCGGCTCGAGGGGATCGAGAGCGGGAGAGACTTGCTGGCGGTCGAGTTCGCGGATTGACATCATATGTCGGCGATCGAGGAGGCTTTGTCAGTTTTTTCTGATAATCGTCTCACCTTTAAATGTTTTTTAATTCTAAGAATTAGGAGTCTTTTGTGTTTAGCTTTTTAGAGTAAGTGTACACTTTTAATAGTTTTCAGAATTTCCAAATTTCTGAAAATATATTAAAAGAGTAGAGTCAAGTTGTAATAAAAGAAAGTAGAGTTTAATATGGGTAGTTTTCAGAATATACATTTCTGAAAATAACTCATGTCTTTTTGTGTTAAACTAAAATACTTGAGGGTCTAGTTGTAAAGCTCCCATCTAGGGTGGGCCTATTTAAAGGGCTCTATATCCCAGGGTTGGTGAGGCTGTCCACATGTGAATGAACCAGAATTTCTTTTGCAAAAGAGAGGAGTGCTGTCCAAGAAAGAACTTTCTCATCATCTGATCCAAAGATATTTTATCCCAAGTGCTTTTGCTGATTCATTGCAAGTACACACTATTCATGTATTGAAGATTTCAGGCGTGCCAGATGGGGAATAGTGTGTAGCGATGGCTGCGAGTGTTCTGTTCCAGCGCAGGAAATGCTCTGAATTTCAGGTATTGAATGGATGATTAGTTTCCTGAGTTAGTGATTTTTTGATGTTGAAAATGGAACATTTGATTAGTGTTCTTTGAGATTGCTATTTCAGTTTTAGTCTAAATAAACTCTGATTTCAGTGATTGAATGGTTTAGTTCATTGCTTCAAGAACAAACAAAATACTTTCAGTTTTCTGCTCTTGGATCTTTTGTCCATCTTCTGAATGATTCTCATGTGTGAGTTGTGGTTTGCTCTTGATATTGCTCAAGTTCTCTGGAATCTATTTGTGACTCAACTCAGTACTCAGCTTTCGTTGCTAACCTTTGATCTGATCGTGTGTAATATGAACATAGAACATAATCTGAACCAGTTTTTTTAGCCTCAGGTTGAAACTGAACAGAAAATGTTCTATTGTCAAAAGTGGGTACAGAAACTTTAATTTGATTGTTCATGAACTTTTGAGGTTTATCTTGATCCTTTTCATGTACTGTTATTTTGATATGATACTTTAGTATAAAAGGGTTCTTGCTGAGTTTTTGATTTGGTTCAGTTTGTGCTTAATTATTTCCTGAGGTGAGTAGTACCATTTTATCACATCTGAAACTAAATTAATTCTGTTAGCAGTGATTGAAACAGTACAATAGTGTTCACTGCATCAAGAGTCTGATGTTATTCTCTAAAGGAGTTCCTATTCACTGATTGTATTTCTGATACTAAAGTTTTTCATATGATTTGTACTATTACTCTCAGTATTTTTCAGCTGTTCTGTCCCTATATTTGTCAGATAAACATTGCCAACATTATCACATATGTATGTCTGATCTGAACTAAACAGTGCTAGCTGTCTTTTTGCTGTGCTGTTTGTAAGTTGCTTTGACTGAATACTACTTACACCAAGATTTATTTTTCAAGTCTGCAGAAAATATTTAGAACACATACAGAGATTCATCTATTCTTCTGTTCAGTTGTGTTGTGTTACATCATTTCTGATGAAGGCAATGCCACTTGTTTGATTGACCAGTCTGCTCATGTATGAACTGAATTAAAAATTAGTAGTCTAGGCATGCCTGATTACCAATAGAAATTATTCAGTAAGGTCACTTCTGTATTGTTCATCATTTGAGAGGTTTCTTCTCAGTAGAATTGATCAAAAACAGTGAACATTTTATTTAACTATAATGTTATTGTGATTTATACTCAGCACTATTCATTATCATCTTTTCAATTGAGTTTCAAGTATACTAGTGTTTATAGCAAAAAATGGCATTAATGGTCAAACTAGGCAAAATACTGAAAAGTGGTATTTTTGACCGAAATTATGCCAAACCTGGCACAGGCCGGTCTGACCGGCTATAGTAGGCCGGTCCAACCGGCCATGTAGGCCCGGTCAGACCTGCCCCATGGGTTCAGTCAGACCAGCTAAGGGTTCAAAATATGAATCCGAAGTGGATTCGGACTGTTTTTATTCAAATCTTATCTCAACCAAATTTTGGTCGAATCCTACTGATATTTTGCGCCTGGGACCACCAGCCCAACCCCTATAAATACTAGGGGCAAGGCCGATTCAGGACTCTCTCCAATCTCCAAAATCCAAAGCACTAGCTTTGAATCGCATTTACTTTTCATTACTTTCTGCATTAGATAGTAGATCTTCGTGGGTTTTCTTGAAAGCCCTCCATCCACCGCGTCCGTAATCACGGTATCCCTTACTGGTTCGCTTGTGAACCTCCCGTTAATCCACGTAATAGATTGCTATCTTTTTATTGGTTTTTTACCATCATATTGTGTAATTCGGCCTCTTGGCCAAATTATATTTGATCTATTGTTGTTTTTGCAGAGTAATTGCCTTCACAAACTCCCCTACGAAGTTTGAAGCCGGTTGGATCTTGTTTGCTAGATCATCCGAACCCTAGGAGATTAAATCTGTTGTCGACGGTCTGACCGGCGTCATAGGGCCAGTCTGACCATAGCCCCTCTGTCAGGCTGTTGTTTGCAACATCCGGTGAGACCGACGGCACTCCGCCGGTCCGACCGGAGACCTTCGCACCACACTGAAGACCTCTGACGAAGCCTGTGTGCGCTGAAGTTCCGCACGTCGAAGCCCCTGATCGCCGAAGGTACCATGTGCGTTGTGACCGGGGTAGATCGGCTGGTCCGACCGGGCAACCTTCGCCGGTCGGACTGCTCAATGATAACCTCCGCATCAGCCTTCAGGGCCCAATCTCAGAGCCCCTTCGCACCTCCAGTCCGACCGAGGTTATACCTCCGGTCTAACAGGGCTTGAGGTCGAAGCTCCTTTAGGAACCCTTCGGGCCAAAATCGCTGTAACTCCGAATCGGCCTCCGAATTGGCCGATTCCAGGTATTTTATTCGTTTTATTATTGCTTACATTATTATCAACACTTTTCGGCCAATTGGATTAAAATATTAATTATTTATCTGATTGCCTGGCGACTCCAAATCCCTTATCACTATTAAGGGTAGTTGGAACATGGCGTCAATATCATTGCGATACTTTTGGACGTCGAACCGGCCCAAGTGCGGGGGCGCATTTCTGCGTCAACACACTTTTTAGCGACTCCACTGTGGACGAAGCCAATCATGACTACTACCTCTACATCGGCAGCAAGTAACTCTACTCTGCCTACATCCACTACATCGCTGATGAGCACTATGGGGGGCATGGACATCGACGACCGCAACATTATGACGCCCACCATGGCTGACATATCTGAGGAAAATCGAGCAAAATTGAAGCGAAAAAGAAGGAACTCGAAGAACTGATGCTCAGGAATTGCATAAAGACATGCTCGGGCTTCGTCATGCGCGATACCCTCAACCTAACTCAGGTGCGGCCCTCATCTCCCCCTTTATCTACATCACAAGTTGACTATAGGATAGCTGCATCTGTTGATCAGGCAGTTAGCGCCTTGCTACCCAACAAATTAGAACCTGTAGTTGTCTCGCAAGTGGCAGCAGTGTTCAAAAGATTCGTCTTTACTGAGGCCGATTCACCGACACCAATCACTAGTATTCCACCAACTCAACACATTTATAGTAGAACGGACGGCAATACTAGAAAGACTATCACGATTCTGGCTACATCATCTACGGCTGAAACACATAACTATGCTTATGGCTAGGCAAACCAACTTATCATGCACCACCACCGTCTGTGCCCATGCCAGCTTTTCCGCCACCGCTCGCATTGCACACTCCTACACCGCAGCGTAGGCCAGAGCACGCTGATATACCGCCACGTGCCCCGCCACCACATGAAAGACGCGCACAAGTAGTAGACCATGATGATATTGAGGAATGTATTCGTGCGCTATTTAGGGAATGCACTGGCTTTACACCTCGGGATAGAGCTAGGGTTTATCGGACACCATATCCCGGCCACCTTGATACCATTCCATACCCTCGTGGTTATAGAGTCCCAGACTTCACTAAATTTGATGGCGAGGGTAGTAAATCCACATTAGAACACATTAGTCAATTTCTAGCACAATGTGGTGAAGCTAGCAAGTCGGATGCATTAAAACTCATGTTATTTTCCCTATCATTGTCCAGTACCGGATTCACTTGGTTTTCGGTGCTCCCGCCGAACTCCGTTCAGACGTGGGCTCAGCTAGAGCAGAAGTTTCATGATTATTTCTACACAGGCGAGACCGAGCTTAGGCTATCACACCTCACAGTAATTAAAAAAATCTAGCGAGAGTGTTGTTGAGTACGTCTAGCGCTTTAGAGACACTAGGAATAAATGTTTTAGCCTAAACGAGTCAGAAAGAGACTTGGCAAACCTTGTGTTTAATGGCCTACGGGCAGAAACTAAGGAATGAATGGATAATCAAAATCTTCTAGATGTTAGCCAAGTCTTGCAATAGGCTCTGGTCTAGGAAGGCCGAGCCAAAGATAGAAAATTCGTTAAGACTTTTAATAAACCAAGAGCTGAAATCGACACAATGGAGCACTCTGATGAGGGGGAATCTGAAGAGGAAGAAGATTCGGCCGACACGTACATGGCCGAATGGACTTGGAGCGCGAAGTCTAAACCCGTCACTTGCTCTAAATTGCGGCCATCTCCCTCTAATAGTTAGCCTAATGAAATTAAATATTCATTCAACGTAACCGAGTGTGATAAGATATTTGATTTCCTATTAAAAATCAGCTTCTACAATTGCCGAAAGGGCAAGTCATGCCATCCGCCGACGAATTGAAGAAATGTCCCTACTGTAAGTGGCATGATTCGCATTCTCACTACACTAACGATTGCAATGTTTTTTGTTGGCAGGTCCAATCGACCATAGAAGAAGGACAATTGAAAATAGAAGAAAATCCAAAAAATGAAATTGGACAGAGACCCTTTCCCATGAACAACGTTGAGCTCAAGGGGAAGAAAGTATTGATTCGGCCAGAACAGGCCGAGTCAACTAAAGGGAAAGCGGTCGTTGTAGGAGACGCTTGCACATGCACACTTGTAACAAAGAATCTAGAGGTAGGAGTGTGCAAAGAAAATGTTAAGCCACCATCTTCGGCCAGGCCCCACAGAAGGCCAAAGGTGACATACAAGGTGCTCTTGGACAAGCACCAGCGAAGGTCCGAGAGGAGAGGTGTTCAGCCACGGGCTCCAGGATGGCAGAACCCCCTAGAAGACCAAGCCCCGTGAGGGTTGAGTTTGGACCCCAAGGCCCGAACCCCCATTCGTGCTAGATATGGCCTCTGGCAGGGTTCGGACCTTAGTAGCCGAACCCCCCTCCGTGTTGGTCCTAGCCTCCGGGAAGGTTCAGACCTCAGTGGCCGAACCCACCCCCTCCAAATGGGTTCCAACCTTCGGGAGGATTCGGACCTCAGTGGCTGAACCCACCCCCTTCGAATGGGTTCCTACCTCCGGGAGGATTCGAACCTCAGTGGATGGACCCATCCCCTTCGAGTGGATTACATCCTCCGGATGGATTTGCCCTCTAGTAGCCGGACCCATCTCCGCCGTGGGGTAGCTTACCTCCGGCCTAGCAGGACCCATCGCTGGTCTGGTCTGAGGTACCTTCGATGTGGCCGAACATCCAACATGTCAATGGGTTTGGCACCTAGTGGGCAAAGCCATTGGAGCCTCTGATGCCACCACCCTACTGGTGGATGATGGCTCTAACTTAGCTTCCGCCACCAGAGGGCTCCGGGCAATATCCCGCTACTAACATTGACATTCCTTCTAGTGTTTCTGAGTGGCAGGTACAAGGTCTAGCACAAAATGAGAGTATTGTTCATCGCCTATCCGTAGTACCTCAGAACCGATCCTCGCAAGAAGACGCCGGAGGGGATGAGCGTAAAGATGTCCCGGAGACCATAATCATCAGGGTAGGATCCCACGAGGTCCCAATCCTGAAGAGGGCACCGGCAGGATAACACGAAGGTACATCACCAAGCTCGGCCAGAGCCCTAGCCAAAGCCCAGTCTGACCGGCCTATTGTGGCCAGTCCGACTGGCCTTACAGCTGTTTTTGGCACAGGCCGGTCTGACCGACCAGGAGCAGAAGACTTC
The DNA here is from genome assembly GCA_019279435.1 of Zizania palustris. Classification (NCBI taxonomy): domain Eukaryota; kingdom Viridiplantae; phylum Streptophyta; class Magnoliopsida; order Poales; family Poaceae; genus Zizania; species Zizania palustris. Next base: position 61,422,581 of record JAAALK010000080.1, on the reverse strand, counting down.
TTCTAGCAAACGCAAAATGTTTGAGGCCGATCCAGACAAGTACCGTTCAGCCAAAAATGCTAGAAGCAAGACCGTGGCACCCGACACCCATCCCCAGCCATCGTGGGCACCATCAGGGATGTCCAAGTCACAAAAGAGGAGGTTGCAACACTTGCGGGCACAAGAGATATGAGAAGAGAAGGCCGAGGAGGCACGGGATGAAATTTTTGAAGAAATCCATCCTCGGCCCACGGTGAAGAAAGTTCGGAGACCTAGGTCGGTCATGGTAGATGACCCGGCCCCCGTTATTAGCTCCGACGATGATGACTTACTCGACGAAGACTACACACCCATCTCTGAGGGGTCCGCTCCTCAAGCGAATGATGTCGGCATCGTCATGCTACCTTTCGAGTTCGCTCCACCATAGGAGGAGGCCGGGGTCGCATAGCTAGACCTCGACCAGCGGGACGCCATGTTCAAGAAGCCCAGAGATACGGATCGTCACTTGAGGCCTCTCTACATAAGGGGACACCTTGACAAAAAGCCAACCTCAAGGATGCTTGTCGATGGTGGCGCCAACATGAACCTAATCTCGTACTCCCTTCTAAGGAAGCTCGGCAAAGATGACGACGACTTGAAGAAGACCAATGTTACCCTCAATGACTTCAATGACGACACGACAGAGGCCAAAGGCGTGCTATCTCTGGAGCTAACGGTAGGGAACAAGACACTACCTACCGCCTTCTTGATGGTCGACATGCAAGGTAATTATAATGTATTACTTGGGCATGACTGGATTCACACAAACCAGTGTGTGCCATCTACCTTGCACCAGCATCTAATACAATGGGATGGCGACAATGTCGAAATAGTACACACTGATGCATTGACCCATGTTAGCTTGGCCGATGTGTCCAGTGACGCCATCCATGATGAAATAGAATGCTAGCTTGTCGGGGTGGGACCTCTCAGATTATGACTTTGTCAGCGTATCAGAGGGGAGGTTCGTTCCTATTTCTGTAAAGCCGGCCGGTGTGGATCGGTTGTGTCTAAGGTAGTAGAATGTCTAGCGCTAATCTTGTTTGGCTAAAGTCTCAAGTAGAGCAATATCGGTCTTCTCAAGACGGTATTGCTGAAGCCATTGAAGATTTTAGAGAAGTAGAAAAATTAGGTCAAGGCTTCTCGTCGGTCGATCCTTTGGAACAAGTATACATAGGAGATGGTAGTGTTCCAAGGCCAACGTTTGTAAATCAGAATTTGAGTAGTGATATAAATGCCGAAGTAATAAAGTTGCTTCGATCATATGTTGATTGCTTCGCATGGGACTACAGCAAGATGCCCGGATTAAGCCGAGAGCTTGTTGAGCATCGGCTTCCCATCAAACCCGGGTTTAGTCCTTATAAACATCCGCCAGGCCGCTTCAATTCAGCCATCTATGACCGAGTTAAAGAGGAAGTTGAACGTCTATTAGTGGCAGGTTTTATTAGGCCATGCAGGTACGTAGAATGGGTCGCTAACATCGTGCCTGTCGAGAAGAAGGAGAGTGGCAAGATCCGCATCTGCGTCGACTTTAGGGATTTGATCAAGGCCACTCCGAAAGACGAGTATCCCATGCCAATAGCCGACATGTTGATCAACGATGCCTCGGGACATAAGGTACTAAGTTTTCTTGATGGCTACGCTGGTTATAATCAAATCTTTATGGCCGAAGAAGACATTTTCAGAACAGCCTTTCGCAGCCCTAGTTTTGTCAGCTTGTTCGAGTGGGTCATAATGACCTTTGGTTTAAAGAATGCTGGTGCCACATATCAATGTGCTATGAACTTAATCTTTCATGATTTGCTAGGAGTTATGTTAGAGGTTTATATAGATGATGTTGTGGTCAAATCAGATGTTATGAGAAACCATCTAGCCGATTTGAGAGTCGCTTTCGAAAGAATGTGCTAGTATGGCTTAAAAAAGAACCAACTCAAGTGTGCTTTTGGCGTCTCGGTGGGCAAGTTCTTGGTATTCATGATCCATGAAAGAGGCATTGAAATCGATCCTAAGAGGCTTGAGAAAATTAGAGGATGTTTAGCATCGACATGTAAGAAAGATGTGCAGAAACTATTAGGCGAGGTTAATTATTTGCGACGCTTTATATCTAACTTGTTTGGCAAAATTGATGCTTTTGTCCCGATACTCCGGATAAAAAATGAACCGAGTTCACTTGGGGGGCAAGTCAGCAACGCGCCTTTGAGAAAATCAAAGAGTGATTATCTACGACACTGGTATTAAGGGCAACGAAGGCCAGGATTCCATTTCAGCTTTATATCGCCGCGGAGGAGAGTGTGATTGGAGTCGTGTTGACTCAAGACATTGAAGGAAAGGAGTACATCATCACCTTCTTGAGTCATCGACTTCTGGATGCCGATACAAGGTACGTGTTTGTGGAGCATTTGTGTTTATCACTTTATTATGCATGTGCCAAATTGTGTCACTATCTTCTCCCTAGCACATGTGTTGTCGCTTGCAAAACAGAAGTCATAAAGTACATGTTGCAAAAGCTGATTCTAAGTGGTAGAATCAGCAAGTGGCCGTATGCGTTAATTAAATACGATTTGGCTTATGAACCATTGAGAGCTATGAAAGGCCAAATCATTGCTAACTTTATAGTGGATCACCATGTAGAGGTCAATTGGAGTGGTGATGTCGCTTTAATTGAGGTATTACCATGGAAACTTTACTTTGATGGTTTGGCTGGCAAAAATGGCCAAGGTGTTGGAGTGGTCCTCGTATCACCAAATGGTATGCACTTTGAGACATCGGCCCATCTAGAATTTCGCTCAACTAATAATCAAGCCGAATATGAAGCACTATTGTTAGGTCTTGAATTGTTAAACTCCATGGGTGTGAAATATGTTCGTGCATATGGTTATTCATTATTAGTTGTGCAACATGTAGCTAAACATTCTCAATGTTTTAATGTTCTAAATTTCTCATGTGTCTAGAGAAGCCAACTCACTTGCAAATGACTTGGCTCAGCAAGCATCAGACTATCAAATTAGGAGAGATAAATTCTGCACATGAGAAAAGCCGATGCTCAGAGACAATGTATCATCTGAGAGTACCATTGTTGATCTGACCGGCCTTGCGAGAACGGTCAGACCGCCCATGCACTCCCAGTCCGACCGGCCATGTCAGGCTGGTCAGACCGACCCGTGCCAGCCATCCGGCAATAGCCGGTCTGTTGGACCAAAAGTGGCGACAAGAGGGGGGGGGTGAATGGGAGCTTTTCAAAATCAAGGCTAAAATAGCCTTCTGTTTTAATTCAGTCTTCTACGGAACAGGCTTCAAACACACCCTTCAGTGGTCTAGTTCAGAGGTATTTCACAGCTCCAAAACTAGGCTTCACGAGGAGGAAAAGTTCAAAGTCAAGAAGACTTCACTCACACCCACAAAAACAAAAACACAACTGCTAGGTTCGTGCAGGCGCCCACCAGGTGCCTTCGAGCACGCTTCACACTTCACCCTTCGCAGGAGGTTATTCTCTGGGGACTTCGACCTGATACTTCGCACTAGAAACTGGTGCTAGGCTTCGTATTCTGAAGGCCGAAAAGCAAATAGAACCTATTTCGCTAAGACAACAGGCTGCGCTAAAAACTTCGATAGAGAAATAAAAGCAGACTTCGATCTCAGCTACACTCAGTGCTTCACTAGTAATTATAGATGACTTGCCTCTAGTTTACACAAAGCGAACTCACACTGAGTAACACACACATCGCACTACCAGAAATCACACACTTCTCTTGATGAGAAACATAGCAGAATCTAAGGCAAAAAGAAGATAGTGGATCATAGAGAAGTCTTTACAGGTAGTGCAAAATAGGGATACAAGTTCAAGCATCAAATGACGAAAAAAATCAAAGTTTCATTGCATGAACAGGGAACACAAGATGAACTCACAAGACTGTATACATGGTGTGTGGCGGCTAGCACAGAAGTTCTAAAAAGAGCTGCTCAAAGTGTTACCGATGCCTAGCCAGCCTTCACTATTTATATACACTATTCAGCCCTATGAATAGACTACTTTACCCCTAGGGTTTACACTATTTTTGTCTCTCTCAGACAGGGGGTACAAATGGTAGTCTACTTTATTTGGAGGCTTCTTTTGTTCAGCTTCATAGAGGAGACAACATCAGCTTTTGCAGAGCAGACATGATCAGCATTTGCAGTTTTGGAATCTTCTAAAGCACCCTTCGCATGCAAGGGGCGCGGTAGCTTCGGTGAGAAGGCTTCAGCCAGACGGCCTTCGCTTCACCGAATTCAGCCTTCGATACAGTGACGGTTTTAATCCAAAGTCGTCAAAGCCCTTGAGTCTTTGCACTGAACACCTTCGGATTGCACCACCATGGCTTCACAGCTACTCCAAGCTTCAAACTCCACCAGTCCGTGTACCGATGCCATGTAAGGCAGAAGTACATCAATACAAACACACTCCGAAGCCCCACCTTCGGAGTAGCACCCTTCGAAGTCCCTCCTTCATCCAAAGCCTCCGCATGAAGCATTCCATGAGAACTTCGCCGTAGTCTCTCCCCGAGCATACTCCTCGACGAGCCTCACCCGGACCATGCCTTCAATGCACCTTGACTTTTGAGTCCTCCGTCAGGTGAACCTTCGAGTGCCTCCATCCGGAGCACACTTCAAACATCTTGCCTCAATGCTGAGGACTTTGTCCACCATACTCCGAAGTCACTCCATTCGGAGTACCCTTTGAAGTGCCTCGTATCCGAGCACCTTGCCTCAGGAGACCTTCAGCCGGAGATACCCTCCGTACTCACTGCCTTCACCTGGCGCACCTTGCCCGAGGACCGACCTCAACCCCACGCTGCCTTCGTGACCGAGCTCCCCGCTCGCCTGGCATCAAGCCTCCCGCTTGACCCAGGTTCACTTGTTGTGAACCGTCCGTCGCCTCCGAAGTCACCTACGCACCACCAACAAACAGACAAGTGTTTCCAGTACCCCGGTGTAACGCCCTGATTTAATCAAACTGAGAATTTATTAAAATTCCATAGAAAATAAATAAATACAAGACGTTCATCAAACGACTGCGTACAATATGCCAATCAATCAAGGTTCATAGACCATATTATTACAAAAGAGTTAAAACAAAGAGAAACTAATAAAATAAATCCTCTAGATGAACGCCTTCTTCCAGTCTCGTGCCTTGACTGGGTCGCTACTCCATACCATCACCATCCTCATAGTAGACTGCCTCTGGTGGTTTAAGTCCACGGGGGTGAGTACAATCGTACTCAGCAAGCCACTAAATGCAATTATAATGCAAGGTAATAACAAGGAAGGTAGTGGCTTACTTTTGCGGAACATCATATTTGTAAAGCAATTAATGTAATCAAGTTATTATTGTAGAAAAGTAAACATGAGTTCATGCATCATCTTCTAACTCGAGGGGTACAGTCAGCCCACCCTCGCTCAGCAGTCCTTACATGCCATGAATAACACATACATTCACATAATAGTAAACTAACTGTGAGAAGTCACACAACACGCCCTTGACCGTGGGCTCGGCTTTTCGAAAAGATTTAAACTTTGATCAGAGGTGTACTATTGTACCCACAAGGCACTCATTTCCCGCACACCGCAGTGTGTTAAATGACTCCAGTCACGAGAATGTCGTGCCAAAACCTTCAGCATGGAACGCACCAAATCGATAACACCCTCTTATAGGTTTCATTTGGTTTCCCAGTCACTTTGGGCCACACCATACCCCCTTGAGCCTCGTCGGTACAAGTCACCTGCAGGTTGCCCCTTGCCCCCTCCACTATGGTGTTCCAAGTTGGTACGATCCATACCTCCAGTTAGGACTTACCCACTATACTTGTGGTTAGTACAAAAGTGCTTTGTAATAGATCCCATAGACCGGTCCCTATAGAGCCCCGGGTGCGACCAACCAATTCCCGAGCTTGCACCCAGAACCCACCATACTTATAACATAGCCAACTCCAACAGAATCCAGAGAGGAGAATAACGGGGAAATTCATATAGTAGAATCCAACTATCTATGACTCAATCTTTTTATCCTATAGCAGTTGTGTCGGTACATTGGACACTAGCTAATAAAATATTGTAGAGTGACAAGGAGTGTAGGCTCAATAAGCATGGCTTGGGTTTACACACAAGGACAGGGATATAATAGATATAATGTGTAGGGCTTTGAGATTAGACTAATGCAATATTATCCTATGAGTTATAGCGATAATTTATTAAAACATGGGCTCAATGATGATCAAAATGGGGGTTGTGACTTGCCTTGCTCTGCGACTGGTGAAGGTGGAATCTCGAGGTAAGACTCCAGATCTCCGACGGCGTCGTAGTCTTCCGATACGAAAATAAATAAACACAACATTCAATAAACAATCCAAAACCACCAATACAACATACATGTTTTGGTTTTATTTATTAAAAGGAAGGGAGCCTTAAATTATGTGAAATTACTACGGAATCATTTGAGATTAATTTTTAAAGAGGTTTCTGAATTTTATAAATTGATATAAGTATTTTCCCTAAGGGGGTTTTTATTTTCCCTTTTAGAGGTGAAATAAAAAGGTATAAAGCAACCCTATTGTTTTTATTGCATTTAAAATGGTGAAAATAAGTTATCAGGTCTTCTGAAGTTATTATATAAGTTTTTATGATATTTTTAGAAAGTGTTGTATTTTTATTACATGAATTAATTATTTATCCTAAAAGGGCCTTTGAATTATTATTTTATAATAATAAAATGGGCAGAATAAACATATTTGGAGTTAAATTGAGCAAGTTATGAATTTTTGAAGTTTAAACAATTTTCTGAAATTTTATTCAAACAGAAAACATGCGTGGGTCCACAGTGAGCTAGGCCCACCATGGACCCGCAAACTGTGCGCGTGAACCGGTCCAATCTGGACCGTTGGATCCGGATCCAATGGTCGGTGGAGGGGTGGGGGTGTTTAAGTGGTGATCGACGGCCATCAGTGCCTGATACCTCTTCGGCTCAGATCAAGGGCCAGGATTAAATCCCACAGGGATTTAATCCGGGCCGTGAGATCAAAATCGTGCAGCCTGTGAGGGATCCGGCACAGCACGCATAGAAGGGTTAAAATACCCCTTGTTCTCCGGCTCCGTTGACACAACAACGACGGATCCCAGGGGATGGCGAGGTCCTATGTCGAGTATACTACCAAAAATGGAAAGAGGGGCACACGGGGGACCCAGGCATACTGGCGGCGATGACGATGGGGCAGTGGCGGCGGTAGGTGACGAGGAGAGGGTGGCGGAGTTCTTCGGGATCGACGGTGACGCGGCGCTCTGGCGGTCTTCACGGCCAACCAAAGCGAGGTCGGGGTAGAGGGCGTGGAGGCGGTCCTAGTAGTGGCATCGGGGAGGGCGGCGGCTCGGGGCACCGACGAGGGGCTGACGGAGGGGAAACAAAGGAAAAACTGAAAAAGAGGTGGCGGCACTTGGGAGTGCTAGAGCTAGGGCTACCGTGGTGTGGGCGGGTTGCGGTGACCACCGGGGTTCAAATAGAGGTCGTCGGTGGCGCGAAAGGAAGGCGGAGGGAGGGAAATCCGAGGGGTTTCCAAGGTTACTCCGGCGAGCCTTCCAAGTGCTCGGCTAGCTTCCATAGAGGATGATTCCGCATCGGCTTGGATGGAAAGGGATCGCCGGAGATCGGGGGTTACAAATCCGGGGTCAGTTCGGTGGGATTTGGCGGCCGGCGGCGAAAAAATGGCAGGGGGGCGCCAGTATGGAAGGGGATCCCTCCTTCCATCGGGGAAGAAAGACCCGACAGGTGGCCCCCACCTATCGACGGGCGAACGAGAAAGGGAAAGGTGCCGACATGCGAGCCCGGGTGGTCAGAGTGGAAGGGTGGATGACAAGTGGGCCAGGGCGAGGCGTGGCGCACGGGAGGGGAATACTAGTGCCGACATATGGGCCACGCTTGACAGCGGCAGAGGGGCGCGGGCGGGGACTGACGAGCGGGGCTGGGCATGCGCGTGCGGGAGATAGAGGAAAGGGGTGGCGCCGATAGGGCGGTCCCACCTATCAGTGGGTGCGGGATCGGTTGGGCTGGGCCGAGGGAGGTTCCAGGGGAGGTGGCCCAATAAGATTAACAATGCATTTTTGATTTAAAATAATTCCAGATAATGTTTTATTTGTTTAGGGCTTGAAGTACTCTTGGTAAAATTTTGTAAAAATTCTCAAAAATATTTCTTGGCTTCTATATTCCACCATAAATTTTCAGCTTCAAATTTTGAATATTTCTCCCTGTTTTGCTTTAATTGGTTTATTTTAACCTTTACTCTAAATAAATAATTTATTTTAAATTCAGAAAATTTATTTCCCTCATTTTTATTTTATTTTTATTTTTGGGATGTTACACCTGGAGACCTCTCCGGGTAAACAACCTCCGGTACACACTCTTGTGTACCGCCCAAAGTACCGAACCCTTCGGTACACAAGTCATCATGTTCTGCCGGACCCCTCCGACAGACACACTCCGCTGCAATAGCTGCAACAACCAGACACACTGAACCCTTCGGTGAAACATCCTCCGAGCCCCTTCAGAAAGACCCCTTCGAATCCAGAAGGTAAATCCTGTCAATCACTCATCACAGACTCTGAAACCAACCCTTGGTTTCTCACAGTCGAACAAGGCCAACATGGCCAGTCCAACAGACCATCGTCAGGAGGGATTAGCACTTGGGGGGCAGGTCTAAATGAAAAATCTAAAGGCCAATTCTAGTGGAGATTTGCCCATTGTTCCATTGATCAGTAAGGATGATTGGAGGGTCCCAATCATCCAATATTTAAAAAATCCTAGTCAAAGGGTTGATCGAAAGATTCAGTGACAGGCGTTCAAATTTATTTTGCTTGACAATGTGTTGTATCGCCAAACTATTGATGGAGTACATTTGAAGTGTTTGGACTCCGATCAAGCTAGAGTTGCTGCAGGTGAAGTCCATGAAGGACTTTGCGGTACTCATCAGTCGGCCCCAAAGATGAGTTGGATGCTCAAAAGAGTGGGTTTTTATTGGCCGACTATGACTGAGGACTGTTTTAAGTATTATAGAGGGTGTGAAGCTTGTCAAAAGTTTGGCAATGTTCAGCTAGCACCTGCATCGATGCTTAGCCTATTATCAAACCATGGCTGTTCTGAGGTTGGGGCTTAGACTTCATCGGCCAAATTCATCCTCCCTCTTCAAAAGGGTATCGGTTCGTGTTGATGGAGACAGATTACTTCACCAAGTGGACTGAGGCCGTGCCGCTCAAGAATATGACTCACAACGAGGTAATCGATTTCATCTTAAAGCACATTATATACAGATTCGGCATTCCCCAAACTCTCACTGTAGACCAAGGTACTTCATTTATTGCTAAAGAAGTGAGGGACTTTGCCGAATACTGTGGGATCAAATTGGTAAACTCTTCTCTATATTATGCTCAGACCAATGGTCAGGCCGAGTCTAGTAACAAAACTGTGATTAAACTAATCAAGAATAAGCTTGATGAGTTTCCAAAGAGGTGGCATGAGGTGCTTTCTGAAGCTTTATGGGCTAGTAGAGTTGCAAAGCACGGTGCCACTAAAGTTAGTCCATATGAGTTGGTATATGGACAAGAAGCCATTCTACCGGTAGAGGTGAATCTTGGCTCACTTAGGTTTCTTAAGCAAGATGGCTTATCGGTCGATGAATATGAGCCACTTCTAAAGGATAATTTAGAAGAAGTGACTGATAAGAGGTTGAAGTCTCTAGAGGCAATAGAGAAAGATAAAATAAGAGTAGCTAGAGCCTACAACAAAAAGGTTAGAGCAAAATCATTTCAAGTCAATGACTTGGTTTGGAAGACGATTTTACCATTAGGCACTAAGCGCCCAAAATATGGCAAATGGTCGCCTAGTTTGGAAGGTCCTTTCAAGGTAGTCGAAATCGCTCTAGGCAATGCCTATGTGTTAGAGTCTCTACAAGGAGAGCAATTTCGAAGGGCTTTGAATGCTAGATATTTGAAAAGGTACTTACCGACTGTGTGGCAAAATGCTTAAAGTGTCAAAAGGCCGATATGGAAAGTATCGCCCGAGGCCCATCATGCTTTTATCTCACTAAGTTTGCTAAAAGGCAGGGGGCATGTGTTTAAAGAAAAAATGGCATTAATGGTCAAACTAAGCAAAATACTAAAAAGTGGTATTTTTGACCGAAAATATGCCAAACCTACACAGGCCGGTCTGACCGGCTATAGTAGGCCGGTCCAACCAGCCATGTAGGCCTGGTCAGACTGGCCCCATGGGTCCAGTTAGACCAGCTAGGGGTTAAAAATATGAATCCGAAGTGGATTTAGGCTGTTTTGATCCAAATCTTATCTCAACCAAATTGTGGCCGAATCCTACTGATATTTTGCGCCAGGGACCACCAGTCCACCCCCTATAAATACTAAGGGCAAGGCCGATTCAGGACTGTTGGACCGAAAACGGCGACCAGAGGGGGGGGTTGAATGGGAGCTTTTAAAATTTCAGACTAAAAATAGCCTTTTGTTTTACTTCTGTCTTCTGCAGAACAGGCTTCGAACACACCCTTCGAAGTTCTGATTCGGAGGTATTTCATAGCTCCGAAATCACGCTTCGCAAGGAGTAAAAGTTCGAAGCCAAGAAGACTTCGCTCCACCCACAACCCCGAAAATTCAGCTCTGCTAAGTCATTGCAGGCTCAGCACATAGGGTGCCTTCGAGCAGGCTTCACACTTCACCCTTCGCAAGAGCAGACTTTCCTCGGTGGACTTCGACCAAATACTCAGCGCTAGCAACTGGTACTAGTCTTCGCACTTCGTAGGGTTAAACGCACACCGAACACACTTCGCCGAGGACTTCTATAAGGGAAGAAAACAGGCTTCGAACAGTGCTTCGCTAGTAATCAAAGAGGTCTAGCCTCCAGTTTACACAGAGCGAATAGACACTGAAAAACACACTTCACCTAGATAGACTTCTCACACACCTCTCCAGAAAACACACAAGAAAAACACACACTTCACTCGAGCAGGCTTCTCACACACTTCTCCAGAAAAGATTCAGTGCACAAACACAACTCAAAAGAAGTGAGACACGGAGAGATCAAAGCATGCAGTGAAGTACACAAACAAGTTCAAGCAGTACATGAAAACAGAATCAAAGCTTCATTGCTTGAATCGGGAACACAAAATGAACTCACAGATCTGAATACAAAGTATGTGGCGGATAGCACAGGAGCTCAAAAATGGATGCTCAAAGTGTTGATGTGACCTAGCAAGCCTCCACTATATATAGGCACTATTCAGCCCTGTGAATAGACTACTTTACCCCTAGAGTTTACACTGGTTTTGTCTCATCAGAACAGGGGGGTACAACTGGTAGTCTACTTTATTTGGAGGCTTCTTTTGTCAGCTTTGCAGAGGGGACAACACCAGCTTTTGTAGAGTAGACGCTGTTAGCCTTTGCAGTTTTGGACCCTTCTGAAGCCCCCCTTCACACGCGAGGGGTGCGGTAGCTTCAGTGAGAAGCCTTGAGCCTGACGGCCTTTCGCTTCACCGAAGTCAGGCTTCGATACAGAGACGGTTTTGAGCCAAAGTCGTCAAAGCCCTTGGGCCTTCGCACCAACACCTTCGGAGTGGACCACCACGGCTTCACAGCTTCTCTCAGCTCGAACTCCATCAGTCTGTGTACCAAAGCCATGCATGGCCGAAGTACCTCAAGTCAGCCTCATTCCGAAGCCAGCCTCACTCTGGAGCCAGCCTCACTCTGAAGTCAGCTTCACTCCGAAGCCAGCCTCATTCCGAAGCCTCACCTTCGGAGTACCACCGTTCGAAGTCCCTCATTCGTCCAAGGCCTCCGCATGAAGCATTCCATGAGCACTTCGTCGCAGTGTCTCTCCCCGAGCACACTCCTCGATGATCCTCACCCGTACCATGCCTTCGATGCACCTCGACTTCTGAGACCTTCGTCGGGTATACCTTCGAGTGCCTCCCTCCGGAGCACACTTCGAACGCCTTGCCTCATTGATGAGGACTTGGTCCACCATACTCCGAAGTAACTCCATTCAGGAGTATCCTTCGAAGTGCCTCGTCTCGGAGTACCTTCACCTAGAGCCACACTCCGCACTTACTTCCTTCTCCTGGCGTACCTCGACCCGAGGTCCGACCTTGACCCCTTCGCAGTCTTCATGACGGAGCTCCCTGCTCCCCTGGCATCAAGCTTCCCGCTTGACCCAGGTTCACCTGCTACGAACCGTCCGTCACCTTCGAAGTCACCTGCGCACCACGGATAAACAGACAAGTGTATCCAGTACCCCGGAGACCTCTCCGGGTAAACAACCTTCGGTACACACTCTGGTGTACCGCCCAAAGTACTAAATCCTTCGGTACAACCCAGTCATCGTGTACTGTAGGAACCCTCCGACAGGCACACTCCGCTGCAAGAGCTGCAGTAAAACAGACCAACCGAACCCTTCGGTGAAACAACCTCCGAACCCGTTTGGAGGGATCCCTTCGAATCAGAGGGTAAAATCTGTCAATCACTCATCACAGACTCCGAAACCAACCCTTAGTTTCTCAATCTCACCCTTGATGAGTGCATTGCCAACCAAATTCAATTTCAAGAAAATTTGAAAAATTTCAGCACATAAGTGACAATAAAAACTTAGAAACGAGTCAAACCATGTCACTTGACAAAAGAATTTTCCTCCCCCTTTTTCAAAAGAGTAAAATCCCCTTCGGCAAATCTTCCGTTTGCAAGATAAAAACTCCCCCTGAGTTGTTTTATCCCCTTGTAGCAGAGAACTCAAAAATTTCTCCCCCTTTGGCAATGCAGGCATCAAGGAGCGTTAAAAAGATGCAAAGCTTCAAAATGTGCAGAATTACAAAGACATATAAAGAAAAAATATGCCAACTTTAATACCAATTTTCATGTGCTCAGCTCAATTTAACATTCTCTAAAAACATGATGACATCATGTGATTTTATCATTTTGAAATAAAAGCATCACCACTCAATCAAGGTAACTAGACAAGTAGAAGCAGGGACTGCGCAAAACTAGTCAATTTCTACTCTAGACAGACAAGTCCAGTTCAAAAGGAGCATTGAAAGAAAATTTGATGATCAATGAATTTTGTTGTTCTTTTCATAATGCCAGGGGTTATTTGTTTCTCCACCTTATACTTTCCAATCAAGCCAAGCCTATGCATGAAAGCCATCAGAAGCTTAAGGCGGTGATTTTGGCATACACTACACTATCCTAGTTCAGACCAATGTGCAATGGTAAGCAGTCTAGAATAGGGTAGTGCGACAAACAAACCCACCTGGATCTTTTTGCTTTGAAGCATGCAAATCATGGATTTTTGGAATTTGAATTAAGTGAACAAATTGTTTAGCACTTTATGAATATCCATGAGTAAGTAACACAATTTTTCAACTTGCAATGTTTAGCATCTAGAGAAAAAGAGTCTTGCTATCAAGCAGATAAAAGATAGCTAAAGCAGTCCTTCCTAAACATGCTAGATTCAAGACTAAGCAGTGAGCATGATTTGATTTTGGAAAGAAGAATCATGCACATAATATTTCAGACATATTAAATAGAGCTGAGCTGACATGATTTCATGAATTAAAATCAGGCATATAAGTGCAAAAGATGTAAATGCAATTTCACACACAATGAGCATATGTGTTAGAGTCTCTACAAGGAGAGTGATTTCGAAGGGCTTTGAATGCTAGATATTTGAAAAGGTACTTACCGACCGTGTGGCAAAATGCTTAAAGTGTCAAAAGGCCGATATGGAAAGTATCGCCCGAGGCCCATCATGCTTTTATCTCACTAAGTTTGCTAAAAGGCACGGGGGCATGTGTTTAAAGAAAAAATGGCATTAATGGTCAAACTAAGCAAAATACTAAAAAGTGGTATTTTTGACCGAAAATATGCCAAACCTACACAGGTCGGTCTGACTGGCTATAGTAGGCCGGTCCAACCAGCCATGTAGGCCTCGTCAGACTGGCCCCATGGGTCCGGTTAGACCGGCTAGGGGTTAAAAATATGAATCCGAAGTGGATTTAGGCTGTTTTGATCCAAATCTTATCTCAACCAAATTGTGGCCGAATCCTACTGATATTTTGCGCCAGGGACCACCAGTCCACCCCCTATAAATACTAAGGGCAAGGCCGATTCAGGACTGTTGGACCGAAAACGGCGACCAGAGGGGGGGGGGGGTTGAATGGGAGCTTTTAAAATTTCTGACTAAAAATAGCCTTTTGTTTTACTTCTGTCTTCTGCAGAACAGGCTTCGAACACACCCTTCGAAGTTCTGATTCGGAGGTATTTCATAGCTCCGAAATCACGCTTCGCAAGGAGTAAAAGTTCGAAGCCAAGAAGACTTCGCTCCACCCACAACCCCGAAAATTCAGCTCTGCTAAGTCATTGCAGGCTCAGCACATAGGGTGCCTTCGAGCAGGCTTCGCACTTCACCCTTCGCAAGAGCAGACTTCCCTCGGTGGACTTCGACCAAATACTCAGTGCTAGCAACTATTACTAGGCTTCGCACTTCGTAGGGTTAAACGCACACTGAACACACTTCGCCGAGGATTTCTACAATGGAAGAAAACGGGCTTCGAACAGTGCTTCGCTAGTTGTTGGGGGAAAATATTCCATCTTCAAGATTATCGTAGCAACAAGATAAAGACTGGTGATTAAGATAATGTCCAATATATAATTTCGGAGATATATCCAGTCAAGTTCGAAGTATGAAGATGGACTCTGGTTCGGAGTATATCTTCGAACGTAGACTCTTCTGAGAGCTTTTTTGCCAGCTAAGATGGAAGACTTATCTTCTTTCTCATTAGATTAGTCTTTTGCCATTTTAGCCCTATTAAGGGTACCGAATAGTTTCCACTATGTCGGTTGTAATAGACGGGTAAAAAGGTCTTTTCCTTAATGTTTGGGCCTATAAATACCCCCCATTTTACCCTGTAATGAGGATCGAATACAAGTTATTCCATACACACTTTCGAACTATTCTAAGTTATTATCCTTTCGGAGGCTTGGAATAGTTTCTTTTGCAAACACTTCGTTTGTTAGTTTCTAATCTTTAGAAACCTGTTAGCGTAATTTTTTACGCCAACAGTTGGCGCCGTCCGTGGGGAACTTAGTCCAAGAAACTTCGTTCTCTACCAACTTCTTACACCATGCCTCCTAAGTGGAGCACAACTGGTAACCCTGTTCGGAGGTCCCCTCGGACCTCCGGAGTGATATCTCCAGACACAGTTGATGTCGGAGGACCTTCGACGTTTCCTCCACCTCAAACTCCGGAAGGGATTCCCATTCCTCGAGCATACGGAGTTCCTCCGCCAACTCCATCTATACTTCGACCACCCGGAGTTCCTCTTCCACCTCAAGTTCCACTCCAAACTGATCCTTACAGTTCTCAAGACCCGGAAGATCCTTCCGGAGGAGATGAAGACAATCTTGGTAATATGGCCGCTCAAATGGCCAGTCTCCAAGCTGAAGTAGAGAGATGGCGGCAAGAAGCTACAAATAGGTTTTGCTCTCAAGCCATCCCAGTTATTCCTGAAGTGCCTGAAGACGACGAACCTATCTATCCTGAAGCCCCGGAGAATGCCTCCTTCGATACCGAGTCTCCGCTGCATCCTGAACTGCAAAAAGTTCGCTTCGACCCAAAGTTTAAGACTTTGAAGCTTTGCAAGTATGCCGGAGACGAAGATCCTGAGAATTTGTCTGATCTTATGCTTTGGCGATTGAAGCCAGTGGAGGAGTGCGGGACACCATGGCAAAATTTTTCCCCCTAGCTCTTCAGGGAGTAGCTTTGCGATGGTTCTGGTCTTTAAAACCAGGATCAATCAGTTCATGGGGACAATTAAAGAAAAAGTTCATGCGTAACTTTCAAGCCACCTTCGTGCCACCAATGTCGACAGGAAGTCTTTTCCAGGTGAAGCAGCTCCCTGGAGAAACCTTAAGACAATACTTCAAGCGCTTCGCTAATACGAAGTCGTAGATCCGAGGGTTAACTACGTCTTCAGTAGTTGACACAGCTCGGGAATGAGTCATTCATCTAGGCCTCCTTGATAAACTCCTCCAGAAAAGCATATCTTCTGTTTCTCAGCTGATGTCCTATTTTGAAGAATATGCAAGGTCAGAAGAGGGCTGGCTTCGGAGAACTACAGCTACTCCGTCCATACTGCAGGAAGTAAAATTAGAAGTGAAAACTTTGGCACAGCCGTAGGAACCTGTCTTCGAAGTTCAGCATGATAAGAGAAGGGGGCAAAAACATCCTCGTTCAGAAGTTCTGAACATTGCACCCCCGCAGAAGTCTGTCCAAAGAGCTCCGCAACCTTCGGGAAACAAGGCCAGCGGCTGGCGGCCGCTAGGGAAACCGGCTGGCAAGGGCCAGACCCTTTTCTGCTGTATTCATGGTGAAAACCGAAGTCACGCAACTGATACGTGCAAAGCTATACTTGCCCTGAGAGGAGAATATCTAGAGAGAACTTCGGGTCGCGATACTATTGACCGAGTTCCAGCTGAAGTGCGTCCAGAGCCTGTCTAGGCTGTGGCGCGGATAGAAAACTTCGAAGCTGCAAGACGCCCTCCGGTGGTCAATATTATGCCACCTCCGAAGCAAGAAGAGGGGCAAGACCGAGGAAAAAGAGTAGTCCTCCCTATCTCCGGAGGAGGTACTCTCGGAAGCATGTCAAAAAGGCAGAGAAGAGAGTATGTCAGAGAAGTGGGGCACATTGGAACTTCATCGTCTGCAGCTGCTATGCCTGAATGGTCCCATGTGCCAATATCTTTTTTTGCAGAGGATGCAGCTGACATTAAATTTCCACATGTAGACCCACTTATCATTACTGCCGACATTGCAGGAACTGAGGTTCGAAGAGTGCTAATTGATGGAGGGAGTTCGGCAGACATTATTTTTGTTCAAGCCTTCGATCAATTATGCATCTCCAGAAAGCACCTTCTTCCAGCGGCTCGTCCTTTGCAAGGATTCGCAGGACCTCCGCTTGATGCACTCGGCCAAATTGGCCTGGAAGTTACCTTCGGAGAAGGATTGTTAGCCAGGACAGAGGAAGTAATCTTCGACGTCATGGATGCTCCATATGCCTACAACGTCATCTTCAGAAGAGGCATGTTAAATCAGTTCGGAGCTGTAGCACACCACAATTACTTGTGCATGAAGATGCCCACACAAGCAGGAGTGCTCACTATCTTCGGAGATCAAGCTACCGCCCAAAGAGCGGAGTATGGTCATGGCCCCCCTCTTGACCCAAGACAAGTGAATAGTGTGCAAGATAATCAAGAAAATTTTTCTGCTCCTAGCGAATCTTCGAAAAAATCCTTCCCAAGACCAAGTCCTGAAGGAGAGATTGCAATGAAGGTTATTGTTAAAAATGGTAAAGAATATTCATTTCAATTTGGTAAAGATTTACCTCCAGAAGTTGCTACCTCCTTAGAAAAAGTAGTTGAAGAGAATTTAGATGTCTTTGCTTGGTCTGACGAAGACATCACCGAAGTCAGTCGGGATATTATTGAGCATAGTTTACTCGTAAACCCGAAGGCCCGGCCTGTTCGGCAAGGACTCCGAAAAATGTCTGCAGAAAGAGCTGTTCTTGCAAAAGACGAAGTTGAAAAATTTCTGAAGGCTGGGATTATCAGAGAAGTGGCTCACACAGAATGGTTAGCCAACCCAGTCTTCGTCAAGAAGAAATCCTCTGGAATGTGGCGCATGTGCATTGATTTCACATCCTTGAATAAAGCATGCCCTCGTGACCCCTACCCCATGCCCCGAATTGATCAATTGGTCGACTCCACTGCAGGTTCGGAGTTATTAAGCTTCCTTGACGCGTACTCCGGTTATCATCAACTATGGTTGAAACGCGAAGATGAAATCAAGACAAGCTTCGTAACTCCCTCAGGAGTCTTCTGTTATGTAAGAATGCCCTTTGGCTTAAGAAATGGCGGGGCTACTTTTTCGAGGTTAGTTGCTAAGGCTCTGGGTCATCAATTAGGTCGCAATGTAGAGGCCTATATGGATGATATTGTAATAAAGAGTGTTTTAAAGCACCAACATAGCCTAGACTTAGCAGAAACATTTAATAGCCTTCGGGCATGTGGGATTCGTCTTAACCCCGAGAAATGTATCTTCGGAGCTAAGGCTGGGAAGTTGTTAGGGTATTTAGTTTCAAGCAGAGGGATTGAAGCTAGCCCTACTCAGATAACTACGCTACAGAAGATGGATCCTCTAGAAAATTTAAAGCAAGTGCAAAAGCTGACTGGTCGTCTGGCAGCACTTAGCAGATTTTTAGCAAGGTCTGCGGAGAGAAGTTTGCCCATCTTTAAAGCATTGAAAGGGTCCGAAGATTTTGCATGGACACCAGAGTGTCAGAAAAGCTTCGAAGATATTAAAGAGTATCTCAGTAATCTTGCTACACTCACGGTGCCTACTACGGGCGAAACCCTACTCCTTTACCTTGCAGCTACAGGCTCTGCTGTCAGTGCAGTCCTTGTCAGAGAAGTGGATTTCAATGGGAAGTTGGTACAACATCCAGTTTATTTTGTGTCTGAAGCATTATCAGGAGCGAAGACAAGGTATTCCGAGCTCGAAAGGTTCACTTATGCTCTGATAATGGCTTCGAGGAAATTGAGACATTATTTTTTAGCTCATAATGTAATTGTACCAACTTCGTATCCTTTGGGAGATATGCTCCGAAGTAAAGATTCCACTGGAAGAATTGGAAAGTGGGCAGTTGAACTAGCACCCTTCGACATATCCTTTCTGGCAAGGACAGCAATCAAATCGCAAGTCTTAGCAGATTTTGTAGCAGAATGGACTCCCCCTACAACGTGGGTGTAGGACCGAAAGTAGCGACCAGAGGGGGGGTGAATGGGCGCCTTTAAAAAATTCTTTCGAATCAATGGCTGTTCCCAATACCCAACGCATCTCAAAAAATACTACGCAGCAGAAAATAAACCGAAGGCCTAAGTCTAAAGGTTTCTAACCTAGAAGCATCTGATGATAAACAATGTAAAACTAAAGTGGTGCAACTAGGCAGATAAACAAGTTTGTAACAGGCCTATACTTCTTAAAGAAATGATCTAGGTATGTATAAAGTGAAAAGAGAAGTTACTGTTCAAAGTTGTCTCCTGTTCGGGACTTGGCGAAGCCCCCTTCGCACGTCGAGGTATGCTTCGGAGGTTGGTGTCGGAGTCTGTCCGAAAAGCCGAAGGTGTCACTGTCTAGGCTAGTTCGAAGTGATAAGACGCGAAGAGTACTTCGGAGCGAAGTAAAAGACAGTGCCGGAGCTTGGTTCGAAGTATGCACTTCGAAGACAAGTCTTCGCACACAGCTTCGACTCACGAGCTTCGGAGCGAAGTAAAACAGTGCCGGAGCCTGCTTCGAAGTATGCACTTCGAAGACAAGACTTCGAAAGTACTTCGAACCGAAAGCCTCGAAGCTAAACCTTCGAACACGAAACTTCGAACACAAAGCTTCGAACACACAAACAGACAACCTTCGAACGTAGGAGCGAAGTCTGTCACGTGACAGAAAATCAAGTCCGAAGCCTACACTCTATCTTCGAAAAGGGAAAACTTCGGGAAGAGAAACGAAGGCAGACACGCCACAAAGAAATCCAAGCGAAGTCTATCAGAACAGACAAACTTCGAACCCAACTTCGAAACCTAATGAAGTGTGTGCTTCGAACAGATAGATTCGGAGTATGCTAGTTCGAAGTATGCGATGCTGTCCATACAGGAGGAACTTCGAATCTAGCAACTCAGACACAAAAACCGAAGTTCGAAGTCTGAGCGAAGCCTTTAAAGAGGTTCGATCGGAGCCTGCCTCACGAAGTTGAGGGGCTTCGCACGGAACCGAGCTTCGCCAGACACACCAGGAAAAAGCAAAAGAGACTGTCTGCTTCGATCAAAAAGCTGGGCGATAGAAGGTGAAAAGCTGCAGCCGAACACTGTAGCTACAGTAAAGCAGTACTATTTGCAACAGCAAGAACTAGTACTACCATCGTGAAGAACACACCCAGCCGAAGAAGCTTCTCTTCAAGAATAAATTCAGCAGCCCGTAGGTAAGGCAATAACTCCCCAAACCGAACAAAGCGCAAGCAATAAATTCACCAGAGCTCAAAGATTAAATGCATCCAAAAGATTTGAGCCAAAAGAATGCAAGAACAGGGAGAGGAAAGCCCTGGCGGCGCACACAGGAGAGAGGAGACAAAGTGACCCAAAAAGGTGAATTTGATTTCAGCACAAAAGGGTAGTCCAAACCCTAGGGATTGGGGTGCTATTTATAGGCAGCCCAACACTAGGAATATTCTACCAGCCCCTTAGGGTTTTTACAGACTCAAAAATACAGAAAAAGACTCTACTGCCCTTAGGTATTTTTACAGACACAACTGACTGACTGTGGGCCTAGAGTAACAGATGACATATCCTGAAGCTACTCTTCTGGACAGTCGGATACAGAATCAACGGTTGTCAGTTTTACGCCGAAACTGACAAAGCCTCCACCAGCTTTGCACCAGGTACCCGGATTGGGCCGGCCCGACTCCGCAGCTCTCTCAGCCCGGCAATCGCTCACCGCCCGTGTACCTGAGTCAGTCCTGGTCAACAGCCCGGTGGGTCTTCTACTGCTTCTGGCCCATGCACCCGGATTGGGCCAACCCGACTTCGCAGCCTCCTCTGCCCGACAGTCGCTCGCTGCCCGTGTACCTGAGTCACACGCGGCCCATGAAACAGCAGATCTCTTCTTCTCTTCAGTCCTCGTTGACTATCGTTGACAATGACTCATCACTTCTAGAGCCATGAGGCCCACGCTATTCAGCATGACTCCTCAATCTCCCCCTTGATGAGTGCATTGTCAACATTCCTCAATTCTCAGCTCTTCAGCACCTGTGAACAAATGTGGAAACACGAAAACAAAACACAAAAGAACAAAGAAGAAGAAAATTAAGGTAAAAGTTTAACCTTAATGACCAAAAGCCAAACAAAAGCAAGAAACGGTCATTATGGTTAACCAAAACACAAACACAAAAGCTCAAAATGAGTGCGATTTCAGAACAACAAGGATATCAACAGAGTAAGAACTCCCCCTTAAACTCTGATCCCAATTTTCCTCCCCCTTGTTGACAAGTGAACTCATCAAGCACTCAAAAAAGGGACACAGACTCCCCCTGAAAAGCAACTCCCCCTCAAAATATGCAATGAATGCAACTGGGGTGCAGGTGGAGTGAAGAAAGCATGCTTCTCAGATATGATTGACTACAAATACAGTATCTAACAGGTATAGCAAAAGAGATACTGTCTAAGACACATGGCATGATCAGTGCAAGAGATGATATCTAAAGAAAGTCATTTAGCACGCATTTGTCAATTTTTGCAAATAAAAACATCACCACATTGTCTAGTAAACAAACAAGGTAAAGCATGAGATGCAGAAGCTAACTGATATCTACCAAGATAAGCATTGTTCAAAACAAAGTGCTTCAGCAAACTTGTTATCCCTTTAAAGTTCAGGCTTTTTCATTTTCCTTTGTCATTTTTGCCAAGGGTTATTTGCATGTCAAACCTTATGCTAACCGACCAAGTCAAGCCTAGGCCATAACTGGGCCATCAGAAGCTTAAGACATTGGTCTTAGCATACACTACACTGTCCTAGTTCATACCAAAGTGCTAAGGTAAGCAATCCAGAACAATATAGTGCGACAAAGCAAACCCACTTGGATCTTTTCAACTTAAACACAAAAAAAGGCATGGAATTTTTCGTTCATTTTGATTTTTATCATTTTTATAGCACATTTTCCATGTTAAAGCATAAAGATGTCCAAGTTGCATATCTGCATCTATGTGATGAACTAGCTACAAGGCATGTAACAAATAGCAAAAGCATTCAGCCTACACATGCTAGTTACCAGAAGCAATGGTGATCATTTTTCAAGTTGAAAGCGTAAAAGCCATGCATATGACAGATATCAAACATGTCAAGCGAACTGAATCAAAGCATGATCATTGACAAGTAATCAAAAGCATGTACCAGCTAGAATAAGTAAAGCAGTTCAATCATATAACAGAAGCAGACTCAGAAGTGTGATATGTGAATATGTATGATATGAACACACACAAAAAGACTCAAGAAAAGAGTAAAAAAGAAAGAAAACTGACGCAAAATATCCTAGAAAGGATACACAACACCCAAATCCCCTCGTAAACGCTCAAATGTAGACTGATCTAGGGGTTTGGTAAAAATGTCAGCCAACTGATGATGGGTATCAACATGAATAAGGTCAATGACACCTTTCTCATATTGATCCCGCAAGAAGTGAAAGCGCACATCAATATGTTTGGTTTTTGAATGGAGACATGGGTTTTTCCCTACACTAATAGCACTCGTGCTGTCGCAAAACAATGGAACCCTGGTAGGAAAGAGCAACCCAAAGTCTCGTAGAGTAGAAATCATCCAAACCATCTGTGAGCAGCAGCTGGCAGCAGCTACGTACTCAGCCTCTGTGGTCGAAAGAGCAACTCCAGATTGCTTTCGAGAAGACCAAGATACAAGGGAAGAACCAAGAAACTGGCAAGTACCTGAAGTCGACTTGCGATCCAACCGGCATCCACCAAAGTCGGCGTCCGAAAAGCCAGATAAATCAAGTGATGATGATGCTGAATAATAAAGACCAAGATCAGGCGCATAGGTGAGATACCTGAAAATGCGCTTGACAGCCTGCCGGTGAGACGCGCGTGGTGAAGACTGAAAACGCGCGCAAAGTCCCACGGCGAACTGTATGTCTGGTCTTGTTGCTGTTAAGTACAGCAGCGAACCGATCATCCCTCGAAATTCTCTCTCATTGACCTTGACACCGCTCTCGTCCTTGTCCAAACCTCCAGAGGTACCCATCGGGGTCATCTGCGGCTTCAATTCACCACCAAAGTCAAATTTCTTAAGCATGTCACGAGTATACTTACCTTGGTGGATGAAGGTGCCGTCCTTGGTCTGCTTGATCTGGAATCCTAAGAAATACTTGAGCTCACCCATGAGGCTCATCTCAAACTCACTGTGCATCTGCTCAGAAAACTTGGACACAAGAGAATCAGTAGTACCGCCAAAGATAATATCGTCCACATAAATCTGAGCAACTAAAAAATCTGAGGCATCTCTGAGCAAGAAAAGAGTTTTGTCCACAGAACCCATCACAAAGCCCTTCCCCAACAAAAACTGCTTTAACCGGTCATACCAAGCCCTGGGGGCTTGCTTCAACCCGTATAAAGCTTTGTGCAACTTAAAAACATGTCGAGGAAACTTAGGGTTCTCAAAACCGGGGGTTGCCTAACATATACTTCCTCCTCTATGAACCCGTTCAGAAAAGCACTCTTAACGTCCATTTGAAAAAGCTTAAAACCCTTTGAAACGGCAAAAGCTAGAAGGATACGAATGGACTCAAGACGGGCAACAGGAGCGAAGGTTTCTTCGAAGTCAATACCTTCCTTCTGGCAATAACCCTGGGCAACTAGTCGAGCCTTGTTGCGCACCACAACCCCATCTTCACCTTGTTTGTTCTTGAATACCCACTTGGTGCCTATGGGGTTGCATCCTGGTGGCGGCTCAACTAGTGTCCAAACCCGATTGCGGACAAAATTCTCAAGCTCTTCTTGCATAGCATTAATCCAATTAGAGTCAGAAAGAGCATGAGAAATGTCTCTGGGCTCAAAAGATGCAACAAACGCAGATTCAGCAAACACAGCGAGAGAGGCAGAAGAACGCAAAGTCCTCTCAGTCAAATCACCAATGATGAGCTCTGAGGGGTGGTCACGCTG